>JAJGRX010000080.1:0-362500 GCA_025461125.1 Carex kokanica
CGGAAACAGAGCCAATTCAGAACAGAGTAGTTGCCTACTTCTACAAATAAAAGATAAATAAGGTTTGCCAACCCTGAATTTCTTATTAGCCTCCTCCTGTTTCAGCTCAGAACAGATCTTCTGTGGTTTTAACTCCAGAAATGGAACTTGTTGCGGGTGAATGTAGAGAGAAACCAGGTCAAAAAACTCATCACTACATACATCTTGTACGATACTGTCATAGGAAACTAAAAAAGGGCACTGTTATGTTCTGGCCGCGCTTACAGGGATCAGTTGTGGCTGATTTCTACAACTATTCGCGTTGAAATTGATATTTAGTTTATTCATCATCCGCAACCACAAATAAAAATGCAGCTTTAGTGACAAAATACTTGACAAAATACTCCTATCTCCTTCAAATACGTAGTAAAATATTTTTATTGTGAATTAGACCCTTAAAATACATGTAATTGTGTTGGATTGAATATACAAAAATAATACCATATTTTTGTGCTATGATATTCGATTATTTATATGAAATAATATATTATTGATGTTAATCTCAAATCAAGATTGATATATAATACACAAACAAATATGGGAGAACATATTTTTATATTACACTGATAAAATTGTAAAATAATCTTTGTTTGCTAGCCAGCCAAATTTACTCCTACTCTTTGTTTTACCTACATAATTTTGTACATAGCAATGCTTTATTATTTTTATTAGATAGAACAAAATTTATTGACACTAGAGTAGTATATACTAATTAAAAATCGAAAAATTGGTAGACAGTTTTTTATTTCTTTTGTTTGTAGTTCTTCATTCGAAATTATTTATCGTTATTTAATATAAGCAGACAATACAAAAGGTATAAGTGATATGTGTGCATTCTTTTTTTAGCTAATTAATATTTTGAAAAAAGGGTCAATATCTTGTGTACCCTCTGAATCATAACAATTTCTTATGTATCCCTCAAGACTTCAATACATTTATTTAACCTCTAAATCACACACTTTAAATTTATATTTTCGATTATATCCCTCCTGCATTTCCTTCCTCTTTGACTTGTATTTTTTACTTGATTCTTTGTGGGAACTGGCACACGATCCCGGTATAATAAAAATAAAATCTTCAAATCTCACTTTATTTGAATGCCACAAGCAACTGATTATGCTGTCAACAAGTATCACCCTAAAAAGCAATATATATACTTACCATATGACGCAGTGCTTCCCCGGATGGTATTGCGTGCCCATGGTGGTAACCGATTCGGACTCGGATACGGACGATGGTCACACCAACATCCAAGCCGATCAAGAATTTATTTGTGCAACTTGAAATTTAATGGCATGGATGGTCTTCTAGGAAATTTATTAATGTTCTTTGAATTTGTTTTGTTCAACAAAATTTAGTTTCTTCTTTTGACCGGCGGGAATATTCTTGCATGACAAAAATTATTGCTTTGGGTTTTGGGTTTTTTTGCCTTTCCAATTAGACATGGTATATTTACATTTTACACTAATTGTTTGCATGGACTTCCGGCGTTTATCTCCAAGGTTAGCTCTGATTTTTGTAAAGTAAATGATATCATTCAAATGTGGGTCCCCAATTCAAGGTTGCACCTTTCTGGATTATAACCGGTGTAATCGAAAATTATGACTTTCAAGTCCAAAAGAGATATATCATCGTTAACCATAGCTGAAGCAATTGGTTCTTTGTTGTAATAGGGCCCGTCTGTATTTTTTCAATTTACCACCACAAGTGTATGAAATCAATGGTATTGTAATCAAGCTACATTTCGAAAGTGATAATCATTTGTCAGGTTACTAATTTACACAGTTACTGATAAACAAAATTAAATTAATGAATTACTTACAATTAATAATTAAAATTAAGTATAATTATTTAAAGTAATCAATTTTAATTAATTAACTATAATCAATTTTAATTAATTAACTGTAATATTAATTAAATTAAAATTAATTAACTATATAATTAATCAATTAACTATAATAGTTAATAAGATTAATTAACTATAATTAGTTAATTAAGATTAATTAACTATAATTAGTAATTAAGATTAATTAACTATAATTAGTTAATTAAGATTAATTAACTATAATTAATTAATTAATTACTTTTAATTAATTAACTATGATTAATTAATTATATTTAATTAGCTATGATTAAATTAATTAAAATTAATTAATTAATTTTTTTTAATTAACTATGATTAATTATAATTAATTTATCATAGTTAATTAATTTTAATTAATTAATTTTTATATTAAAAAAATTAATTAATTTAATTGATTATTTTTAGATTAAAAAAATTAATTAATTAAAAATAATAAAAAATTAAAAATTAAATTAAAAACATAAAGAAAAACGTACCTTTGCTTTGCTTTGCTGCTGCGGACTTCGGCTGAAAAATTCTAAGCGTCTTCGGCTGCATTTATAGGCTGTGAAAAGTGGAAAACCGAAAAAGGCACGGGGCCGGCCATTTAATGGCCGGTTTGGGATTTAATTCGGTACCGGCCATTTAATGGCCGGTTGGGGGTTTAATTAGGTACCGGCCATTAAATGGCCGGTTGGCATTTTATTCGGTACCGGCCATTAAATGGCCGGTATGGGCATTTTAAAATTTTTCCGGAACCGTGGGTATTTTTAATAATCTTTAATTAACTTGGGGTATTAATAAAAATGTCGGGGGCCCGACCGAACCGAACTAATCAAATTAATTCGTACTTTTCTTTCCACTAAGTCGTTCATCTATACAACCAATTACTTGAGTAAAGTTTCCACAAATCTCTGGTTCCGAATTTAATAATTTGTTTATCGCACGCCAAATATTTTGAATCTTTAAATGGTTGTCTGTTTTTTACTTAGTCTTTTTTTAATTTAGTATTTTTCATTGAATAGTGTGTATTATACTCTGTCGATCTTAGTCAAAATGAATGAGGTGCATTGGAACTTGGAAGAGCCTGGGACCTTTATCAGTGGCCAGTGCCTTTAGGTCTACTTAGTTGGACCTCTGTTTTCTTTCATATCTCAGCCCAGAGAGGCCCACACTAATAAATTCAATAGTCCAAGAACAAAATGGTCAATCCATTATTTTTTGTTTGTTTTTTAGGATTTCAAAATGCCTGTAGGTTAATTATATATTTATATTCCAACTAAATTCTACGCAAGTCAAGTCATTCTACGCCATTCGATTAATCATATATTATGTTATGCACTTTTAGACAAATTATACAACAAAAAATAACTTCAAACTTGCTTTAAACATAGCTGAGCATACTAAGATCTCTTAATTCGAACAAAATACAGGATTTCAATGGAAAAAAAAACTCTTTGAAGATATATATGGATAAAATGTTATTTCCGTATTAGTTTGGTGGTATTGAAAAAAAATATATTTTCTTAAACTCATTTTACTATTTTTTTTTATTGACTGTATCATAGACAAAATAAGAAACTATTAATATGAAATAATTCAATTAATGTCCTCTCAAAAAAGAAAGAATTCAATGTCACCACTTTTTACATACGTTATACACCATAAATATACAAGTATCATGCCTGTGCGTTGCAACGTGTACATATTATAAGAGAACAAAAACAAAATCTCATACAAAATTGACCAATGAAAATAATAATTATTAAACAATATCAATGAATAATATACAAATAGATTTGTTCCAAATTCAAATTATATAAAAGTTTATTAGTATCAGGAAGTCCAATGAGAAATAACATCAACTTAGTGCAATCGAAGATTCATAATAGTAGTTACATTATACACATTGTATTTGTCAAAGATAAAATAAATAATAAATTGCTATACCATTGAAAACATAAATAAAATTAGAACTATAAATTTTTGTGGTTCATACCTTATTTCTCGCTCAAGACCTCCTGGGGCATCATCTATCTGCTAATAGAATAGTAACTAACATAAATACTACTTTGAATTTCAAATTAATATTTTAGTTAAAAAGTTAATTTAAGACACGTACAACACATAAATTTAGGTAGGCACTAATTTCTTTTGTAAAAAAAAAAAACGGGGGTTGTAGGTTGTGCACCCCCCTCTTTTGAACACTTCAACAAAGGTTAGTTATTACCGTGTTTTAGGTTGTTATGATTCACTTATTTTAATTAATAAATAAATAGTGATGACAACAAATTTGGTGTATTATATGAACTAATTTGATATGGCAAAGATCTTCAATAGAATAAAATTATGTTTCCTTAAATGAGATTATTGAATGACAAATAGCATTACTTAAATGATATAAAAAAATTTAATAAATGAAGACATGACCAATAAATTATCAATTAATCTAAAAATTTCTGAAATGATATTTAAAAAATTAAAAGAAAATAGGATCAATCTGAAAAATCGAGTATCTGAAATCAAATTAGTATGGCGAGTACGTGTCTCAATAAATTTAGACTTTTACACACAAAAAAAACATCAAAAGTAATGCATGGAATAATAAAAGGCTGACTATTTGATAGGAGGACTGATATTCAATCTACAATTGCATATTTTGATCACAAACGTTGGCAGATCAGGACATTTACATGCTTAATAAGAGAGAAATATATTTAAAATCATTATACCTTAGACATAATAATTAAATAATAATAAATGAATTCAATATCTCTAATTTTTACTTGCGTTATATACGATTTATTTATGAAATATACATAGAGAATGAGATTGACAAATTTTAAATCACTGAATATTAATTAAGAACCCATTATGACCATGAATAGTAATTATTTCTCATTCGTAGGTGTTCATTTTATTGAACATCTGAAGACCATGAATAATAATATGATATTTATAAAAGCAAAAAAAACAAGCACATGGAATTGAATTTAATATTTTTGTAATACTATAATTTGGAATTTCAACTTGAGTTATTAGCGGTGAAAAAAAAAATATATCATGTACTACTTCGAGATAGTGGCATTGGATTGCACAATTTGTTATTAATTAGTAGTCTAGGAATAAAGAAAATAAATGAAGGCAAATATATTTTATTGCTGGAGGCCAATTTGTCCAGCCTCTTTATTAATTGAACCTGACATGTTATTTACAAGCGTTCATTTTAATTTTTTTAAGTGTAAACTATATATCAAATTTAAATATGTATATTGTCCGTGGTTAACCCAAAGTTCACCTCGGGCCAGATTGGTCCGGATTCCAATCGGATGACCGTGATCCCAAACAGAAATATTGAGTTACCTCAGAGGATATGGATTCTCACCCATTTGACTTGTTAAGATAATTAAGGAAGCGCTTAATATATATATATATATTAAGTGGCGATATCGATATAAGGGAGCGTTTCCCACTGTGTTTCCTGCGAACCTATATTTTAGTAAGAGTGAGGCTATGGTGCTATGCATAGCACGGATGACTAGTGTACTACGGCTCAATATAGTACTTTTTAAAATCCTAAAGGTCGATCCGAACCGTTCAATGTGATAACCATATGAATATGTACTTGCAAACTAAATTTTATATTTTTTCAAATTTTTTTACTATTTTTTTAGATAGGTAGAATTTTGATGGTCCAGAATTTTCAAAAAACACTGATTTTTCTACCTATCTAAAAAAATAGTAAAAAAATTTGAAAAATATAAAATTTAGTTTGCAAGTACATATTCATATGGATATCACATTGAACGGTTCGGATCGACCGTTAGGATTTTAAAAAGTACCATATTGAGCCGTAGTACACTAGCCATTGGTGCTATGCATAGCACCATAGCCTCACTCTTTTAGTAATATTATTTGACATTTCAGCTTGAGTAACATTTCGCTATTATTTTATTATTAATTTTCTTTTTGAGAAACATTTCGTTATTATTTTTTTTAGAAACATTTTGTTATTAAAAGAAAAATAATGAAGGCAAATATTTTTCATTGTTGGAGCCAATTTTCAAGCTCTTTTATCAATTGACCTATAGCTGTCATGTTATTTACCGAAATTTTAATATTTACCATCTTTAAAAAAAAAAAATCAAACAATAGCTTTTTTTTTTAATTCAATTTTAACCACATTCGCAGGTTATCCAGTGAAACCAGATCGAAGGGTGATTTTGCAGGTTAAGCCTGCGGAACCAGATTCGTAAAAAAAAAACTGTAGAACCATTCTTCTAGTAAAAGATCTGGTTCCGCAAGATTTACATTCGATGGTGGTAAAAATAACATTTCCAAAAAAATAATGATTAAATGGTTTTTTTTAAAGATTATAAAAATAAAAATTTCGGTGTTATTTACGTACTAGCGTTATTTTTTTTTTAAGTGTAAACTATATGTAAAATTAAATTTGTATATTGTCGGGGTTAACACAAAGTATATATGCTTCATACTTGTAAAAGAGTTCGAAAAAAAATTATTTCTGCAATTGTTTGCACTCTATAAAACAAATTATTTAGTTCCGTATTAAACAACTATTTTTCACGGTGGATTCAACCAATTGCTGGTTTACAAATTCAATTTTCTTTATCTTCCCAAAAAAAATTATTTTAGAAATCAAATAATTAATACAAAAAATACAGCCTTTCTAGGGTCACGGGTAAAGTTGACCAAGCACTCACTATAATTCGTATCACCTATGTTAACATAATATTTTTGTTTGAATCTGGACCATCAAATCAGAATCCACACGACTTTTAAAGAGGGCCGGATTGGCCCGGATTCTGATCAGATGGCCATGATCCCAAACAGAAATATTCAGTTACCTCAGAGGATATGGATTCTCACCCACTAGACTAGTTAAGGTAAGGAAGGGCTTAATAAATGTATTAAGTGGCGATATCAATATAAGGGAGCGTTTCCCACTGTGTTATCCTACGAACCTACCTCTGATGGTACTCGTTTCAGATCCACTTAATACGCTGAACCAATATTAATTAATTGTGAGTTAATTCTGAATTCTGAAACCACTTGGAATTAAGAAATGTTAATTATACAATCGCTTACCCCTCAGATCTGAGGACTCTACTGCTCTCTACTCATTTCTCATTTCTACAACTCAGATCTAAGTAACAGAGCGTAGGCAGAGTCACACACTTGTTCTGTTCAAAATGGCAGGGAATTTGATAACCTCTTTGCTCTCTCTAGCCACCAATTTACTCCCCTCTATTACAGCCTCTGCTCAGGCTCCTTCTTCCTCTTCATCAAATTCTAATAACTCACAAAAGGGGCATGCTCGAGCTGTTGAGGAGGATCTTGAGAGCCTGATGCGAACTCTGGAGCGGATCAAGGCAACACTGTACGATGCTGAGGAGAGGGAGATCAGAGACCGCTCTGTCAAGCTGTGGCTCAAGGAGCTCAAGAAGGTCGCTTATGATGCCGAGGATGTGCTCAGCGAGTACCGGTACGAGGTCACACGTGTCCAAGTGGAGGCAAGAAAGGCTTCTCAGGCTTCCGGTTCTCATAAGAGTAAGCAGATGGAGGTTAGTGTCTTGTGCATATACAAATTAAATGGATTCTTATTGTGCTAGTGTATATTTTTTATTTTTGTCGTTGTGTGGTACTAAAAGTAAATTGTGTATGCTTGAATTTTCTCTGTTTTTTTTTAGATGGATTACATTTACTGAAGAGGTGACTTGTTTTATTAATAGATTTCCAAATCAAACATTAGAGTCGTCACTTGATCCATAAATTATCAGTTTTAGTTAACAAATTATGAAATTTGCAATATGTAATACATTTCTTTTTTACAGTACATTGTTTCAATTCCTGACGACATGGTTAATCGTCTTCAAAAAATAAGAGGTCGATTTGATGAAATAGCGAAGGACCGTGAGGCTCTCCAATTAAGAGAGAGTGATGGAGAGAGGCATCCAAACAACAAAATTTTACGACCCCCAACGGGTCACATGGTGGATGAGGCGGGTATTTTTGGCAGAGATGCTGACATTTCGAAGGTCATCGATTTCTTACTAACTGAAAAAGAAAAGTCATTCTCAGTCATTTCAATTGTTGGCAAAGGTGGGCTCGGAAAAACCACCATTGCCCAACTTGTCTACAAAGATCCTAGGGTTTCTCGGTGCTTTGATTTAAATGGATGGGTATGTGTGTCTGATGAATTTGATGTCAGCAGACTCATCAGAGCAACCATTGAATCATTCTCCAAAAAAGATTGTGGTGTGAGTGAGTTGAGCCCATTACAAGAAGTTCTTGCAGACACTGTGAAGGGAAAAACAATGCTACTTGTTTTAGATGATGTGTGGAATGAGAATAAAAGTCTTTGGGAGTTGTTTCAGGTTTCTTTTAAAGAAGCAAAAATGGTCAGAATTCTTGTGACAACAAGAAGTAATAAGGTTGCAAAGGTCATGCAAACAACAATGCTATTCAGGCCAAATAACTTGCCTGAAAGTTCGTGTTGGCAGTTGTTTCAGCATTATGCATTTAGTGGTACAAGTGACACTGTGCCAACACACTTGGTAAATATGGGAAGGGATATTATGAGAAAGTGTGGTAGGTTGCCATTGGCTGTGAAGTCGATTGCAAGCCTCCTTGGACATGAAACAAATAAAGAGGGTTGGAGAGAGATTCTAGAAAGTGAACTTTGGGAATCAAATTCATCAAATAATATATTCCCAGCAATACAGATCAGCTATGCTCATCTACCTCCCCACCTTAAGCCATGTTTTTTGCTTTGCTCCATGTACCCGAAGGATTACGAATTAGAAAAGATAAATTTGATTGAGTTATGGATCTCTCATGGCTACATCGAATCCAGTGGCAAAAGAAGGATCGAAGAAATTGCTCGTGAATATTATGAGGAGTTACAAGAGAGGTCCTTTCTTGATGAACTTTCATATCGATCATCAGAATGCTGTAAGTTGCATGATATAATCCATGACCTTGCTCGACTTAATTCTGAGAATGAACATTATTCGTTGGTGATCAACCAACCACTTGATATTCAAAAGGAAAATGTTCCTGAAGAAGCATGTCATTTGTATGTAGATGGTTTCGTTGGATATGTAAATCAAACTCTCCAAAAAAATTTGAAGGGTTTAAGAACTATTTCTATGGATCTGAGAGCATGCAGTGGAGATTTGGATCATGAGTATTGTACAAACAATACAGAGGTAGTGGACCTAAATTTGGAGTTGTCGGAATATTATAAAGAATGTTCAAGAGATGTACACATATGTAACCTCACTAAATTTGGGTCACTCAGGGTTTTGGAATTGGAAGGGGAAGATTTGACAGGGATTCCTGATTCCATTTCCGAGTTGAAACATCTAACCTATCTTAGAATTACATCTTCACGTCTCGAAATGTTGCCACTATCCATTGGCCTCCTTTACAACCTGCAGACTTTAAATCTTTATTGCCTTAGCCTTGAATATTTACCTGAAAATATTGGTGATCTTCTTAACTTACATGTTTTAAAAATTGGATTTAACAATCTTTCAAATCTACCTAATTCACTCGGTAAACTTAGTAACTTACTGAGATTATATATTGGAGATAATAATTTCTTGGATTATGTCCCACACGGGCTTGTTAATTTTCCGGCAATAAAAAGAATGAGAGCAAGGTTGAGAGTTAAGACTATAGCTTGGTTAAAGGATATAACGGACCTTGAAGGAATTCTCTCTATTAAAGGAATGAGTAATTTAAAAGATGCCCAGCGTGCTAACATGAGAAATAAATGCAAACTTGAAGCTTTGAATTTATGCTGGGTAAATGATTTCGATTTCTCATCAGTTGATTTCCCTAAGGAATCGGATGTGATATTAAGCCTCGAACCAGAAGCTTGTGAGGACAAGTGGGTTGGTGTCCATGATGCAGCTTTTTCTTGGTTTGAATCCCTCCAGCCACATCCTAACCTCATAATACTTAGAATAATATGTTATTCTTCTACCACACTACCGGGATGGATGAGTGATCCATGTTCCTTGCAATCAATTCAAGAAGTCTTGTTACAAGGATGTTACAATATTCAATCTCTTCCATTCAGCAAACTTCACAGTACTCTCAAGCTCCTCACCATTAGGCAATGTGATAGTATCCGAGTTCTGCAGCTGGAGCAGCTGCCCTCCCAGCTTGAAGAATTGCAAATTTGTAATTGTAACCACCTGGAGTTGATTACCGGCCTAGGGAATCTTGATATGTTAGCTACACTGAAAATTTGGCATTGTGATGCCCTGAAATCAATAACTATGGATGGACTGCAGTTGGTGGAATCTACTGAGCCAATTGGTGATTCCAATCATGGAAAGCCACATACCGGCCAACAGGGCATTTCATCACTTACAAGGTTAGAAATCAGATACTGTGATTTGCTTCGTGTTCTTCCAGATGGGTTGATTCCATCTGGGTCTTGCTATGTGCGTGTTCTTCACTGCAGCTTCCCTAACATTGTAATTGGGGATCCGTAATTAATCGTATCAGGTTCGTAATTTAATAAATATTTGAATATTGTAGATTTTACACAAATGAACTTTTTAACTTTCTGAAGTCATATGCCTTGGTTGGATTTGCTGACTGACTAAACAGCTACAGTTCGAAAAATGAATATTTCATTTTTTTTAGTATTTATTTGTTGCTGCTAAATAAGCTATTGTCCTATTATTTTGTAGATCTTTCTGAAGATCTTCCGGAAGATGACTTCTAATAGGAGTCCCTACTTCGACCCTGGATAGAAATAAATTTACCATTCCATTTATTATATGATTTGTAATAATTGGTAAGAATTTTCTTTGCTTATGGGAACTCATTTTCATTGATTTTGTATTTTTTTCAATACTTTTTTCTTCTTCAATTCTTCTCCTCTTAAGAATGATTAAGCCAACAGTCAATTTTTGTCCTTGGCCACTTTTTGCTGGTTGTTTGGATCTCCCCTGTTTTTTTTTTTTTCTCTTTCTCTGCTATTTGGATTTTTTATAAGGCCTTGTTTTTTCTTTTCTTTTCTAGGAATAATACCCTTGATTAGATAGATGAACTACAGAATATCAATACTAGACTGGTTTATATCCAATGGTTAAGTACTGTACAATTAATTAATTAATTAAAATATTTTAATACATTGTAACATTACAAGCAAATAGGTATGTTAGTTCAGTTAACGTTCAGCTATCTCCATAACATGAATCGATTCTAGTACCACTTAGCATAGCGTATATCGAATTCTAAGTGTTATACTAACTTAAAATTATAGTTTTACATCATTTGCTTTCATTTAATTTAAAATTATTGTTTCACAATTATTTGTTCCGAAAAACTTCTTGTTTAGACTCTTTACAAGATTCATGAGTGATGAGGTGATCATGTGATAGCTGAATAAACATATCAAAATATTCATTCAATCTTTAATTAGTTTACTTTTCTTGTTTGTTATAATCGTGGGAGAATCTTTTAGCAGAAAGTACCTCTCTCTGTTTCCTCTTGTGCCTACAACCTATAATATTAACGAATCAAAAGTTCCTCTTTTTAAGTTCTTCTAGCTTTCTTTCAAGTAAAGATCATGAAATTATTTCAAATTAAAATTTGTGCGCCAAATGTTGATCAATTTAATGGGAATGTATCCCATATTCAAAATATAATTTTATATCAAAATCCCAGAGTTCTATCATCCATGTGTGTCCCAACTCCCAACTAATAATTTATTAGTGGTCCAGTAATTGTAAATGGTACCATCACTTTATGAAGTCCAGTAATTGAAAATGGTGCAGAGTAGAGGCAAACAACAATAAACAAATTTAAGCTGATTATACGCTGAAGAGAGACAGTTTTTTTCTAAATTATAACGATTGTGGTGTATATATATATATTTTTTTAAACGATATCGATGATGTATGTTTAACTTTTTTTTCTTAAATATTATGAAGAAAAAAATCGGCAGAATTGACTACTACCTCTCTCCATCATTGTGTTGTGGTACGACCAATGAAAAAAATCAGCAATTTGCTTTCGAAAAATTGCAATTTGCAAATTGTACAATGCCGCTTTTTTATCCAAGCCGGAAAAATTAGTTCCATCTTCTTCTCTGAAAAGCGTAAATAAAGACCTTATTTACGCTACTGATGTATTTTTTTAATGATTTTTTCTGCCTGCAAATTAATTCATTTTGATTAAAATATATTAGTTGTAAATAAGTTTGTGATCAACAAATTAATTCATTTTGATTAAAATATATTAGTTGTAAATAAGTTTGTCATATAAAAATTAATTTGTTTCTATTTTTATTTTTATTTAGTATATTACTTCTTGTGGGATGTTTAGCATATTCTCTCGGAGTAAAACACAACATGTGCTTGTGTATCTGTATCTTGATTATTGTGACAATCATAATAATAAAAATATACTTATTAAATTTGATTTTAAATTTTCAATATATTAATTGTGGTACGACATATAATAGTTTTTATTTTCAACATTCCAAAATTTGATTATGAAAAATATTGTTTTTAGTAAGATTTTAAAAATATTGTTAAGATTGCCAAAATAATATTATTGACAAATAATTTTATTTTAATATACTGTCAAAATAAAAATTTTGTACTACAAAGAAAAATTTTGTAACACAAGATCATCTCGTTCAGTTCAGGTCATTTTTGTAAAATTTTCAGGATCGATGCCTTATATTAAATTATATTTTTTTTAGTGCTCTTAATAAAAAAAATCGGTATTATACCGACTGCATACATATATATATATATGATTGCATGGACCGTATTTTAAACAACTGAGCCCTGCATTAGCGATCATAGTAACATAATTTCACTATTCCTATTATTGATGGTTGTGGTTTTATATTTTACTATGATGATTAAGTATAATAGTAACTTAAATAGTTTGTTGATGATTCTTATCTTTGTTTGTTTATAATTACTCTGCAGAAAAGATTCCAACTATCATTAACGTATGAAGTTATTTAAACTTGTACACTAATATTATATTTAGGTAGTGGGATGTCGGCTTGAGCTTTGTCTGTTGTCTCTGATCATTGATTAGTTCAAGGATTAATAATTAATTAAATAATATTTTGCCCGTTCGTCTTGGTCTTTGGTCAACATTGGAGACTGCAATGTGTTACAGTGTATTAATTAAATTAGTAATCCATGCTGTTAAGCTGCTTAAAGTATGAAAGATAAAAAGCATGCAAGTATTTTTCTTTTGTTTTTATATCTTAAGAATCTTTGTAAGTAAATTAATCATTAAAAAAAAATAGGAATGTCACTACTACAAAAACGTTAACCATACACGGCATATCATACTCGAATGTAATTGTGCAGCTTGATGTTGGCTGTACCAAGCATGTACTGTTTGCTGGATGTAGGTACCTGCTCTCAGCTTTGTTCGCTTTTAATAAAAAGTCGGTGGATTTTTCCACTGTTAATAAAAAAAAAATTCTCTTTTAAGGTTTTACAGCTTTCATTCAAATAAATATTATTAAACTATTTGCAAATTGAAATCTGAGAGCCATCTTCCAATATTTTGTTTTTTAAACAGCACTTCAACAGTCTACATTCGAGATTGCTACAAACCTTGTAATCGGACAACATCTTCTCTTGGGAGATTACTGTGGGGGACAAAACATTTTTAGTACAACATCTTCCCTTGGGAAATTAGAAAAATTGGCAATATTTTTGTGATGTACGTTGTAATTGGACAATATAAGATGAGTCTTTTCAAAGAATAAAACCTATTAAGACGAGCCTTTTCAAGGGAGAAAACCAAATTTATACACTAGCAAGGATAAGAACACAATATTAGCGATGTGCAAGAGTTTCATTCGGGCTTAACCATGGGCCTGTTGAATGAAAATAGTTATTTCTGCTATTTACCGCTGTTCAGGTATAATCTCTTTGATATGGAAGAATGCTACTGTGGTATATATAATAATTCAGTGCTATTTATGATCCAAACGAACAAAATGAAATTCAAAGTACCTCATTCCAAACTAAATTATACTTCGCAATATGAGATGTTATTTTTTTTTTCCTTTTTGCAAGTATATTTATTTGCTAAAATCCAGCTTAAAAATAAGTAAATATATTAATTGGCAATATTAAGATGATACTATTTTTAGCTAAACTCCAGCTTCAAAATATTAATATGTTGTCTGGATTGTGTAGATTTGCATGTAGGAGGTTTTGTAATTATTGTTATCAAGTGAATCTGAGGTCTATGAGCTTTTTTTTGTGTGGTAATAACAATTTATAAAGATAAGAAACTTAATCAGGAGAGACAACAAATAAGAGAGATTTTTTAGTGAATCTTAACCTAAGGTGAGTCTCCATTAATTGTGAAGTTCGAAACAATGATTGTTGCCTCCAATTAAAAACCATTTTATGAGCTCTCTTTTATAAGGTTCTTTTTTAGGGGGTCAGAACTAATTTTCAAAATAGAGAATCTGGGACAATAAAAGCAGCCCAACAGGTGGCCATCAAGGCCGACATAACATTTACTGGTCTTATTTTTAGCCCAGAGAAGCCCATATTGATGTTTTTTAAGAGCCCAGTGTTCTGACCAAAATTAATAGTCCAACTATAAAATAAAAAATCTATTTTGATACGTAGAATTTCCTTTTTTGTATTTGATTGAGTTCTGACTTAACTCAAGATATTTGATGGAGTTCTGACTTAACTCATGATTCTTTGAGTTTTTAGAATTATGATCTAGTAGCCGAAGTTCTTTTTGTCAGATACAGCTTCCGAATTGAATTTGACAATTTCCTTTTATTAGAATTAAGGATTACGAATATCAAACAGAATATACAGATTTATTAATATCAATTTTTTGTTAATTATATTTTTTTTATTTTTATGTTATTGTTGTGAAATGCTTATTTTTGTTGTAGTTGCACATCTGTTATATATCTGTAGTGATCTACAAATACAAAATACAAATACAATTGTAGTCCAACAATAAGGTTTGTGCCAAATTTCTACGCATTGTCAAGTCCTGTTGTTATTTTCTTCAATGATTTTATTTTCACTGTTGCCCTCTGGTCAAAGTGAAGTTTCAATAAAATTGTCCTTTTGTCAATATATCAACAAGTTTATTTGGATGTTTTGTATAGATTAACAGCGAGATTTTAGATTGTTGGATTGGTTGACTCAAGTCGTTGGTCTCTCTCTTTGGGATACGGATAGGGTGGCAAGGGATTGGTCTGCGTTTTCTCAAAAATTATTCTGAGAATCTGAGCCTCTGAGCATGAGCATTTTTTTTTCGCCTCAATTATATTTCATGACTCAGTATAATTAATAAATTAGCAGACTGTGGATCAATATTGAAATAAATTTGGATCTAGCCAGAAGTTAAGATTTAATAATTTAATGAATTGTAGTTTACTTAAACTTGTTTTTACATCATAAATTGATATACAAGGGAACGGACCCTAAAGAATTAGTTTTATTAACAAATATATATTATTTCAACATTATGTGTGTTGTCGAGAATCATTCACGGAGGTCAGCGGCAGCAGTGTCTATGATACATCCCAATTATATATTTGAACCATCATAATTACTTAGGGATAGTAAAATAAGGGTCAAGTGGCGGTGCTTGACCACTATCCTTGTTACTGCATACAAGTCTATATAATTCTATTAATTAATTACATGAACACTAGCTTTTGGCACAAATCTTTATGACTATATTAATTAATTACACACTTTACAATACAAATATATGAAATCCCTTCCATATTTGGGATTCACCAAGGACATATACATAAATCTCACTTATTATTTATACACATACACATACATATTTGGGATTCACCGAGCACATATTCATAAATCTGCATGTAACCAGGCATCATTCTTCTACGGCACGGCAGGAGGAGCATAAATACTACAACTATAACTTTTAGTGCAGGGTCGAGTGTAAGGTTTGCCTCGTGGTGTCCTTACCGCAGGGTATGGTAATGTTCTCCCGCTGATTGCTGAAAAATAGGAAATGACAAAGTAGATTGGTATCTTATAATTTACTATTGAAATAAATACAAAACATATTTTGCTCACTTTATTTATTACTAAAAATTTCAACTTACCACTTATTTAAAAAATACTGGTTCGAGTTTCTTTGAATTATCATGTCAATTAAAGTTCGAATACTTTAAAAAAAAGAAGTATATATACACCAACTATTAAACAAGAAAGAAAGAGATTACTTACCATCAGCATTTCTCTCTTCCAGGGTTCGAGCAGCCTCGGTACAAGGCAATATGAGGGAGCTAGTGAAAAATAGGAAGAGAATGCAGAGAACTGGGAGAGCTTTTGTTATTGACATTCTTGGAATTTATTTTATCCTTCTTTGTTTTATGATGCAGCTGGTACCCTCCAAGGATTCATTCCAATATATAGACTTTCCAAGGCAATTATTACAATTATTAAAAATAGATATGATTTCTCTTCCGCTTACCACAGGTCAATGCAACTCAGCACACTTGTCTTTAGTTATGGTGTATTTTTCATTTTTTGGCGATGCATGAACAAGTCAGGATCTTTTGTAGTTTGACAACGATTGAAATCTTAATTTGTTGGAATAGTTGACTGAAGACATTTCTCTCCTTCAGATAGGGTGGCAAGGGATTGGCCTGTGTTTTTTCTCTAAAAAGTAAATTTGGTTGGACCATCTTTTTTCTTTCCAATTAGATATGGTAGATTTACGCAAAATGTTTGTATGGACTTCCAGTGTTTAAGTCCAAGTTTGGCGTCTGCTTTAAAAGTAAATGATATCAAGCAGGGACTGATCAAATTTTTTTTCATTTTTGAAAGTTGGAGGCTTTGTTCCAACATTTGTATACATTAGAAATTGTTTTTACAAAGCCTAGATGGCTGGCGCTTCTTCGGTTCCTCTCTTTCAACAAGGCACATACCCCCACCACCCCCGGTTGTGTCCCACTGATTTTTAGCACCGACCCCATCATTAACCGTCCATCCACTCTGGGGCAGATCCAGGATTTTAATTAGGAGTAAGCACAAAATATTGACAAGAGTATAATTTTTTTTTTCTCCTGACAAATCGCAGCGGAGTAGTGGACAGGGATTTAAAAAAATCACAGCATAACTGAATACGTCCCAGCACGATGTGGTTCCATCACTACACTTGTGCCGGTTATGTGTCATGATGATGAGTATTTTGTGTATAGGGTTTTATGCTTACTTTTATACTCTTTAAACTTTTAAATTTTTAAACCTAATACTCAAAGATATGGTCGATTGCAAGCGCATAACCTAATCCCTATAGTACTTAAGGTATCGATCCAAGGGATATCGGGAAATACTAATTTTAAACTCTATTAATTAATTTTACAATATTAAAGAAAGTAAAGTTGATTGGGGGGGTGTGTTCTAAATTCCTAATTGTTGGGTTCAATACCTGAAAAGAGAAGGTTGCAACAATTAAACTAAAACTAAAAAGTAAAAGAGAGTTTAGGTTGCTTTCAAGGTTTGAAAGTCTAGGGGCATTTGGTATACAATCCCTTGTTAATTCTATCTACTTTGTCTGTTTAAATTCATGTTTGATATGACGAGGTTTCTAACCTAAAATGTTAAAAAGGGTCACTGTCGTGAATTAATTACGTGCCTAAATAGTTCGGATTTCACGATTAAGTTCTTCACCCTAGCTATCTAGACCATGAAGTTCTCGTTAGCCTATCATATCCTTAGATATTGGTACTTCAGGATTAAGTTCTTCATACCACTATTTAATTCAACTCAAGGTGTCCTAATTAGAGATTTGACTTCACGATTAAGTCTTTCATCAAACCCTAACCCTAATTTCTGTAGTTCCGATTTAGATTTCAAATTGGTCAATTTTAATCCAAATCATAAGATATTTGTGTTCACAATTTGGTACTATCCTATATGATTCTAATCTACTTCAAGTCTATTAGACCTAACTGGGATACTATAATTCAAATACTAAATCATGCATCAACACAAAGAATCAATCACAGAAATTAACATCAAATCAAACAATCATAATAAAAACTAAGATCCGAGTAAGATAAAATGAAACAAGTTCATGCTAAAAGACCTAAGCCCCTAAAGAGGAAGACTAGCCTCTCATGGAGATACAAGTGTTCATCAGAAATTTAATACAAAACATGGCTAAAACAAAGAGAAATTAAATAGAGAAATAGTTTACACCCTCCTCTAGATGAAGAACCGTAATCTTGCCTGCGTTTGCTAAGAAACTTCGGTTAAAAATGATTTTTGTCACAGCCACATCCTATCCTATATGCCTCCAGCCACATCCTAACCTCAAGAAACTTCGGATAAAAATGTATCCTTCTGCCACAGTACCAGGATGGATGAGAGATCCATTTTACTTGCAGACAATTCAAGAAGTTTCGCTAGAATATTGCTTCAAGATTCAATCTCTTCCATTCGGCAATCTTCACTCTCAAACACCTCAACATTCATGCGTGTTCTAATATCCGAGTTCTGCATCTGGAGCAGCTGCCCTCCCAGCTTGAAATATTGAAGATATATTTTTGCAACCACCTGGAGTTCATTACCGGACTAGGGGATCTAGATATGTTGTCTACACTGGAAATTTATTCTTGTGAAGCCCTGAAATCACTTACGATGGATGGACTGCAATCGGTAGATTCTACTGAGCGTGATTCCTCTCATGAAAAGCCACATATCGCCCGGCAGAGTGTTTCATCACTTACATGGTTGCTGATTGAATATTGTAATTTGCTTCATGCTCTGCCAGATGGGTTGATTCCATTTGGGCCTTGTGATGTGCGTGTCTGGGGTTGCGGCTGCCCTGACCTTGAAAGAATTTAGACATCTGCAATAAATCAAATCAGGTTTGTAATATTATTATTATCTATATATATAGATTTTAGATTACTGAACTGTTTTACTTTTTAGTAATTTAAAGTCCTGGTACGATTTGTCGACTGAAATATTAAGCTGCTCCCGGTTCTACAAATGAGCATTTTATTTTTATATTACTTGCTTGTTTGTTGCTTCTAAATAACCTCTTGTATTATATTGCAGCTTTTTCCGATGATGTCTTCATTTTGCCTACAATGATCATTTAGGAGTCTCATGGTGAATGTTACTATTAAATAAATAATATGATTTGTAATAAATGGAAAGAATTTTCTTTGCTTGTGGTGACTCATTTTCATTGATTTTGTATTTTTCTTAACACTTTTTTTTCTTCAGTACTCATTTTCATTGATTAACTAAGCCAACAGTCAATTTATGTCCTTGCCAATTTTTCTCATTGTCTGGATCTCCTCTGTTTTTTTTCTCTATCTCCGATTTTGGGCTTTCTGATAAGGCCCTCTATTTGTTTTCTAGGCAAAAAAATAATGATTAAAAAACATTTCAATTGTACAACTTGGGTTCATAATAGGTGACAAAATAGTTTGGGTCCAACATTAATTGACAATATTAAGACGAGCCTCTGAGACAATACTATTTTTAGCATGTATGTTTACTTGCTAAAAACCAACATCAAGAAATTAAAATGTTGTGTTTATTTTGTAGATTCCACGTAAGAGGTTTTTTTTTTTTTTTGATAAAAGGCTTTTGAGCCCGTTTCATTAGAGAAACAAAAACTGAGTACAAAACCAAAGTAGATGTTCATTCGATGCTAACTGATGGCCAAAAGTATTGAAAACGAAAGACTAGCGCATAGTTCACAAAATAGAAGAAGCTAATATATTACAGTCCAGTACTTAAAAAACAAAGTCCTTAAACAGTGGACCCAGCAGAGTCTTCACCCTCCTCCTGGGGCTGTTGATAAACAACCATCTGCAGAGCATTGTGCTCTTCCTCTTGCTTGATTGGATCCCACACCGGGAGAGGGATCATGTCAGTATCAACTGACATGCACTCCACGTGCACAATATCTCTAAGAACAAATTAAAATAGTTAATCCATTATTTTTTTGTTTGTTTTTTTGGATTTCAAAATGCCATAGGTTAATCACATACTTTTAGAAAAATTGTACAACTGTTGTGTATTTTAGGTATCGAACTATAGGTCTATTTAATACACTTTTTTACTTTTAAATTTATAAACCCTCGTACACAATAATAAGTCAGTTGCAAGCATATAACCTATCCTTGTAGTAATAAATGTATCGATCCAAAGATAACGGGAAATATTATTTTTTACTAAATTAATTAATCCTAAAATAGTGCAAATAAAGTAAATGGAGGGGGGTTGTTGTAAATTAATTTTGTGGGTTCAATACCCGATTGAAAGTTGAATTTAAATAAAGCAATTTAAAACAACAAATAAAATGAGTTTTGTAATCCAATAAGATAGAAGTCTATGGGATATCGGCATACAATAACTTGGTCAAATCATCACTTAATTGGTTTCTAAATTCATGTTTGCAATCATGGGGTTTCTAAGCCTTAAATATAAACAAGGATCACTTTCGTTAATTAATAGCGTGCCTAGACAATTCAAATTTCACGATTAAGTCCTTCACCCTAGCTATCTAGACCATAAGAATGGGTTAGCCTAGTTTATTCTCAAATACCAATACTTCACGATTAAGTCATTCACACCAATATTCGGTTCAATTCTAGGGGTCCCAATTAAATATGAGGCTTCACGATTAAGTCCTTCACCTCAATTCAACCTTTGTTTGTTGTTTTTCCAGACTAAGAAATAGATTTAGTCATTTCTAATCTTAATCCTAGAGTTATTTATGTATATAATTATATAATTTGGTACCATCAATTCTTTGATCATAGCATCTTAAGTTGATTAACTTAAACGGGACGCTAATTAACATGCACACAAATCACACAATCACATGAATTATAAAGTCAACAAGAATAAACATGCAAGCAAACAATCATCATAAAGAAAACTATCCAAGTAAGATAGATTTTAACACAAGTTCATGTTTAGATCTTAAGCCTCTAGAGAGGAAATCTAGCATCTCTTGGGTGCGCTAACATCCAAGAGAAATATAAGAGTAAACATGATAAAAACTGAGAAAAATAAGAAAGAGAATAGACTACACCAATCTCCTTGCTCACTACTCCTTATCTTCACTTTCGCTCAGTCGAGAAATCCTTCAATCCTTCGCTCCAATGGCCCTAAATCACTCGGAGAAAAGAGAAAAATTTATAAAGATGTGTAGAATAAAAACTAAGTTAAAAAATAGATGAAAGATGAATTCTCCTGCTGCTCCCCTGCCAATATATAGTAGTTTTTGTGACTTTGGGAGCAAGCAAACAAGATCTAGAAGTGAATCGGGCGAAGTTGGCAATAAAATCTATCCAAATCTAGGCCGGTGAGGCCATTGGTGCGGCTGCAAAAATTTCTACATTCTGAATTTGGATTGTTTCCTTCATAAAAGTTGTAGATTTTTTTGTCGTGGTTCTGTCAAGTTCACACAGTAAATTTAAAATGAAAACATAAAATTTATTTTTTGTTGTACTTTTGGTCCACCTCAGATGCAGTTCAGCTTCATCTCCAAACAGTTAATGGATTAATTAGCTCAAAACAAACAAAAAATAATGTATTGCCTATTTTATCGTCGAGACTATTATGTATGAGTGAGGCTACAGTGCTATGCATAGCACGGATTGGTCCGTGCTATGGCTCAATATTTGAGTTTTCAAAATCCTAACGGTCGATCCGAACCGTTCAACATGATTATAAAATGAATATGTACTTGCAAACCAAATTTTACATTTTTTTTAATTTTTTTTACTATTTTTTTAAATAGGTAGAAAATCACTTGATCTGAAAATTCTGGACCATCCAAAAATAGTGATTTTCTATCTATCTAAAAAAATTGTAAAAAAATCCGAAAAAATGTAAAATTTGATTTGCAAGTACATATTCATTTTATAATCATGTTAAACGGTTCGGATCAACCGTTAGGATTTTGAAAACTCAAATATTGACCCATAGCACGGACCAATCCATGCTATGCATAGTACCGTAGCCTCACTCATTATGTATTAACTTAGGTCAGAACGCTGGGAGCGAGGTGCATCTGACAGGCATCAGACTCAAATCGGTCTGATACCGGCTTGGGACAATCCAATTCACTTCATGATCCGTGCATTCCACCTCAATATCTGTGCACACCCTTCAATAATCATGCATATGAAGGGAGCACGGATCATCAAGCGCATCGGATGGTTCAAAACAGGCAACAGACTGATTTGGGTTCCAAAAACGCTAGGCTCTTGGAAAATGAATTAATAAAGGTTTCTCTGGGCGAATATGAAAGAGTAGTAAATGTTCTGTGGGCCCGATGAACAGTACTTGGGCTGCTCTTAGTGGGCTGGATCAGACGCCAAACTTGGAGATAAACACTGGAAGTCCATACAAACAACTTGTGTAAATTTACCACTCTATCTAAAGGAGAAACAATCAATTTTACTTTTAGGAGAAAAAATCTTAGGCTAATCCCTTACCACTCTATCTAAAGGAGAGAAATGTCTTCAGCAACTAATCAAACAAATTAAGATCACAATCGTTGTCAAACTACAAAAGATCCTGACTTGTTCATGCATCGCCAAAAAATGAAAAATGCACCATAACTAACGACAAGTATGCTGAAAAGTTGCATTGACCTGAGGTAAACGGAAGAGACATCATAATTGAAAGATCTAGAGCTGTAAATAGATCGGATAGGGATAATAGCTGAATCGTATCCATATATAATTTAAATTAATTGTAATACCTGCGTTGGAAAGTCTATATATAGGAATGAATCCTTGGAGGGTACCAGCTGCCTCATAAAACAAAGCAGGATAAAATAAATTCCAAAAATGTCAACCACAAAAGCTCTCCCAGTTCTCTGCATTCTCTTCCTATTTTTCACTAGCTCGCACATATTGCCTTGTACTGATGCTGCTCGAACCCTGGAAGAGAGCAAGGCTGATGGTTAGTAATTTCTCTCTTTCATAATGAATATATAGCTCCGAGATTTTTATTTTTACCCCAAAAAAAAATATTTTAATATAAATAACCAAGTTTTAAAAAAAATTAAATTTATACCCAAACCGTAAATAATATTTACGGTTTGAATTCCGAATTCAAACCGTAAATATTATTTACGGTTTGAAAACGGGTTTAGGGTCGCGTGAAGCCTCTCCGCGTGAAGCTCTCTGTCTCTCCGCCAGACCAAAAAAAAGAAGAAACCCGCCCCGCCTCCGCGCCTCCGCCCCTCCACGCCTCCGCCCCTCCGCCCGAAGACCGGCGGTGACGCCCTCTTCCTCGCCGCCACCCTCTCCCGCCGCCACCCCCTCTCCCCGCCGCCACTCCCTCTCCCCTCCGCTGCCACCCCTTTCTCCTTCACCGGCAGCCTTCACCTCCTCGCCTCCCTTCTTGCTCGTGGTCCTTGCTGCCTCCGTCGCGTCCTCGATTTGAAATTTCGGGCAAGTTTTCAAATTTTGATTAAAATTTGATTAGGTTAGGATTAGAGTCAAGGGTTAGGTATAATTCGGGGCTGTTTTGATTTCGGGGCATAATTCGACCTGGATCTTTGGTTTCCATTTAATTTTGATTTCGGGGCTGTTTTGGGTATTTCCTTGTACCAGTTCATGAGTTGATTTCGGGGCTGTTTTGGCTGTTTTGGGTATTTATTTTGAGCACTGGTACAGTGCTTGGTACCAACTGGTATGCCTATACATGAGTTGTATATGGGTTGTAAACTCGAACAGCAAAAGGTCAAATGTAAACTATTCAAAGATGCTATCATACAAGAATTAATCGGAAGTTCTTAACAAAGGTGAGGATAACACTTTTAAAAGGATTGTTGCTCTTTGAGCTTAATTGTTTTTTATTTGATCAAATATTGAATTGGATAATTCTAGCACTCATTGATATTCTAATGTGCATCTTACCTCAATATATATCCAGAATAATAGTCATAAATTTGTAAAGTGAGAAGTAAATGAATGGAAATATCATTTTCTAAATAAAAGGGAAAGTGAGAAGTTTTTAAGTTCAAATTTGATCCTCAAATGAATGTTAAGAAAAATGTGCATAAAAACTCGCCATTTTTTCATGTGTTTTACCGGTTCTATTTGTAAGATAAAATGTTAAAAAAAAAAAGGTTGGGTGTAAGGCAAAAATTTTAGTGAAATTTGTACATACTTTTTGTAATATTGACGCAAGTTAGATTGACTCCGTTTAAAATCAGACGGCTGAGATGCATTAACTCAAAAGATGGTAGAGAATAAAAACAATATTTTCCTTGAGATTACAAGTTTTTTCGAGGAAAGTTCCCTTGTCACTATCAGGTGACCCATACAGCTCATGCAATACCACGTCCATTTGACAAATGAAAAAAATCCCAATTGTATACAAGGGAGTAGAATACTAGCATAGGACTGTTCAAAAGGTCGGTTCAATTGAAATCAAAATAAAATGATAAAATAAATATTTTTTTCTATTTTACAAATTCAACTGAATTTACCAAATTAAAATGACCAATCAAATAATAACCAAACTATTTAAATCAAATTAAATTTTGGTTTATTCGGTTAAATTGAATAAAAGAGATTAAATTTCAAAAAATCAGAACTTAATACATACATCAATACATAATAACTTCATTGAAATGAATATCAAGATAACATCACACATATTGTTCAATTTTATAAAAAATATGTACATATTTTAAAGAGGAGGGATCTACTTACAACCCTTTTTAGTGATACCGGATTACACTCTACATTTTCAAAATCCAAACAGTCGATCCAAACCATTCAACATGATGGATATATTAAAATGTGCTTGCAGATCAAATTTTACATTTTTTTGAACTTTTTTACTATTTATTAATATGGGTACAAAAATTCAATGGTCTGAAAACAACAATTTTGTAAAATACTTAATAAATAGTAAAATAATTCAAAAAAATGTAAAATTTGATCTTCAAGCACATTTTAATATTAAAGCTCGAGATTTTTATTTTTACCCAAATGGTCTGATATGCATAAATTATTCTTAGAAAAATCATTCTAATAATTATACTATTAACTATTAACGTAGGATGACTAGGGGACGGCATAGGAGACCACCCGCAGCCGACCCGATTGATGAGCCCATTCCCGCAGACAGCAAGGACCATTTCAGTCCTTTATTATGGATGCCTCACAATGAGCACCAAGTCTCAGAAGCATCTAGAGAGGTACTTGAATTCTTTTTCTTTAAGTTTAAATTTTGTTGAGTTTTTGTATTTTTAGATTTTCATGTTGTTTACTTTTTCCAACGCAGAGTGAGGCAATTACAACTGCCAGGAGCCGGCATTATGACTTCCAGTACTACTCGCAGATGGAGCCATATTTGCAAAATTTGGGGGTGCAACATTTGGTCGAAATTCTAGAGTCAGAGAGTAAGGCCATTAACGCGTCCCTCATTTCAGGATTAGTGGAGCGATGGCGCCCCGAGACGCACACGTTCCACTTACCATTTGGAGAGATGACAGTGACTCTCCAGGACGTCAGTGCTCTATGGGGTCTGCCTATCCAGGGCGTGCCTATAGGTGGCATATCTGACCCCACAGATTCAGATGACATCACAATTAATTACATGCTCGCGGAGTTGTTAGGAGCGGAGCCAGATATACGTGGCAATGGGGGGGCCTCCAAGTACTGTCTGGACAAGAAGAAGCTGCGAGCTATGTTTGCGAGAGGTCTGGGTATGGATTCCACTCAGCTCGAGATTGAGAGGTACTCATACATACTATTCATATTACATTTATTTGGTACTCTGTTTCATGCGGAAAAATGAGTTGCTCTGTAATTTCGATATTACAGATACACACGGGGATTCGTGATGGACCTATTTGGTTCTGTCATGTTTGCTGATTCAACTGGTGATACCATCCCGATGATGTATCTACAGCTGCTGCGAGACCTTCAGCCGTCGAGCTGCAGGTACAACTTGGGTGGGGCTGTCCTAGCACATCTTTACTCCAACTTGTGTCACGGTTGCAAGGTGAGTATGTTATTTCCCGAGATTTTTGTATATAAGAAAATAAATAAATAAAATATTAAAAATAAGAAACTGTTCAACAGAATTTCAAAAATCAGGACGCCATCCCAGACTAAGTCCCGCGAAAAAAAAAAAAATCAATTTTTTTTTTCTGCTGTGTTCAGTCAGAAATCCAATAATTTTGATTCAGATTCAAAATTCATTTTAGAGAAAAGGGCTACATGGAATTTTGTGTTCTTTATATCAAAATAAAGGTATGAAAGTCTAGTTTCCAGATAATATAATTTATCTATACAAAAATATTACAGATTGGTACAGTTTTAGCAATTAATTGACAGAGGTCAGAATTCAGAAAAGCTGAAATTTCAGTGAGCAGTCCTATAATTTTGATCAGATTCAAAATTCATTTTAGAGAAAAGGGCTACATGGAATTTTGTGTTCTTTATATCAAAATAAAGGTATGAAAGTATAGTTTCCAGATAATATAATTTCTCTATACAAAAATATTACATATTGGTACAGTTTTAGCAATTAATTGACAGAGGTCAGAATTCAGAAAAGCTGAAATTTCAGTGAGCAGTCCTATAATTTTGATCAGATTCAAAATTCATTTTAGAGCAAAGGGCTACATGGAATTTTGTCTTCTTTATATCAAAATAAAGGTATGAAAGTCTAGTTTCCAGATAATATAATTGCTCTATACAAAAATATCACAGATTAGTACATTTTTAGCGATTAATTGACAGAGGTCAGAATTATTGGACTGCTCACTGAAATTTCAGCTTTTCTGAATTCTGACCTCTGTCAATTAATCGCTAAAACTGTATTAATCTGTAATCTTTTTGTATAGAGAAATTATATTATCTGGAAACTAGACTTTCATACCTTTATTTTGATATAAAGAACACAAAATTCCATGTAGCCCTTTTCTCTAAAATGAATTTTGAATCTGATCAAAATTATAGGGAAATTATATTATCTGTCAATTTAACTAACCCCTGACGGCTAATATTCTTCAAAATATAGCGGAAAACTAAACAAATCTACGGGCCGGTGCTACTACTGCAGCATTGGTCATGGTCACGGCTGCCGGTGGGAGTACCCGAGCCGAACGAGGATCCATGGGGAGCGCCCGAAAGCGGGAATCGACCGGCATTTGGCATGAAATGGTACGGACATCATGTGTACAAGGACAACCCTCACGGAAAGACAATATGTATCAGGGTGGTCCGATCTCAAATTCAGAGTCTGGGTGGGACGCAGGTGAATTGGACTCCGTACCATGAGCTATACACTGAGGGGAGGCTGCCACAGATTGTAGCGGATGATCATCAAATGTGGCTCTACAGGGGTCCGCTAGTGTGCTTCTGGATAGTGGAGCACCACTACCCAGACCGGGTGCTCCGTCAGTTTGATTTTCCTGCATTCATCCCCGCAGATCCAGACGTCCCGAGATCTGTGATCATGAGACTACACGGGTAAGTTATGTTCTTTTTAGCATTTTTGTACTTGGCGTTATGTTCTTGGCTTTAAATTGCAACTAACATCTGAATTACAGGATAAGGCACAGTAATCACTGGGATAGAGATTGGAGTGAGTATCACTTGGAGCACTACAACAAGGCAGCGAATATGAGTGCCAACTTATGGCAGATGTCGGAGGTTGATGCGATGCAGTTCCAGGGAGATCCCCTATTGAGATATCAGGCTTGGTACCTGCGTGTCGGCATGGCTTCGGTGTATATAGAGGGAGATTACGGCGATTTTCTTCGCTCGATGATCTTCGACGATGATGGTTATACCCCCACTGGCCGAAAAGGTGCTCGCCAGGTAATGCACCTACAATAATACATTTTTTAACAGTATAAACCTTTTTCGTAGCTTTTTTTTTAAACTAACCTTGTTTTATTTTTTTAGCTGCTGGTAGCGCTTAAAGGTGCCGCGCGTTCAATCATTTGTCTTGGAAAACGTGGCTACAGAGCGGTCGGGCATGCGATGTTGCACTTGGTTGCCCCGTGCATTGAGGACCACGGCCACGAGGCAAAGCTGGTCACCATGCTACGAGACGCCGGAGATAATATTGATTGGCGTGCAGTACAATCGAACGAGCCTGACGCGCCACCTGTTCTGAACAGTGAGATGCCACCGGAGCCCTCAGAGCAGCCAGACTGGGATTATCATCGTTGGGTACTGCGCATGGAAGGTTGGCATGCCTACCGTGACAGGCACGGACGTCCATTTCTTCCCCCGGTATGTGATTCTTTATTTTATTTATTTCTTTATTTTAATTAAAGATAGTTCAAATTTACTAAAATATTGGTATCCGTGCAGGGTCCTGCATACATGCCGCCACCGCCTGAGCAGCATGAGTCTCCAGAGATCCCGTCTGTGCAGGATGAGAGATTGACTTTCAGCCTTGCCGATTTTGCTCCAGCTGATCCGTGGGATACAGCCGCCTCCCCGTCACCGCGTCAGCCGTATCCACCGAGAGCTCACGATTGGGAGGCCTCTGGTAGCGGGACGCAGCCGGGCTATGCGTCCCAGCTTGCGGATTCCTTCTTCCCTACCCCCCCTCCACCGCCAGCCACCCATGCGGCCGAGGATCTATGGAGTAGAGCAGTCAAGATGAGCCTAGAGGCCGAGCCATACGCTGAGTTTACACCAGCTCTCAGAGCGCAGGACGGAGAACAACAATGGAATGACTGGCAGGGCCGAAATTTCAGTAGGGAAAATAGGGGTATACCACCTCACCGATACACCCCTTCGCAGTACCGTTGATAGAGGGTTATTTTGGTAGTTTTAGTTCAGTTTAGCTATGTTATCCTTTATTATGTTTTAGTTTAGTTCTGCAGTTTATTTTTTAGTGTAGTGTACTTTCGTTATGTTTTATTAGCTCACGATTGGAGATATGTTATATATTTTTATCATTTCATGGTATTATTTATTATGTTACACAACAACAAAAAAATAACATCGAAAAAATATATATATATATATATATATATATATATATATATATATATATATATATATATAAAACAAACAAAAAACTCAAAACAGAATAAAATTAAGAACAACAATACGATAAGTATAAATACGGTTTTAACATATCAAGGCAACTTCAAAAATCATGAAAATTTGTCGACATGCAGTCTTGACTTCGTAGAACAAGACTGTGAAGTTTCATGCAAAATCTCAAAACAGATCGTGAGATATCATCTCTCAAAAATTGCTCGAAATGCTGAAGGTGTGCGTCCGAGCCCTACTCAGCACCTCTGGTTAACATATCAAGGCAACTTCAAGAATCATGAAAATTTGCCGACATGCAGTCTTGACTTTGTAGAACAGGACTGTGAAGTTTCATGCAAAATCTCAAAACAGATCGTGAGATATCATCTCTCAAAAATTGCTCGAAATGCTGAAGTTGTGCGTCCGAGCCCTACTCAGCATTTCGAGCAATTTTTGAGAGATGATATCTCACTATCTGTTTTGAGATTTTGCATGAAACTTCACAGTCCTGTTCTACGAAGTCAAGACTGCATGTCGGCAAATTTTCATGATTTTTGAAGTTGCGTTGCTATGTTAAACAGAGGTGCAAAGTAGAACTCGGATACACTTTAACTTAACAATTCATACAAATAAAATTCATACAAACCTCTAGCTTATTCAAACATATTTTAAATTCCAAACCAACTGAACAACATAATCTCCAAACACAAACTAAACTAATATTTCGAACCGATAATATTCTTTATCTGCACGCATCTCGGACAGTCCTTTTCAAACCTAATTTTTCTCTAAAAAATAAAAAAAATAAAAAATAAATAAAATCAGAATTCAAACCGTAAATATTATTTACGGTTTGAATTCCGTTTTCAAACCGTAAATAATATTTACGGTTTGAATTCCGAATTCAAACCGTAAATATTATTTACGGTTTGAATTCCGAATTCAAACCGTAAATATTATTTACGGTTTGAATTCCGAATTCAAACCGTAAATAATATTTACGATTTGGGTATAAATTTAATTTTTTTTAAAACTTGGTTATTTATATTAAAATATATTTTTTTTGGGGTAAAAATAAAAATCTCGGTATATAGCTGGTGCGTTCAAACTTTAATTCTTTTTTTTTTTGAAGCAAGCTAATATTTAAACATTAATTGACATAATAATTCAATGAAACTTGAATCAGAATATTTTAATTCAACATTTGTTTCTTGTGGTTCCAGACTAAGAAATAGATTTGGTCATTTCTTATCTTAATCCTAGGATTATTCATGTATATAATTTGGTACCATCAATTCCTTAATCCTACCATCTCAAGTTGATTAAACCTAAGCGGGATGCTAATTACATGCACACAAATCACACAATCACATGAATTATAAAGTCAACAAGAATAAACATGCAAGCAAACAATCATCATAAAAAAAAACTATCCAAGTAAGGTAGATTTTAACACAAGTTCATGTTTAGAGCCTAAGCCTCTAGAGAGGAAATCTAGCCTCTCATGGATGCGCTAGCATCCAAGAGAAATATAAGAGTAAAAATAATAAAAACTGAGAAAAAGAAGAAAAAGAAAAGAGTACACCAATCTCCTTGCTCACTGCTCCTTGTTTTCACCTTCGCTCGCTTGAGAAATCCTTCTCTCCAATCGCCTTCAATCACTCGGAGAAGAGAGAAAAATATATAAAGATGTGTAGAATAAAAACTAAGTTAAAAGATAGATGACAGATGAATTCTCCTGCAGCTCCCCTACCAATATATAGCAGTTTGTGTGACTTTGGGAGCAAGCAAACAAGATCTGAAAGTGAATCGGGCGAAGTTGGCAATAAAATCTATCCAAATCTAGGTTGGTGCGGCCATTGGTGCAGCTGTACAAAATTCTACATTCTGAATTTGAATTTGTTTCCTTCATTGAAGTTGTAGATATTTTTGTCTTGATTCTCTCAAGCTGAGACAGCAAAATTTAAAATGAAAATAGAATTTTTTTTTTTTTGCTTTACTTCTGGTCCACCTGAGATGCAGTTCAGCTTCATCTCCAAACAGTTAATGGATTAATTAGCTCAAAACAATCAAAAAATATGTATTGCCTATTTTATCGTTGAGACTATTATGTATTAACTTAGGTCAGAACGCTGGGAGCGAGGCGCATCTGACGGGCATCAGAATCAAATCGGTATGATACTTGCTTGCAACCATCCAATTTGGTTCATGATCCGTGCGTTCCTCTTCAATATCCGTGCGTACCGCTTCAATATTCATGCATATCAAGCAAGCACGAATAATGAAGCGAATTGGATGGTTCCGAACGGGCATCGGACCGATTTGGGTTCCAAAAACGCTAGGCTCTTGGAAAATGAATTAATAAGGGCTTCTCTGGGCGAATATGAAAGAGTAGTAAATGTTCTGTGGGCCCGATGAACACTAATTGGGCTGCTCTCAGTGGGCTGGATCAGATGCCAAACTTGGAGATAAACACTGGAAGTCCGTACAAACAACTTGTGTAAATTTACCATGTCTAATTGAAAAGAAATAAAGATGGTCCAATCAATTTTACTTTTAAGAGAAAAAAATCTTAGGCCAATCCCTTGGCACTTTATCTCTGAAGGAGAGAAATGTCTTCAGCAACTAATCAAACAAATTAAGATCACAATCGTTGTCAAACTACCAAAGATCCTGACTTGTTCGTGCATCGCCAAAAAATGCAAAAATGCACCATAACTAACGACAAGTGTGCTGAAAAGTTGCATTGACCTCAGGTAAACGGAAGAGACATCATAGTTGCACATCTGTAGTGATCTACAAAAAACAAAATACAAATAAAATTGTAGTCCAAGGAATTGTCAAGTCCAGTTGTTATTTTCTTCAATGATTTCATTTTCACTGTTGCCCTCTGGTCAAAGTGAAGTTTCAATAAAATTGTCCTTTTGTTAATATATCAACAAGTTTATTTGGAAGTTTTTGTAGCTTAACAGCGAGATTTTAGATTGTTGCATTAGTTGACTCAAGTCGTTGGTCTCTCTCTTTAGGATAGGGATAGGGATAGGGTGGCAAGGGATTGGTCTGCGTTTTTTCTCAAAAATTATTCTGAGAATCTGAGCCTCTGGGCATGAGCATTTTTTTTCCTCAATTATATTTCATGACTCGGTATAATTAATAAATTAGCAGACAGTGGATCAACTTTAAAATAAATTTGGATCTAGCCAGCAGTTAATATTTTAATAATTTAATGAATTGGAGTTTACTTAAATTTTTTTTACATCATAATTGAGAAACAGCGGAACAGACCATTATAAAGAATTAGTTTAAACTAATTTTTACTATTTGAAAATTCTGTGTTGTAGAGAATCATTCACAGAGAGCATGAGTTGCAGCAGAGTCTATGATACATCACAATTATTTATTTCAACCAACAAAATTACTTCAGGATAATAATAATTATAGTCAAGTGGGGCATTGGGAGATTTACATAGATGAACACAAGTTTTAGGCACAAACCTATGTAACTATATATAATTCTCACTTATTATTTATACAAGTACATAAATACGTTGTTGCATTCTTCTTGCTCTTAATCTTTTATGTCACCAGGCATCATTCTTCTAGGGCTTTGCTTCAGGAGGACAATACTTACCATTGCAAATTGGTGTGTAAGGCTTTGGTAAATAAGGATGGCCTGCGGCTGAAATGACAAAGTAGATTTGTAATTTTAAATTTAATTACTAAAGAAAGAAACACAGAAGATTTCTCTCTCACTTTATCTATTACTAAAAAATTTCCAACTTACCACTTAATTAAGTAGGAGCAAATTAAAAGATACTGCTTCGAGTTTCTTTGAATTATAATGTCAGTTAAAGTCTGAATGTTTCCTTATTTAAGAAAGAGAGAGATTACTTACTACCATCCTTGCTCTCTTCCAGGGTTCGAGCAGCCTCAGTAGAAGGAAATATGACCGAGCTAGTGAAAAATAGGAAGAGAATGCAGAGAACTGGAAGAGCTCTTGTTGTTGACATTTTTGGAACTGTGTTTTCTATTATGATGCAGTTGTTACCCTCCAAGGATTCATTCCTATATATAGACTTTTCAAGGCAATTGCAATTAATTAATAATAGATGTGGATAGGACTTAGCTATTATCTGTCCGTATCATATCTGTTTACACCTCTTAGCTAGTGTATTGCAAAAGCATGGCGTGCCGGCACGCATGGCTAAGGGCACCACAACATGGCACATCTTATTAGACGTGCCGTGTCTTTATCTTTGTTGTGTCCTAATTTTTCTAAAATCGGCACGTTAATTAGCACGTTATGTCTAGACACAGGTACGAGATGACACTTGTAAGTACTGGCACGCATAGAAGGCAAAATCGGCCGTTCCGGAGCGGGATCGGACGGTGCCGATCCGATTCCAGACCGATTTACGCGGACAGTGCAAATTTCGGTCAATTTCGGCCGTTTCGGCCATATTTCGGCCAGTTCCAGTCAAATTTCGGACCGTTCCGGCCCGTTCCAGTCAAATTCCTGCCGAAACGCAAATATAAACAAGTTGAAAAATTTTTGCGGCAGCTGGGATTCGATCTCTAGATCATTGGAATGGAGTTCAAGCAAGTTACCACCACACCATCCAAGTGTTTTTGATTTATACCATAACTCATTTGTATATATATAACACTTATATCACAGATTGATACAAATCAAAAGTCCGATTTTCCGATCCGATTCGGCCGATCCCGACCGATTTTTCCGATCCGGATCGGGATCGGTTGGGGCCGATCCCGATTCCGATTCCGATTTTTCCTTCTATGCTGGCACGGCACGTCTAGACACGGATACGGCACAACACATTTTAAAAAAAAAGTTTCATTTCTTTTACTCCTTAATTTGTAATATTTTCTCAAATTATAGCAAAACTAAAATAATACAAATTATTATGAAAAAACTAAAATTTACAAAAAGAATGAATTATTTCTGATATTTTCAGATTTTTTTAACATTAGCACACATTTCTAAAGTAACAAATTATCAAGATAAAAAAAACAGCACAGTACATCTAAGTACCGGCACAGAACTGCGAAGCACATCGTACCTAACCATATTGTGCCGTTAAACGTGTTGTGTTCATCTCTGGTACTGTGTGGCACAACACATCTAGAAATTGTGATGTGTTGGCACGGCACGGCCTCGTTCCTGATACGCCAAAACACGGTATGCTGAAACACAGTATGGTAGGGCCACAATACCCTACTCTTAGACTTTCAACTATGATATATTTTCAGTTTACCTCAGGTCAATGCAACTTTTCAGCATGCTTGTCGCTAGTTATGATGTAGTTTTCAATTTTTGGCGATCCATGTACAAGTCAGGATCTTTTGTAGTTTGACAACGATTGTGATCTTAAATTTGTTTGATTAGTTGAATGAAGACATTTTCTCCTTCAGATAGATATGGTGACAAGGGATTGGCCTGCGATTTTTCTCTAAAATGTAAAATTGGTTGGACCATTGTTTTTTCTTTCCGATTAGATATGGTAGATTTATCTCCAAGTTTGGCATCTGATTATAAAGTAAATGATATCAAGCAGATGTGGGTCAGCTGGGTACGACTCATTAGTGCACCTGACCTAACCTGACAATCAAATTAATTTGTATTCTCTTCTGGTAATTCATTCTTCTATGCAGCCAATTACTTGAGTAAAGTTTCCACAAATCTTTGGTCCTGTTTCATTTAATTGCACTCCGAAATTTCCGCATCTTATCTAGTCGTCTGTTTTTTATTTAGTCTTTTTTTCCTTTCAATGGTGCCTATTAAGCTGTACATCTCAGTCAAAATGACTGAGGTGTAGCAGGTGGCCTGGTTCTCTGGTCGGTTATTTTCTTTTATGCTTCATTCTTTACGTTTTATGCCGGTGAGAACTTTATCGGTGCCCTTTCAGTTTTCTTTTACTCTGCTTGCTTGGACACACACAAATCGAAGTCTGTGCCTGTGAGCCATCTTCCAAGAATATATATTTTTTTTAAACAACACTTCAGCAATCTACATTCGAAATTGCTGCAACCCTTTTTTGAATAAAAGTGGGGGTAAACCCCACCGATTTCTATTAAAACAGAAATCAAACCAATAAGACTGGTACCAAACCTTTGGTACCAGTCCTATGTTCTGTTATTACAATTCTGACATTAGTCAGTACCGAGATTGCTACAACCCTGGATTCCAACGTCTTCCCTTGGGAAAGAAAAAGTGTCAATATTTTGGTGCTCTATGTTGTAACTGAACAATATTAACACGATCCTTTACAAGGATGATATCCATTAAGACATCCTTTATCAATGGAGCAAGAACAGGAACACAAAATCAACAAAGTCCAAATCATTCAATTGGGATTTAACTCATGGGCCTGTTGAATGAAAATAGTTATTCCTGCTGTTTACCACCGTTCAAGTATAATCTCTTTTACAAGGAAGAATGCTACTGTGGTATAATTTATGTGCTATTTATCATCCAGACAAACAAATAAATTAGACGTACCTCAATCCAATCTAAATTATCCTTCGCAATATGAGGAGTGGCGAAGCTAGGATTTGAGCTAGGGGTAGGCAAAAACCAGATTTGGGTTCGAATAAATTTATGGTTCGGGTTCTGGTTCTGATTCGGATTCAAGACACAATTCAAAAAAATAGTAAGCATTTCAAATATTGTGAAATAGAAATGGTACCATTGGCACTGTGCCGTCAAAAATTTTCATATGCCATTATACATAATTTTCATATGCCATTATGCCATTTTCATCAATTAAAATAAACAAGAAGTCAAGATAATATAAATGAACATCAAAGGTTTCAACTAAGTGAAAAGTTTATAACAAATATTCTTTTACATATGAAAAAACAAGAAATATATGAATGCTACAAAATCAAGTCAATAGAGGAAGCATTGTTCTGTGGTTCTTCATATTTTGAAATCGTTGCATAATTGCATAATTCGTTCATCATCTACCTCATCAAACAAATCATTCTCAACATAAGGGACCAAACAATCATTCAAGAATTGATCTCCCATTGAATTCCTTACTCAGTTTTTCACATAATTCATTGCCGAAAATACCCTTTCAACACTAGCCGTAGCCACTGGCAATATCAATGCTAATTTCACTAATTTGTAAACTAACGGATAAATTATGTGCCTCCTCTTTTCCACTATTTTTTAAGAAAGTTCAACTATGCTCTTTAACTCTAAAAAATCATCATCACTTCGCATATCCATGCGATAATTCTCCAATTGACCATCTAGGATAGCAAGTTCATATTGGTTAAAATCAGAGGGATAGAATCGAGCTAATTGAACCAACCTATCTTTATTAAATGATGAAAAAGAGTTACTCGGGTCTAAGCATGACATACAAATAAGTAGATCGGTACTAGTTTCTGTGAATCTGTCATTAAGCTCCTGCAATTGCATATCAATAACCGTGTAAAACAGTTTAACACAATAATAATGAAAATTAGTTGTGTTTGTTGCTTGTCTCTTTGGCTTACCGGCATACCTATCCTCCATATTTGGAATGTCTATGTCGTGCTTTAGACAAATTAGACACTACTTTGAATAATGATTTCCAACCACTATCCTGCATATCTTGCAAGCGATCTTTAGCAAAACTCACCAAGCGCATAGCATTCACCATATCTTGCTCTTTTTGTTGCAAGGCTTGCTATAGATCATGCATGATGTGTAATGAAGTTATCATGAGATGACAATTGAAAGCAAAATTAAAAGATTGGATATGAAATAAAATACCAGTTGCCTTAATTCATTGTTCTAGAATCGTCGCATCCTTTTCTGTTTCCTCAAGCACACCTATCGTGGCTGAAAATAGTGCAATCACACCCTTTATGGTCTTGAAATGAGAACTCCATCGAGTATTACATTGACGTGCCAGATCTATTTCTTGTTTCAAACCACCTCCGGTTTGAATCTCCTCATTTGAAATACATTCCCCAATTCCAATTTTTTGCTTCTCATATAATTGATCACGCCTTTTACAAGATGCACTCGCAACATTGACAACCTGAGAAATAGAAAATGAGAGTTAGTTAAAGTTGAAGTTGATTCTTTGGCAACATGAACGAGAGTTAGTTGAAGTTGATGAGCCAACCTGAGAAACCATTTGAAAAAACAAGCCAATTTTGTGATGATTCTTGGCAACATGAACGAGAGTTAGTTGAAGTTGATGAGCCCAACAATGCACGTTGTAAGCGGACCCGTTCTCCTTCATGATCAATGTTTTGAGACCATTGAACTCCCTGCTCATATTACTAGCTCCATTGTAACCCTGACTACGTAATCTAGACAAAGTTAGACCATTCTTAACAAATAACCCCTCAAGTGCCTCCTTCAAAGACAACACTCTAGTATCGGGAACTTGAACAATACCAAGAAACCGTTCAACAACAAAACATTCTTTGTTTACAAACCGAATCATAATTGCCATTTGGTCTTTGACTAAAACATCTCTCGACTCATCAATCAAGACATAAAACAATTCAATGCCCAGCTCTGCAAGTATCTCCAATATCGTCTACTCTGTGGCAGAATTGACTATCTCCTTTTGGGTATCGAATGATGACAACTTTTGGTTTTTGGGAGCTTTTTTTTATCAATTTGTGGGTTTAGATCTCCCGTATACCTCAAAAGATGAAGGAAGTTATCTTTATGGTTGGAGCTTTCAGTCTCATCATGTCCACGGAATGCCAAACCTTATTTTGTGAGAAATCAAGAAACACCTACAGAGGTTTTTAACTGCACTCGATAATCCATCTCTTTGCTAACACTTTGTCTCTAAATGAGGGTTTGGAAGCTCTGTCTTTTACTCATCAAATCCAAAGACTTCATTTGAGCATGATTGTTCTCTCACTATTTACATCACCAACATGTTCATCAAACCCTTTGTTACATTTCCAATTTCGATAACCCCCTCCTACAAACTTTGTTCCTGCACCTGATCCAAGATTTTCTGGTCTAAATAAATAGCAACAAAGACAGAATGCCACATCTTTAGCAATGCTATACTCCAACCAATTGGGGTATTGACTAAACCAAGAGTTGTTAAACCTTCTTAAAAAAAACCACTTATGTCTCTTTGGGGAAAATCGTGATTGTTTGGTTGATATGGCCCATTGCCTAGATAATGTCTACGTATATTATCCTTCTCATTTGGTGGATATTGAGATATGGGTGACCTTGAAGCGGGATCATAAGGAGGTTCTTGTGAAGATGAAGAACGAATATGGCCTAAGCTAGACCCTATTTGTTGTGATCCTTGTGAAGATGAATCAATTGAAAATTTAGGTCCTGTCTTGTAGTAAAATTGATCCTCATTTAAACAATTCAAGCTACTCAAACAATTTAAATAATTCTAACAATTCAAGCTATTCAAGCAATTCAAGCAATTCTATGTAATTTACCAAATCAATCTATTCAATCTATTCAAGCAATTCTCTCTTTCAATCAATCTATTCAATCAATCAATCTATCTTCATCATTGCTTTCAATCAATCTATTAAAGTTCAAACCTATTCAATCAATTTACGAAGTTCAAACATATTCAATCAAACTATCAAAGTTCAAACCTATTGAATCAAAGATTCAAAGTGGCGAACTTAACTCGTACAGGCTAGCACAGTGGCAAACTGTGGTGGAGTCGCAGAGATGACGGTCCGTACTCCCTACTCGCCTACTCCCCTTTCTTCTTCACGCAGGCGCTGGACGGCCAGTGGCAATGATCCTTTTTTTTTTTCTTTTCTCGCTTCGCGCAGGCGCCCATAAAACAGGGGTAGGCAACCCAATAAATAAGCCCAGGCCATGTCTGAATATGAGATGATAATATTTTTTTTCTTTTTTTCCTTTTTACCTGTAAATTTTCCTTTCTATAAGACTCTTTGTTTTTGGGGTAGGATTTAATGTTCCAAATAGTGAATCAGGGCCACTAAGAGAAGCCCAATAGGTGCCCATCAGGACCCACAGAACATCAGTGCCATGTGCGGAGTATTCGGGAACAAGTTCTACCGTACGTGGCAGTGACAGTACCATACACGGCATAGATAAAAGTCAAAACTTATATTTTGCATTATTAAGAAAGATAGGAAACCTGAACTCGAGAGGCTCTCTATGTACTGTATAACCTTAATTTAGTTATAATAGCTTGATTGCATTGATCACCACAAAATATTTTTAAAAAATCCCATAACCTAGACTATTGAAAATTGTTTAAAACTTAATACACTATCCCTGTGGATCGACACCCCTCTCAATACTACATAGTAGGATTATACGCTTGTGATCTGAATGTAACTTGAAATTAAGGTTAAAAAATATTAAAGGTATAGTTCTCATTTTGAGTTATCAACCAATGACTTGTCTGTTGTATGAAGGCATGTGGAATGAATGTGACGCGTCTTAAGGTGCCCTATTAATTAATGCTTTTAATAATGGTATTTAGGCGACAACACTTGTTTAGTTGTTTTACATGTCATTTAGGCCTGCGTGCCACATTGAGAATAAAAAATGTAATTTTACATTTTTTTTAGTTCAACTAAAGGGGGATTTGGAATTCTAGTTATTGGTTGCTTAGCTTGATCATTTCTTGAAGAAGATGTTTGTGACAATAATGGAGAAGAATTCCAAAGTGGCCATACAATCCCGCGTTCTTTATTATTTGTGTGAAATACTATGATGGTCATAGGATAGATATGGGTGTATGCTGACATGCCTAGCATGAATAACACAAATAAGCTTGTCCCATAGCATAATATTAAATTGACGTCCCTTCCTAACCCATCCACGCATATTTCAGTCGTTGGAACGGAGTTCGGCTAAAGCAGATGTTTCTTCCACTCGAAAGTATTGTGGGGCTTGCAGTGCTTTCCTGATCCTTGGATTGACACCCCGTGTTGAACCACATGCTTAAAAAGTGTTGTATTAAATATACCTGACATTTTTGTGTGTGTCTGGGCATCTCGTCTTGCAGCTCGACAACTTAACACAAGACATGCATGGATTGCATGTAAAAGGATATGGCAAAATACAACTCATAGTGTTAGTTGGGCCATGTCAAAACATGTTCTTGCGGTGGCTTCAGGAATGTTGTGTCTGATAGGAAAGCAAATTGACATTATTTGATACTGGTACCAGTTGGTACTAATGCTATTTCGTTTTTTGGTATGTGAGTTGCGAATTTTCGAGGGGTCTTTTATGAAAATTCAAAATATGGTCTTGTTCTATGAAATTTCTGTAATTTATCCTTGTCAATGGGTCCAAAGTATAAAATTCAGTAATTTGTGTTGTCCCTAACGGCACCTAGAGAGGGATGAATACGGTAACTAAAATAACCTTAGACATTTTTCGTGATGGTAGGTAAAACAACAAAACAACCACAATCAATCAACAATGTAAAGTAAATAGATTAAATGAGATTGACATGCGGGATGTTAACGGAGTTCGGCTTAAAATGCCTACGTCTCCAGGGCAATGCAACCTCATCAGCGCCCCTTTCCTATTACCAAATGAAGAAAAGGATACAACTTGTGACAGATGATCCCAAACAAAGGTGGGATGTCACAATCTAACTCGTGTACAAAGTTGAGCCTAGAAGCTCGAGTTGGAGAGTCGTACGCAGATGATCGTCACACAACTATGTTTATATATGAGCGGAAATGCTCGAGTCGGTGAGCCCTTGATGCCCTACAAGCGGGAAGTCACATGGCTATAGAAAGGGAGCACTAAGTAGATCTCCACACTATAGAACAACGAACCAATACTCTAACTTAACCTAGAAGTATATTAGTAAAGTGGATTTGAGATTATCAAAATAGTATTGAAGTTTTATCTATCTCAAAGAATAAGCTCTCAACAACACATAATAAGTGTTTTTTGAAATTTATAATAGGGAACTCCAGATAATCTTTCGTTTGAACGGATAGTTCAAATCTGATTGCAGTTTAGGGTTTTTGCCTTTTTGAACTTTATACTAACCGTTCAGTATGTTTATGTTCGTACCCAACGGATAGTATATTTTATCACAATTCTGTGTAAACTTGAGTAGCGTATAGTACGGACAATATCAGTTCACAACATAGTGAAAACAGAGAGTTCCTGGATGCTACAAAACTATTCCATACTGATCGGTTGTCAGACGGAATAAATTTGTCGTACTGCAACACTTCATTATCCGTCCAGTACCATTCAATACATTACGTACTAAATAGTGTGCTTCCATACCAAACGGATAGACCTGATATCAACAATCTCAAATATACTTTACTTTTCTATTTGATATTACAATTTATGATCTTAATCTTCGTAAAATCTTGTTGATTCTCTTGGTTCTTCAAACTTTAATCTTACAATTATAATATTTTTTAACCTGCAAACTCACTCATATAATGAAATCCTTAAATACAATTATTGTATGATTTGCAAATTACTCAAACAAAGTAATTAGAAGATAGCATAGAACATGAATTTGATCTTTGCTGGGCCTTTGGTCTAGGCTGTAAAATTTATAAAACAAATTTTAATGGGCTTGATATTTCCCTTGTAGGCCTAATCTTAAACAGAAACTTTCCATTAAATGTGTGCCGAAATAAAATTATTAGAAAATGCCATGAATAAAAGATATGGCCCCCTGGTCCTCCATCCCCCAATTTGCCTCCCAAGCTCAGTTTCTCTTTTTAGACTTCTGTATCTTCCTTTTTTTTTTATTGTTTGTACTTTCTTTTTGTCATCACCCACCCATTTCTTTATACTTTTCTTTTTTCTTCCGTTTAATCTTGCTAATATTTTCGATGATATGTTAGGAATTTTATGAATCTAAAACTATAAACGTCTTGTACTCGATTTTTTCTTTCAAATGAGATCCATATTGAATTTTTTTTAATTAACTGTTAGGTTTACAAATTTGAAATCAGCACTTTACAGAGTTGTATAGCAAAGTTTACAAACTTGAAATCAGTACTTTACAGAGTTGTATAGCAAAGTTTACAAACTTGAAATCAGTACTTTACAGAGTTGTATAGCAAAGTTTACAAACTTGAAATCAGTACTTTACAGAGTTGTATAGCAAAGTTTACAAACTTGAAAGCTTAGATTTAAATATTGGATACAGTAGCTAGTGTCAGATCTAAAAAGATAAAAAAAATTATATTACTTGTTAGGTTTACAGACTTGAAATTAAGAATTAATCAAAACACTACATAAATTAAAGGAAAGGGCACAGTACATGAATAAGAGATAATTCGAATAACCTAAAAATCACAGCACAGACATCATACTGAAGCTAATTGAATTAGCCACCAATTATCAATTAACACAAAGTAATTCAGTTCAGAAATTTGAATTACCTAGTGTAACTAAAATATCATGGTTCCATTGCCTACACGGATGCTTTATGGTTCCGAAATGAAAAAAATTTACCTGTGGCATTGCTTTGTGGTTCTTCTGCTAGCTTTATTTAAAATACATTAATCAAATTATCTTTTTGTAGACATTATACATTTTGTATATAAAAATAATTACTATAGTATAGTCATATCTTCTGGCAATAATAATATGTCATGTGGTCTCACTTCTTTTATGGTCTATATTTTTTATACAAAATGTATTGCATTTTATTAAATTGTGCTCTTTTTTCCATGATCGATGTAATATGAAAAATTAAAATATACCACTTGACAGACACTGTCAAGTTTCTAAAAAAAATTAAAAAAATATTACCACAGGCAGATTTTTTTAAAGAACTACTAATATAAGGATCATGAACCAGTGAACCACAATGATGTTGGGGTAATATGAGATGCTTTGCAATGGTAATAACTTAGAAAACAATGAGAGAAATATCTTCTTATTAAAGTCACATCCAATCGTTAAATTACCCTGACAATTAGGATCCTTGGTAATGTCTCATTGGAGATAAAAAGGATGCATAATTTGAATAGAAGAATTGCCTGGAAGTGTAGGTGTACATGAGTTGGAGCAGCAGGGATGGAAGAAAATGAAACAAATACTAGCCAGTACTACTAAAGCAGCCATTACGGATGGAACCAAACAACTGAGATATTAATTAAGTTATAGCTATTTCTAATATTTGGAGAAGATATGGTTACAGACGTGTTATTGTTGCAAACTTAATAATAATTTTCCATGGATTGAATCTGTCAAGAATAATAGAAATAACTAAGAACACAAAACTCCCAAGAAATCTCCCTTCCCACCCAATTTTATTTCTTTGTCAATTGAATTATTACATAGCTGTGTACTCCTATTTATCAATCTAGAGAGATATTTTTTGGTACAGCCCATCAAATCAATTATACATGCTAAACATAGGATCCTTATTCTAACTTTGGAAGAAAATGAACCATTCTCTATATATTGTAAATTACATCAGATGCACATATATATCTTTCCTCCTTGAATTTTATTCTTCCCTTCTTTGAGTGGATACAATCCTTTGATAGCTGCTGAGTTCTTTCCTTCTTTGAGTGGATACCGATCCTTAGCATATTTTTTTATTCCTAAATCTTTAGCTGCCGAGTGTATTCTCAACAAAATCTGACCCTGACTGAGATATTGCAAGACAAGCATTTAGTGTTGGATTTTTTGTTGAAGAGTAAACAGAGGAAGAAGGATTGACACAAATAATTCTACTTTTCCTTCTTAATTAATTCGATTACAACATGCTGAATTTATAGCTAAACATTAATCTAAATAAGGAATCCACTAACCCTACTACATGCTATTTCTGCCTAGTGTAAATAAGGAAACCACATTCTCCACTAACTCAACTAAATATAGAAATACTAACTCTAGAACACATGACAAATACAGACTTCTAATTTTGGAGAAATTCTAACCCACTAACTTCGGCAGCCATCTTAATTAGGTGTGTTAATTTTGAATCAACTTCCAACATTTAGGTCCCTACAATTATGAAAAATGCCCCCGACTGTTGCTTTAATTGACTGAAGCATCCTAGCTGAGATAGACTGTTATAGGAATATCTTTTGCAATCATTTTCTTTAAATAAAAAAGCCAAATGGTTCCAGATAAGTTTTCATGAGACGGTACACATCACATAAGATTTCAGCACGACAGATGTTTCATACCATTTCCCCTCAGATGTTGCTTCCTAATTAATAAAAATGCATACTAGTAGCGCATTTTGTGCACCTGTACAGTTATTCTGTTTATTTTGCTGTGAAAAATGGTTGAGTGAAGGATATAGTGTGTGTTAATTTGTCTCCAAATTAAAAAGAAAAAGAAATTGGTAGTCAAGGATAATGGTGCGAAATGCCTTTGTACCGCACATTTTGTAGATGGAGATTTAGAGATAATAAGAGGAATATAAAAATGAAAATGACCATTTGAAAAGAACAGTGAGATATTCAAAGTCACCTAAGTCCAGAGAAGACTTTCATGTCGAATGGGCAACGATACATAGACAATTGACAGGCAAATTTCCAAGAGAAAAGGAAAATACAAGGACAATAACTGTTTTCTGGTAATTTGCGAGAATTGTAACAGAAGAGTATTTTCTGATAATTCAGCTTCCTACTAAAATAATATCACTAGTAATGACACCGCCCGGATTGCACCATTCTGATACACTTGAAGCAGATAGGCCTTATCATTCAATGACATGTCATATGGGATACTTCAACAGGCCTTGATAACATCTAGGTGCTTAAACAAAATAGAATGGATTTAGCAGTGGCTGTTTTATTGTTCAAAACCATCACTGAGTAACAGATCCGTAACTGTTTGACACGCTTCAGTATTTTAGCCATAGTATTTTCATACGAGATCTGATTAAGGTGATCCAAAGCTCTGTGGAATCTTGAGAACAAGGTTTACAACTTTGTTGTGACACATTATTCCATATTCAGAACATAGCATGGTCAAAATGGCGTGACAATCAGATGCCAGGTTTTCAAGATTTTTATAATTAATTAAGTTAGGTGCTATTTTTGTTGAAAATTAATTCAAATTGATTAGAGCCTGTACGAATCAGTTTTTACCAGCATAAAAACTGCATGGGTTATGTTAGGCATTGGTTATTTTCAACATAGTTATTTTAGGACTAGTTAGTGTAGTGGTTAGCTATTTTTAGCATGTTGTGTAGTGGGTGCTTAATTTAGCGAAGTTGTGGGTGTTTATTTTAGGAACATTGTATTGCTTTAAATACTGCAGAATTCTATATAATTGAGAAAGAGAGAAAAGAAATAAAACGTTGTTTCTGTTCAGAAAAATATTATTCTCTCTTCAATCTTTTGCATACTGGCACAAAGCAGTGCAGTATTGCTGAGTTTATCCCAACAATTTTTTAGTATGTTTTAAATTGGGTCAAAAGGTTTCTGTTTGTATGTCTTTTTAAGTTAGCTTCTTGTGGTTCCTAGGACGGTAATTAGTTACTTTGGAAGTTGGAAAAGATAGTTTAAAGTGGGGTTACTTTTTAGGAAGCTTTTTGAAGTTTAAGCAAGGCTATAAAAGAAGCCAATTTCATTTTATAATCAGATTATTGAGTTATTACGAATTTATTCTGTTTGAGTTGAGTTTTATATCCTCTTATCCTCTTTTGGGTTGAGCATTGCTCCTCTTGAGTGATATATTAGTTAAATTATCTAGTGTCCTTGTGAATCTCATTGGCCAAACCGTGACAAGTAAAGTAATTGTGGGGCCTTTGTTTATTTATCGTACACTCTCTTTCTTGGGCCTATATTGGTCATATAGTTGACAGCCTTTTCCAGTGGAAAGTGTTAAAGAAAATGATAAGTACTTGGTTTCTTAATTACCAGCTCGGCCAATAGGCCCATCAGAGCATATTACAATAAAAGCTTTACAATTATGTCTATAGTTGGACCAAACAAATCATATTGCAATCAATTTTTGTTACAATATATTATTGGTGAAAGTTGCTGAAACATAAACATCATAAATTTTGATTTTTTGTTTCATTCGGCATAATTTTGTTGAAATATCAATATTACAGCAGGCCCCTTTTTTACACAGCCCAAATTGTTCCAATAATAGAATTATTTTCATTTTAACACTAATACACACCAGCCCAAGCCCAGCCCAATTATATAAACACCTGTTTGAGCTCAACAAAACGTTCTCTCCCCTGATTAACTGGATCTGCATTCTCTTTGATTGGACTCCGATTGTCAAGATTTGTAAATAAAAAAATATATAACGCTGGTACAAGACTTTGTCAGTGGTACAGCAAGAAAAGAAAAGGGTTGAAATGGATTAGACTAGTAACTCGGGATCAAACCCGACAGGGAGGTAATTAGGAAAAGGAGGAAAAAATAAATTTCCTGAAACACCTATAATTATTCATCTTGTAATACCGCAAAAGAGTTTCAACTGATCATTATTTCGATCAAATATCAACTCAAAATCTGGTGTTGATTAATATTTTGTCACATAGAATAAGAAACTTTAGGGTGGTGTTTGGTTGTGGACTAAAGTTAAGGTGGCCTAAGTTGTTATTCTAAGTTAGGCCAGCCTAAATTATTCGTGTTTGGTTGAAGTCTAAAGTTAAATCATGGCTTAAGTTATTCCTTGTTTGGTTAGAGTTGGTGGAGGACTAAAGTTTTGGAAAATTATTGATAATAGAATACTAATTATATAATATTAATATATTAATAATAACTATAATGTATTATAATATTATTATAATAATTATTTAATATATTAACAATATAAGATATTAATTATATAATAATATATTAATAATAATTAATAATAAGATACTAATTATATATATTAATATATTAATAATAACTATAATATGATAATATTATTATAATAATTATTTAATAGATTAAAATATAAGATATTAATTATATAATTATATATATTAATAATTATTATTAGTACTAAGATACTAATTATATAATATTAATATATTAATAGTAACGATAATACATATACTATTATTATAATAATTATTTAATATATTAACAATATAAGAAATTAATTATATAATTATTTATTAATAATAATAATTAATAATAAGATACTAATTATATAATATTAATATATTACTAATAACTATAATATATTATAATATTATTATAATTGTTATTTAATATAATAAAAATATCAGATATTAATTATATAATTATATATTAATAATTATTATTATTAATAAGATACTAATTATATAATATTAATATATTAATAGTAAATATAATACATATAATATTAGTATAATAATTATTTAATATATTAAAAATATAGAGTAGAACTAGGGTGTTCCTAAGCTCACCAAGCCCTCCGTGAGCTCGACTCTAAAACCTATCGAATTGACTTCAAACGACAATTCCAAACCGTTAGATGTTCAATCTATATTAAAATGTGCTTGGAAACCAAATTTTACATTTTTTGGAATTTTTTTACTATTTATTAAGATGGTTTGAAAATCGCTGTTTTCCAATGGTGCAGAATTTTAATAAAAACAGCGATTTTCAAACCATCTTAATAAATAGTAAAAAAATTTCAAAAAATGTAAAATTTGGTATCCAAGCACATTTTAATATAGATTGAACATCTAGCGGTTTGAAAATGTCGTTTGAAGTCAATGCGATAGGTTTTAGAGTCGAGCTCACGGAAGGACTTGGTGAGCTTAGGAACACCCTAGTTCTGCCCAAAAATATAACATATTAATTATATAATTATATATTAATAATAATTATTGATAAAAAGATAGTAATTATATAATATTAATATCTTAATAGTAACTATAATCTATTATAATATTATTATAATAATTATTTAATATATTAAAAATCTAACATATTAATTATATAATTATATATTAATAATAATTATTGATTAAAAGATACTAATTATATAATATTAATATATTAATAATAACTATAATATATTATAATATTATTATAATAATTATTTAATGAGTAGAACTAGGGTGTGATGTGCTCACCAAACTCTTTGGTGAGCACAACTCTACATAAACTATCGGATTCACTTCAAACGAGATGAATCCAACCGTTGAAACCGATATACTTTACGAGTGATGGGCGTACATGCAAAATTTTGAATTTTTTGAATTCATTTAGTCTCAAGTCAAGTGGTCAAAATTGAGAATTTTTTGAATGCATTAAAACAACTTCATTTTGGATCATTCATTTTTCATCAATTTTGACCACTTGATTTGAGACTAAATGAATTCAAAAAATTCAAAATTTTGCATGTACATGCATCACTCGTAAAGTACATAGGTTTCAACGGTTGGATTCATCTCATTTGAAGTGAATCCGATAGTTTATGTAGAGTTGTGCTTACCAAAGAGTTTGGTGAGCACATCACACCCTAGTTCTACTCATTATATAATATTAATATATTAATAGTAACTATAATATATATAATATTATTATAATAATTATTTAATATATTAACAATATAACATATTAATTATATTATTATATATTAATAATAATTATTGATAAAAAGATGCTAATTATATAATATTATTGTAATGAGTAGAACTAGGGTGTTCCTAAGCTCACCAAGCCCTTCTGTGAGCTCGACTCTAAAACCTATCGAATCGACTTCAAACGACACTTTCAAACCGTTAGATGTTCAATCTATATTAAAATGTTCTTGGAGACCAAATTTTACATTTTTGGAATTTGTTTACTATTTATTAAGATGGTTTGAAAATCGCTGTTTTCCAATGGTGCAGAATTTTACTAAAAACAGCGATTTTCAAACCATCTTAATAAATAGTAAAGAAATTCCAAAAAATGTAAAATTTGGTCTCCAAGCACATTTTAATATAGATTGAACATCTAACGGTTTGAAAATGTCATTTGAAGTCAATTCGATAGGTTTTAGAGTCGAGCTCACAGAAGGGCTTGGTGAGCTTAGGAACACCCTAGTTCTACTCTATTATAATAATTATTTAATATATTAACAATATAAGATATTAATTATATAATTATATACTAATTATAATTAATAATAATAATATACTAATTATATACTAATAAGATATTTTTATAATCATTCGAGTTAGGCCACGACGTGGAATAAAATTCGAGATAGGCCGGAAAAAGTAAATTATGATCCTCAAGGTATTGCTATTATCAATGCAGTATCCATGTTGAGATTTCAATTTAAATAAAAGTTACTGAGAGATATAATGAATATATCGCACTATGAATGTACTCATGTGTGGGGAGACGATGCGTCACCTGATTATGGTTCTCCCTTCCAGGTTTTCAGGTTTTACTATTAGGTAATATTACTAAATTTTGCATTTGACATGGCATTACTAGTTGGTCTCAACAACGGTATTATTTTAAATGAACAGTGATAGAAAGACTTAGTACTCTAAATTGGATTTTGTGGGATTAAGCTCCAAGCCTGAATTTCATAATCGATGAATAACTAGAAATAATACAAATTTAAAAATAATACACATACACAGTATGAATAAGTACTCAAACACAGTTTTCAAATTACTCAAACACAGTTTTCAAATTACATCAGCTCATTAAATAAGTACACCAATTGTATTATAGAAAGACAAATTTAAAAATAATACACATAATTTGTTCAGCAATATAAGAAAAGATAAAGAACTACAATTATCAAGTAAATAATGAGCAACTAACATTACAACTAAAATTTGATTATTACTTGCATTATTCTAACGAATAGAGTTTATTTACCGAGTGTAAATCTGATGACGACTGTAGCTCTTGTTCAAAACTACATTGGATGGACGTTGTATCAATTCCTGTGTTGTCGTCAAATAGCATAAGGTGCCTCTCCTCCAAACATTGAGACCTCCAAGGATGTTTTCGCTGTTGGTAATTGGACCGCCACAAGTCCCCGAGCCATACTTCCACTTCCCTAATTGTTGGTCTTTCTTCTCCTTTCATTCTCAAACACATTTCTGCAAGCTTGGCAACAGCTTCGAGCTCTGGTCGGTGCCCCTCGTTCACAACTTCGGGATCTAGAATCTCAAAGAGATGGTTCTCATTCATAGCAGAACTAAAATATGCAACCAGGCTGCCCCCTTCAAACACGCTAGAGGAGATTAATGGTTTTTGTCTTGTTAGCAATTCAGCTAGAATGACACCAAAGCTGTAGACATCGCTTTTCTGGGTTAACCGGCCAGTGTAATGGTACTCAGGGTCCAAATACCCATGCGTCCCTTGGATAGCTGTAGTTACACCCGTTTGATCTATTTGGACAGATCTTGAGGCCCCAAAATCTGACACTTTTGCTGTGAAATAATCATCCAATAGAATGTTTGATGATTTTATGTCCCTGTGAAAAACTGATATAGAGGCGGATGAGTGAAGATAGGAAATTGCTCCTGCAGCCTCGTGAGCAATTCTTAACCGATGCATCCATGTCAAGGAACAGTGTTCCTCTACATGGAGATGATTAAAAAGTGTTCCATTCGAAATGAACTCATAAACAAGCAATGGGACTTCTGTCTCTAGGCAACAGCCATAGAGTTTCACAACGTTCCTATGGTTGACTTGTGAGAGAATGACCACTTCATTTATGAACTGATCAATTTCAGCCGGATCAACAATCTTGGACCTTTTGATGGCCACAACATGTTGATCCAACAAAATACCTTTATAAACTTCTCCATGACCTCCCCGACCAATAATGAGTGCATTATCGAAATTGTTTGTTGCTTTCTCCAGCTCATGCAATCTAAAATTTCTCAATTTTTGTGATGTATCTTCATTGGAAGCAATTAGTTGTTGTAGAAGTAACCCCCGATTACGAACAAAGAACTTTTGTTTTAACCTTTCCTGTTTTCTCTTTTCAAACAGTTTGATACGCTTGGCTATAATAAAATATACTAAAATAACGCTAAAGGCAGTTACAAATCCCAGCATTATCGTCATACCTGTATACATAAATAAAGCAAGTTAGAAAAAGAAAGGAAAATAATTATTTGCCGTCCTTTTTTTATATGAACTAATCAATTCTAGCCTATGTGTTGATTGTTTCATGTTTAGTTCAACCTTTAATGACCTACGAAGACAAATATTGTCCAAGGTATACTATTTCGTAGGTGACTAAACTATTAAACTATGCCCTACATCAAAAAGAGTCACATAACACGATCCTATCAGTAACAAAACTTCTATTTTATTTTAATTAGCTCACTCATTTCAAGAAAAGAGAAATAAATGAAGACCTGATGGATCTTGTTAAATTGTTAATGATCTGTTGTCAACGTAAACATTTTTGTTGACATGATTATATTTTTGTTGATGATATTGACAACGATATGTCATTTGGATCATTAGTTTTAAGAACTAAATGGTAAGAAAACTAAGAACCAGTGTTCTAAATAGCAGCCTCAAGTGGCCCATAGAGTTACCTGTCTCCGAATGCTACACTGCGAAATAACTGTAAAATTTACGACTCTAAAGAGGTGCACTGGTGAGAGATCATGCTAGATTTTTAAGAGCTAATGGTGCATGGTGTTGCTATATTTTTTTTCAGGGCATTGCTGTCTGTAATTCAGACTTTGGGGAAGTGACTTTTCAAGAAAATTGGATAGATAGGATTGAGTTTGAATGGGTCGGATGGTTTATTGTGATCAAATTTTTCCGCCTCAAACTAAGTAGACAATATTTAGTTTCAATTTATCCTGAAAAGCAATCCTTGCTCTCTATTTCTATATATACTTGTCAGTTGTAACAACATTCAAAACCTGATGAAAGTTATTTATCCTAAAATTTTAATAACATACCTATAACTAGTGCGATATTGAGTTCGCATTCTCTTGGATTGTGATGATTACTATGCCAACCCAAAGGACAAGAGCAGCGATATGATCCTTCGAAGTTGTGGCACTTTCCCGGTTTGGAGCATGGATTTTGGATGGCACATTCATCGAAGTCTGCATGAATATGTCACAATATCAAAGATGTCTACATAAAAAATAAAAAGGAGAGCAAGAGTACGAGTGAGAGAAAAAGACCTTGGCAGCCTCCTTGAAGGTAAGGATTGCCTTCATAACCATGGGAGCAATTGCAGAGATAACCACCACCACTGACTGTCGAGCAAATACTGTTACTGCTAATGCATGCATAGGAGGATTTGTTAGTCTGTGCTTCTTCGCATGTCATGTTTCCTATGGCCCAGTCGAGCACCATAGCCAGGTTAGCATCAATCATTCCATCTTCGTTGGTGATGTAAGTTGTGTTGAACTTGAACTGAGCCTCCTCCACAACTGTAGCATAGCTGCAAGGACTAAATTTATACACCTCAGAGTTGTTGAACCTCTCATCAAACGAGAACATAAAGGTGGACGCTCCTGTGGGGATATCTGCCTGGCAGCAGCCAATTCCAGAGCATGATCCATGCTTAATGACGGCATCTAGGCTATTACACGAAGAAAGGCACCCTACTGAGTAATTAGGATTGTTGTCAGGGATAAAATTGGCAAGTGTATTACACCCCGTCACTGTAAATTTATTCTTCTCGGTGTTGAGCCGGAATGGTGCGATATTTGCTAACGCACTTCCATTACCATACCAGTATTGTTCCTCTTTCTTTGTGGTGGTGTTGTAACACTCCTCATGTAGAGGGCTGCCTATACGTGCCTGGCCCAAGGACAAGCTTATATTCTGAATCGCCCAATGAACAGCAACGCTTTCTTTGTAAGGAGAGGATGTACCCTCGTCCACGAATGTGGTGCAAATGAGATCGAAGCCTTCCAGGAAGCACTTTGGGCCATCAAGTTTTGTGCAAGTTGAATTTTTATTATTATACACGTTGCAAATTTTGCCAATGCCGAAAGGGTATGGGATGGGAATTCCACCGCAGCTCTCCAGGCACCCGGGCAGAGCGATGGTGTTCATCGCAGATTCAGTGGTTTTGAACTGAAGGAGGAGGAGAAGAAGTTGGATTAGTATCATTGGCAACACAGTGTATATGGTACCTAATACTTGAAAATAGTTTCTTTTTGTTTCGCTCATGATATTCATAGCCAACTGCCCTTAGACGCTCTTTATAAAACATATGCACGTGGATAATTGACTAATTAGTGCAGCACAACTTTTTATTCCAAAGTTGAGTACGATGGGAATATGAAATATGTTGCTATCAGTTGGAATATATATGCCGTGTGTGGATACAACACCAGATAATGCGAGAAACTTTTTCCAATAGATTTTAACCAGTATTCTAAATAGCTAGCTATAGCATCCACAATAGTGGCGCTATAGCATTTTTTTAGACTTTCCAAGATAATGTGATAATCGCTATTTAGACCCTTGATTTTGACAATGAAAACCTTCATAATCTTATTATAATAATGTTAATAGGCAAATTATGATGTCAAAATAAATAGTTTCAAGTGATTCCTTCTATAATATAGCATTAGACGCTATGTTACCTTCATACTTCTGGATAGGCCACAATACATATCAGATACGCCATCTGGCATATCGGATGAGCTGGCGTATCATATAACTTCCGATACGGTCTCCGATACTTTTTGACTCGCCTGGATACAGTCCTGACACGCCTTGATATGGCTGGGATGCCCGTGCACCGCTCATGGACCAGGGTCGCTGTGCACTGCACATGGACCACAAGGCAAAATTTAATTTTCTAGTGCCATGGAGAATCAAACCTGGGTTCTGCAGAACTAGCGACAAGCGCCTTAACTCAATTTTGTTGTTAGAAGTCGGTATCTATGGTATTTAACGTATACGTAGGCTATCAAATCCAAAAAAAATTATATTTAATTTATATCATACAAATGTTGAATTAATAATATAATTAAAATAATATAAATAATAGGTGTATCGTATCTTTGATTTTTGAAAATTACCGTATCGCCGTATCGCCGTATCAGTATCGTATCCGATACGATACCCGTACCCGTATCTAGGGCTGCACAAAAAATTCGTAATTTGATTCGAGTTTGATTCGAAAAAGTTCATAAAAAGTTCATAAAAAGTTCGATTCGAAATTGAGTTCGTTCGAAATTAATTTAAACCAAACTTAGTTCGAAATTAATTCCAACCAAACTCAAACTGGACCTAGTTTGTTCGAAATAGGTTTGCAAACCAAATTTAGTTCGAAAGTAACTCAAACATGAACCGTTAATTTCTGCTGATAACTTATGTTCATATGATGAAAATAAAAACCGTCTAGTCCATAATTGCTTTCAATTCTGACTTCTAAAAAATGATTTTTGAAACAGAAAGCCCGATTCAATTACAAGCTCAAATAAAAAAATTCAACAACAAAGCCCAAAATAGAAGAATTAAACAAAACCAGCCATAATCCATAATCGTTCTACCCTAGTCCAAACTTGCGATACCTTAGATTGGTTGCGAACTTGCGATACCACAGTTCAAACCTTAGAGTTTCTCTCTGTTGGCTACTTGGCTGCATTACCAAACCCTAGACTCCTAGAGGTTGCGATACCTTAGAAATAAGGTCGGACCAAGTGAAAGACCACCCTCGTAAAGGAAGACTCGAATGTCTAGTTGTAATGAACTTTAATGTTTTATTTAGGATAATATTTGGATTTGTAATAATTATAAGACTTTGGTGATTGTTCTGTACTTCTATTGATATTTAAATTATACTTTGAATACTTTGGATATTTGAAATAAATTTTGATATAATCTTTGGTGTACTGTGTAATTAGAATTCAGAATGCTTGAGTTTTTATTGAAGTGCTGTAATTTTGCACTATGGCCCTGTCATAAGTCATAACTCGTAAGTCGTAACAAAGTTCGTAAATGTTCGAAATTGAGTTCGTTCGAAATTAATTCAAACCAAACTTAGTTCGAAGTTAATTCATACCAAACTCAAACTGGGGATAAGTTCGATTCGGTTCGGTTCGTTTGCAGCCCTACCCGTATCCATGCAACATAGATTAGACGTAATGTGAAATCCATAAATCTAAATACATGTGTATATCATTTTAAATAAAACAATTCTTCGGAATAAAATAATTATTTTGAAGGGCGTACGGCTAAGTGGACAGAGTAATGGATTAAATTTGAAGAAAGGTGAACTCCATTAGTTTTACTTTTTTAGAAAGAATCTCGAGCAAATCTTTTTCTGGCGAATTATTATTCGAAAGTAGAACCTTCACGCGTATTTAGTTGTTGTTGCATTGAACATCACGTACACAAGGTTAAGAAACCATTTGTTATGTGATCATCATACATGGTTAAATAATTGGTGATGAGTTAAAAGGAGCTGATATTAACACTATAAAGTGTGTTATTAGCACAACTAATTCAAAATTTCTATTTGATAGACAAAATTGCCCTCCGCAATCAATTACTTCTTTTACTCCCTTAAATATTTGTAAACTTTTTAATGCTAATATATTTTTCAATGTACTTTCTTAATCTCTCTATCTTCTTCATAAGAAAAAAAAAGCAATAGATTGGAGCTATCAATGATTCTATTGTTATTTATCAAGCTATTAGAAGGTTCTATTTTGGTTTTCTACTCTTTTCTTTTGAAACAAACTGATTTTTATGGATCGCCTTTTATTATCTGAATTGAAGTCTTGTTTATCCACCGTCCCATGAAATTCCCCCACCCCCTCAGCTTGACTCGGACTGACTCGGCCTGAAAATCAGATAACTCAGCCAAGTGAAACACTGTTCAACCGAGTTTTGGTGAAAAATCGCATGGGCACGAGACTAGGGTGAAACTCAGATCGGAACCGACCGATACCGAGTTGACTCGGCCGAGTTTCAAAACCATCTTAACCATTACATACCAGTACTAATCTATACTTGTAGGGGCATATATACTAAATATTTTTCATCGGTGGTGATTCTGTTTTGAGATTTTGATTTTGGAAAGAGCCTCCGTTTACCTCAAGTCAATGCAACTTTTCAGCACGCTTGTTGTTAGTTATGGTGCATTTTTCAATTTGTGGCAATGCATAACCAAGTCTGGATCTTTTGTAGTTTGAAAACAAATGCGATCTTAATTTGTTGGATTAGTTCGACTGAAGCCATTCATTTCTCTCCTTCAGATAACAAGGGATTGGCTCTTGTTTTTTCAACTAAAAGTAAAATTAACAATTCAACTTTTTTTTTTTTTAATTATTCACAGAAACATTGTTTGAAGAGACCTCATTTTCCACGGGTAAAGGTGGACCGTAGAAGTATTTCCATAGGGCAGTTTGGGCATTTGGACCGTGCATAGCTGCTTTTCAACACCTCAAGCCAGTTATCACCGTTGATACTTGTTTTCTGTCAGGCCGGTAAAAAAGTTAGAGTGAGGCTATGGTGCTATGCATAGCACGGATGGCTAGTGTACTACGGCTCAATATGGTACTTTTTAAAATCCTAACAGTCGATCCGACCGTTCAATGTGATAATTATATGAATATGTACTTGCAAACTAAATTTTACATTTTTTCGAATTTTTTTACTATTTTTTTAGATAGGTAGAATTTTGATGGTCCAGAATTTTCAAAAAACACTGATTTTTCTACCTATCTAAAAAAATAGTAAAAAAATTCGAAAAAATGTAAAATTTAGTTTGCAAGTACATATTCATATGATTATCACATTGAACGGTCGGATTGACTGTTAGGATTTTAAAAAGTACCATATTGAGCCGTAGTACACTAGGCATGTGTGCTATGCATAGCACCATAGCCTCACTCAAAAAGTTATTAATTTATCAACTTCCAATGTTCACCTCCAAGTTGGGCTTCTTATTTTTAAGTAAATGATATCAAGCAAATGTGGGTCCGCTGGGCCCGACCCATTAGTGCACCCGACCCAACCTAGCTAACTGTTCAAATTAAATCCTACTTTCCTTTCAGCTAATTCGTTCATCTATACAACCAATTACTTGATTAAAATTTCCACAAATCTTTCATGCCGATTTTGTTTATCGCCCCACAAAATTTTCACATCATATCTAGTCATCTTCTTTTTATTTATTTATTTTTTTCTTAGGATAGCGTTTATTTCTCTGTTAATCTCAGTCAAAATGACTTGTTAGGTTTGTCATTTAGGCTGTACAATTCTTAGTTTTGGGAACACATAAAGAATATGTTTGAAATTTTTATAGTTTGAAAGCGTGATTTTTGTTGGGTTAATTAACTTAAGAAACTGCATTTCATGGTCTGAGGTACTTGCTATAATAAAAATGGTATTACAAACACACTTTATTTAGATCTACTTATTCAATTATATTTGTTTCATGTTTTATTAAATTTTAAAGTTTATTAATTTATAATAATTATAAGTATTGATTAATTTTGTTTTGTTAATATATAGTTTTTTAACTTAAATTTTTTTTATAAACATGTTATGTACGTAGTTAATTTTACAAATTTATATGTAATGTCTGTATCTTTGTATATTTGTATCCGTATTTGGTTAGTATTCAAACAGCATATGTAAGTTAAACTGTTTCTCCAAAAATTGACAATATATATTAATATTTGATCCGTTTACACCTCTAGACCTTTCTACTATGATTTATCTTCCGTTTACCTCAGGTCAATGCAACTTTTCAAAATGCTTGTCGTTTTGGTTATGATGTATTTTTCAATTTTTGGCGGTACACAAATAAGTCTGGGTCTTTCATAGTTTGACAACGATCATGATTTTAATTTGTTGGAATAATTGCCTGAAGATAAGGTGGCAAGGGAGTGGCCTATGGATTCTCTCCTGAAGATAGGGTGGCAAGGGAGTGGCCTATGTATTTTCTCTAAAATGTAAATTTGGTTGGACCATCTTTTTTTTTTTTTTTTCCTTTTCCATTAGATATGGTAGATTTTCACATATAGTTAATTTGTATGGACTTTCAGTGTTTATCTCCAAACTGTTTGGCGTCTGATCGTAAAGCAAATGCTACCAATAAGATGCGGGTCAGCTGGGCCCAACACATTAGTGCACCGGGCTGAACCGAACTAATCAAATTAATTCTTCCTGCTCTGACTCTTTCACGTAAGCGAGGATCATTCTTCTACGGCTTTGCTTCCGGAGGACATTTTTTATAATACTTACTACAGGGTCGGCGTGCATGCATAAGGAGAGCCTGCTTTAGGAAAGCCTGTTGTTGAGGCTGAAAATGAGGAGATGACAAAATAAATTTGCAATTTTTAATTTACTAATGAAAGAAATACGGATGATATCTCTCTCAATTTATCTATTACTAAAATTTCAACAATCCACTTAATTAATTAGGTGCAATTTAATTGAAATATACTGGTTCAAGTTTCATTGAATTGTTATGCCAATTAAAGTTTGAATGCAACAGCTATATATTCATTATATGAAAGAGAGAAATTACTTGCGATCAGCCTTGCTCTAGGTCTTCCAGGGTTGGAGCAGCTCTAGACCTTTCAACTATGATATATTTTCAGTTTATCTCTGGTCAATGCAACTTTTTTTCAGCATACTTGTCGTTAGTTATGGTACATTTTTCAATTTTTGGCAATGCATAAACAAGTCAGAATCTTTTGTAGTTTGACAACGATTGAAATCTTAATTTGTTTGAATAGTTGACTGAAGACATTTCTCTCCTTTAGATAGGGTGGCAAGGTATTGGCCTATGTTTTTTCTCTAAAAAGTAAATTTGGTTGGACCATCTTTTTTCTTTCCAATGTTTGTATGGACTTCCAGTGTTTAAGTCCAAGTTTGGCGTCTGCTTTAAAAGTAAATGATATCAAGCAGGGACTGATCAAATTTTTCATTTTTGAAAGTTGGAGGCTTTGTTCCAACATTTGTATACATTAGAAATTGTTTTTACAAAAGCCTAGATGGCTGGCGCTTCTTCGGTTCCTCACTTTCAACAAGGCACATACGCCCGCCACCCCGGTTGTGTCCCACTGATTTTTAGCACCGACCCCATCATGAACCGTCCATCCCACTCTGAGGCAGATCCAGGATTTTAATCAGGAGTAGGCACAAAATATTGACAAGAGTTTAATTTTTTTTTCTCCTGACGAATCGCAGCGGAGTAGTGGATATGGATTTAAAAAAAGTCAAGGCACAACCGAATACGTCACAGAACGATGCGGTTCCATCACTGCACGTGTGCCGGTTATGTGTCATGACCATCTTTTGAAAATTTGGCACGACAAGGCACATCACACAAAAGATTTGGTCACTACACAACACATGGTCATGTGTAATTACGACCATTAAATCTTGATCGAATGTTGAATCTTAAATATACTAACATAAATTATGAAAAAAATAGTTAAACGTGACAAATGTGACTGGTCACATTTGGACACGTCACGTATGGACCAGGGGTGGAACTAGAAAATAGAGATTGGGAGAGCAGAAGAATCATATATAATGTAAAGTAAACGATATCAAGAAGATGTGGATCAGCTGGGTCCGACCCATTAGTGCACCCAATCAAACCTGACAATCTAATTAATTTGTATTCTCTTTCTGGTAATTCGTTCATCTATACAACCAATTACTTGTGTAAAGTTTCCACAAACCTTTGGTTTCAACTTTAATAATTTGTTTATCGCACACCAAAAATTTTGAATCTAAAATGGTCACCTGTTTTTTACTTAAGTCTTTTTTTTTCGAAATTTTTATTATTAAAAAAATATATATATATCGCGAAAGGGATTTGATTTGGTGGAAATTTGGTATCTAGATAAACCGGGTTGGTTTATCCTGTCCCACGGGACGAGTCATTTTAACCCGTCCCTAATCCATCTCCATTTCACCTAATCACCACTAATCAAATAACTCAATAGGAAAAAAAACTAAGAACAGTATCTACACAAAAAATAAAAAAACAAAAAAAAAAACAGGGACAGACCGTCCCGTCCTAGGAGCGAATTTTATCTTTTCCCTGTTAACAAATGTGTATGGACCAGGGATTAAGACGGTCTTTGCTATTTGACACAATTTGAATGATAGCCTACAAGTTGACACATTTGTTCTTTAGTGAAACTAGTCAAACTTTATCTTTGCCGTCCCTGTTAAAAATTTCAAATTGTATGTCTCTTTATCAAGGCTCAAAATTCAATGTTTCAAGGCTCAATGTGAAATATCTAGGATTCGACTTAATCAGCCCTCTAAAATTTGTTAACACAATTTGAATTATAGCCTACATGTTGACACATTTGTTCTTTAGTAAAAATTGTCAAACTTTTCTGTTGAATTCTTAGAATTAGGATCGAGCTGCTAGGACGGGACGGTCTATACCGTCTTTTTTTTTTTTTTGATCGGACAGGAACGAATATATAGTCTATGGTTTTTTTTCTGTACAGTTAATTTGATGAGCGGTGATTAGACCAAATGGAGATGGATTAGTGGGACTGGATAAACTAACCCGGTTTATCTAGATATCGAATTTCCGCCAAATCAAACCCCTTTCACGATATTTTATTTATTTATTTTAGAAGGATGAACTAATGTTACCTTGTAGATTCTTTCTTCTTCTTCTTATTTGCATGATTGAAAAAAAGTAAAGATTTAGAATAGTTGTCATTTGATTGTACTCCAATTCTTCAATATTGATCATGTTGATAATTAGTAGAAATATAGAATATAAATTTTGAAAAGAAAAAAAAAACGATATGTACGATAGCTTCCACTATGGCTACGCTATTCGCAATATTTCAATCAATTTTTGTTGCAATATTAATGGTCAAAGTCAAGTAGAAACATGGACATCTTAAATTTTATTTTTGTTTCATATATCTAGTTTTGTTCCCATATCAATCCAGTTGGCCTTTCTCTGACGCGTGCAGCCCAAATTGAAACAATAATAGTATTATTTTTTCGTTCTAATACTAATACAGCACAGCAGAAGGCCAGCCCAAGTATATACAATTAAAAATATTAATATTAATGTCATTAATTATGAATTATTAATTCATATGTGACAACTGTTTTTAGCCAAAATAACGTACTATTAGTCAATTACACTATACCACTGTACCTCATAATTAATGCGAGGAACTTTTTCCAATGGGAAGTGCTATTTTGAGGTCATAATTAATTTCTAGTATTCAAGCATAGAGAAAATTTTCCTTGTTAATGTCCGTTTTGCCCCATACTAAACAGTCTTAGACTCTTAATAATTCTCTTATGCACACTTTAAGGAAACCTTTAGTGCATTTAACAGGTTGAATTTATATACTTATTTAGAAATATGAGATTTGTCAATGAATCATAATAAATATTCATATTAGGAAATAAGAATTGACACATAAATTAGTCAAAATTAAAACCCTCTAAGAAACAAGCAAAAAAATTGAATCAAAGTGGAATTTAGAACTGGTTGATTTTTTATTTTTTTTTATGATTACCTATTGCCTTATGTCTCATGGTCCATAGCTGGAGCTATATGTGTTTGACGACACTTATTAATTAAGATTAAAAGCTTCTCACAAAAATAAATTAACTTTTAAAGCAGTGTTTAAAGGAAACTTACAAAATAATGTAGCTTTATCTAGTCCATCATTGTTAACCATCATGGTTCTGAAACTCAGAATCGGAATCGGAATTGAATAATTGACTGTAGAATCGAAATCGGATAAATCAGCCAGAATCGGAGGAATCGGATCGGAAATTCGGATTTTTTTGGCAAAACCTTGTTTTGTAACCAAAATATAGGAAAAAACTGGTAAAAAAAATAATTTTTAAGAAAACTATGTACACACAAGATTATACTAAAATAATCCACCAATTATAAAACATAATATAAGCATTACAAATAGAACACACCTTTTTTGCAAGCTAGCTATAATTTATGCATAGAAAAGCAAGATTACATTGACAGCATAAATTTATTGCAGAATTATCTTGACAAGGTATGTGTCAAGTTTTTTTTCTAGTTCAAATTGTGTTTGCATAATTTAATTTTTTTTTGTGATTTCAAATCATAGATCATAAACTGCTAGAAAAAAACGTGAAAAAATCGAAGGACTCGGTCTGACTCAGCTTGACTCGGCCTAACTTGGACTGACTCGGCCTGAAAATCAGATAACTCGGCCGAGTGAAACACTGTTCAACCGAGTTTTGGGGAAAAAATCGCATGGGCACGAGACTCGGGTGAAACTCAGATTGGACCCGACCGATACCGAGTTGACTCGGCCGAGTTTCCAAACCATGTTAACCATTACATACCAGTACTAATCTATACTTGCAGGGGCATATATACTAAATATTTTTCATCTGTGGTGATTCTGTTTTGAGATTGTGATTTTGGAAAGATCCTCCGTTTACCTCAGGTCAATGCAACTTTTCAGCACTCTTGTCGTTAGTTATGGTGCATTTTTCAATTTTTGGCAATGCATAACCAAGTCTGGATCTTTTGTAGTTTGACAACGAATGCGATCTTAATTTGTTGGATTAGTTCGACTGAAGTCATTCATTTCTCTCCATCAGATAGGGTGGCAAGGGATTGGCTCTTGTTTTTTCTCCTAAAAGTAAAATTTACAATTCAACTTTTTTTTTTTAAATTATTGACAAAAACATTGTTTGAGGTGACCCCATTTTCCACCGGTAAACGTGAACCGTACAAGTATTCTCATAGGGCGGCTTGGGCATTTGGACCGTGCATAGCTGCTTTTCAACACCTCAAACCAGTCATCACTGTGGATGCTTGTTTCCTATCAAGCCGGTAAAAAGGTTATTAATTTATCAACTTCCAGTGTTCACCTCCAAATTTGACTTCTGATTTTAAAGTAAATGATATCAAGCAGATGTGGGTCAGCTGGGCCCGACCCATTAGTGCACCCAACCCAACCTAGCTAACTGTTCAAATTAAGTCCTACTTTCCTTTCAGCTAATTCGTTCATCTATACAACCAATTACTTGATTAAAGTTTCCACAAATCTTTGATGCCAATTTTATTTAGTCCTTTTTTTTTCATAGGATAGCGTTTTATTACTCTGTTAATCTCAGTCAAAATGACTTGTTAGGTTTGTCATTTAGGCTGTACAATTTCTTAGTTTTGGGAACACATAAAGAATATGTTTGAATTTTTTATAGTTTGAAAGCGTGATTTTTGTTGGGTTAATTAACTTAAGAAATTGAATTCACCTTATGTAAACTGCATTTATTGAGCTGAGGTACTTGCTATAATAAAAATGGTATTACAGACACACTTAATTTTGGATCTACTTATTCAATTATATATGTTTCATGTTTTATTAAATTTTAAAGTTTATTAATTTATAATTATAATTATGGATTAATTTTGTTTTGTTAACATATAGTTTTTTAACTTATAATTTTTTTATGAACATGTTATGTAGTTAATTTTTACCAATTTATATGTAATGTCTGTATCTTTGTATTTGTATTTGTATTTGTTTAGTATTCAAACCCCATCTGTAAGTGAAACTATTTCTCCAAAAATTCACAATATATATTCATATTTGATCCGTTTACACCTCTAGACCTTTCTACTATGATTTATCTTCCGTTTACCTCAGGTCAATGCAACTTTTCAAAACGCTTGTCGTTTTGGTCATGATGTATTTTTCAATTTTTGGCAGTACACAAACAAGTCCATGTCTTTCATAGTTTGACAACGATCATGATTTTAATTTGTTGGAATAATTGCCTGAAGATAGGGTGGCAAGGGAGTGGCCTATGTATTCTCTCCTTAAGATAGGATGGCAAGGGAGTGGCCTATGTATTTTCTCTAAAATGTAAATTTGGTTGGGCCATCTTTTTTTTTCCTTTCCCATTAGATATGGTAGATTTTCACATATAGTTAATTTGTGTGGACTTTCAGTGTTTATCTCCAAACTGTTTGGCGTCTGATTGTAAAGCAAATGCTACCAGTAAGATGCGGGTCAGCTGGGCCCAACCCATTAGTGCACCCGGCTGAACCGAACTAATCAAATTAATTCGTACTTTTCTTTCTACTAATTCGTTCATCTATACAGCAAATTACTTGAGTAAAGTTTCCGATTTTAATAATTATTTGTTCCAATTTTCATAATTTGTTTATCGCACGGCTAAATTTTTGCATCTTAAAGTTATCTGGCGTCTGTTTCTTACTTGGTCTTTTTTTTTGTCTTAGTCAAAATGAATTAGGTGAACCGGAAGAGCCAGATTCTGTGTTCTGTTATTTTTCCTTTAATTGTTTATTCCATACTTTCTATGCGGATGGGACCTTTATCAGTGGCCCAGCCCATGCCTTTAGGTCCACTGTTTTCTTTCATATCAGCCCAGAGAGGCCCACACTTATAAATCAATATATAAATATATACTCCAAGAACAAAATAGTCAATCAGTTATTTTTTGTTTGTTTTTTTGGGATTTCAAAATTTCCATCGGTTAATTAATCAATCCATTAATACAACTAAATTCTACAGAAGTAAGGTAATTTTCGAACCAAATTTTTTTTTAATATTGTGCTGTGCACTTTTAGAAAACTTGTATAACAAAAATAAATTCAATCATGCACTAAAATATTTATATCATTTTACATAATTACGCTCAAATAGTAACCCATATTTTTTGATATATAATTATAGTAAATAATTCAACTGATACCTTGTTTGTACATAGTAGAAGATTTAATGAATATATTTCAAGTTTTTTAATCTTTATTGACTGTATCTTAGACAAAAAAGAAACTATTAATAGTAAAAAATAGTAAAAAAATTCAAAATTTTCAGATCAAATGATTTTCTACCTATCTAAAAAAAATAGTAAAAAGATTCTAGAAAATATAAAATTTGTTTTGTAAGTACATATTCCTATGGACATCATGTTAAACGGTTCGGATCGACCATTAGGATTTTGACAACTCAAATATTAAGCCATAGCACGGAGACCCTCTATGCTACCCGTAGCATATTAGCATTTTCCTATATATATATATATATATATATATATATATATATATATATATATATATGAGATGGACTTAGCTACTTCATGGAGTAAAATGACTTTGTACTTCACGCCATATCTTCATTTTCAAAGTTCAAATAGTCGATTCGAACCTTCCAACATGTTCTTCATATTGAAATGTACTTGGAGACCAAATTTTACATTTTTTGGAATTTTTTTACTATTTATTAAGCCACTTTGAAAATCTGAAAATCCTTATGAACAGTAAAAAACAGTAAAAATTTCTGGTCCGCCGGATCAGCGATTTTCAAAGTGGCTTAATAAATAGTAAAAAAATTCCAAAAAATGTAAAATTTGGTCTCCAAGCACATATCAATATGGAGAACAACTTGAGTGGTTCGGATCGGTTGTTTGAACTTTCAAAATAAAAATAATGAGGCCTGGAGCACCAAGTCGTTTTACTCCATGAAGTAGCTAAGCCCAGCACTATATATATATATATATATATATATAAAGAGGTTTTTACGGTGGTCAAAGGATGGGGTTTGTGCATGGGAGACACCTGGCAAGAATACCAAGTTGGCATTTTGTTTAGAATTTGGAAATTTGCAATCGAAACCCTCAAGTTTTAATATTTCACAAGTCAACAAATAAATCTTTTGTAAATAATTTATATTGTTACCGACAGAATTTTTTGTATCCGGATTCGGATCTGGAGAACGTATTTATAAAATATCCGATACATCAAAATACTTAATTTGGATTGCTTGTAGGTTTGGATTTCCACCGAGCACATATATAAATCTCACTTATTATTTATACACCTACATATAAATACGTTGTTGCATTAATTCTTCTTGCTCTGACTCTTTCATGTAAGCAGGGATCATTCTTCTACGGCTTTGCTTCCGGAGGACATTTTTTATAATACTTACTGCAGTGTCCTCCAGTGTAAGTTTGGCCTGGGACGTTTGTGTCAAAATAAATAGTTTCAAGTGATTCCTTCTATAATATAGCATTAGACGCTATGTTACCTTGATACTTCTGGATAGGCCACAATACATATCAGATACGCCATCTGGCATATCGGATGAGCTGGTGTATCATATAACTTCCGATACGGTCTCCGATACTTTTTGACTCGCCTGGATACAGTCCTGACACGCCTTGATATGGCTGGGATGCCCGTGCACCGCTCATGGACCAGGGTCGCTGTGCACTGCGCATGGACCACAAGGCAAAATTTAATTTTCTAGTGCCATGGAGAATCAAACCCGGGTCTGCAGAACTAGCGACAAGCGCCTTAACCACTACACTAACTCAATTTTGTTGTTAGAAGTCGGTATCTATGGTATTTAACGTATACGTAGGCTATCAAATCCAAAAAAAATTATATTTAATTTATATCATACAAATGTTGAATTAATAATATAATTAAAATAATATAAATAATAGATGTACCGTATCTTTGATTTTTGAAAATTACCGTATCGCCGTATCAGTATCGTATCCGATACGATACCCGTACCCGTATCTAGGGCTGCACAAAAAATTCATAATTCGATTCGAGTTTGATTTGAAAAAGTTCGTAAAAAGTTCGATTCGAAATTGAGTTCGTTCGAAATTAATTCAAACCAAACTTAGTTCGAAATTAATTCAAACCAAACTCAAATTGGACCTAGTTTGTTCGAAATAGGTTCGCAAACCAAATTTAGTTCGAAATTAACTCAAACATGAACCGTTAATTTCTGCTGATAACTTATGTTCACATCATGAAAATAAAAACCGTCTAGTCCATAATTGCTTTCAATTCTGACTTCTGAAAAATGTTTTTTGAAACAGAAAGTCCGATTCAATTACAAGCTCAAATAAAAAAATTCAACAACAAAGCCCAAAATAGAAAAATTAAACAAAACCAGCCATAATCCATAATCGTTCTACCCTAGTCCCTACCCGACCTTACCTCTCTGTTGGTTGCGAACTTGCGATACCACAGTCCAAACCTTAGAGTTTCCCTCTGTTGGCTACTTGGCTGCATTACCAAACCCTAGACTCCTAGAGGTTGCGATACCTTAGAAATAAGGTCGGACCAAGTGAAATACCACCCTCGTAGAGGAAGACTCGAATGTCTAGTTGTAATGAACTTTAATGTTTTATTTAGGATAATAGTTGGATTTGTAATAATTATAAGACTTTGGTGATTGTTCTGTACTTCTATTGATATTTAAATTGTACTTTGAATACTTTGGATATTTGAAATAAATTTTGATATAAACTTTGGTGTACTGTGTAATTAGAATTCAGAATGCTTGAGTTTTTATTGAAGTGCTGTAATTTTGCACTATGGCCCTGTCATAAGTCATAACTCGTAAGTCGTAACAAAGTTCGTAAATGTTCGAAATTAATTCAAACCAAACTTAGTTCGAAGTTAATTCATACCAAACTCAAACTGGGGGTAAGTTCGATTCGGTTCAGTTCGTTTGCAGCCCTACCCGTATCCATGCAACATAGATTAGACGTAATGTGAAATCCATAAATCTAAATACATGTGTATATCATTTTAAATAAAATAATTCTTCGGAATAAAATAATTATTTTGAAGGGCCGGCGTACGGCTAAGTGGACAGAGTAATGGATTAAATTTGAAGAAAGGTGAACTCCATTAGTTTTACTTTATTAGAAAGAATCTGGAGCAAATTATTTTTCTGGCCAATTATTCGAAAGTAGAACCTTCACGCGTATTTAGTTGTTGTTGCATTGAACATCACGTACACAAGGTTAAGAAACCATTTGTTATGTGATCATCATACATGGTTAAATAATTGGTGATGAGTTAAAAGGAGCTGATATTAACACTATAAAGTGTGTTATTAGCACAACTAATTCAAAATTTCTATTTGATAGACAAAATTGCCCTCCGCAATCAATTACTTCTTTTACTCCCTTAATTTGTAAACTTTTTAATGCTAATATATTTTTCAATGTACTTTCTTAATCTCTCTATCTTCTTCATAAGAAAAAAAAAGCAATAGATTGGAGCTATCAATGATTCTATTGTTATTTATCAAGCTATTAGAAGGTTCTTTTTTGGTTTTCTACTCTTTTCTTTTGAAACAAACTGATTTTTATGGATCGCTTTTTATTATCTGAATTGAAGTCTTGTTTATCCACCGTCCATGAAATTCCCCCACCCCCTCAGCTTGACTCGGACTGACTCGGCCTGAAAATCAAATAACTCAGCCAAGTGAAACACTGTTCAACCGAGTTTTGGTGAAAAATCGCATGGGCACGAGACTCGGGTGAAACTCAAATCGGAACCGACCGATACCGAGTTGACTCGGCCGAGTTTCAAAACCATCTTAACCATTACATACCAGTACTAATCTATACTTGTAGGGGCATATATACTAAATATTTTTCATCGGTGGTGATTCTGTTTTGAGATTGTGATTTTGGAAAGAGCCTCCGTTTACCTCAGGTCAATGCAACTTTTCAGCACGCTTGTTGTTAGTTATGGTGCATTTTTCAATTTGTCGCAATGCATAACCAAGTCTGGATCTTTTGTAGTTTGACAACGAATGCGATCTTAATTTGTTGGATTAGTTCGACTGAAGCCATTCATTTCTCTCCTTCAGATAACAAGGGATTGGCTCTTGTTTTTTCAACTTTTTTTTTGATTTAAAAGGCAGGAGCCCATTTCATTGAAGAAAATTAACTTACACCTGCATATTATTTGAGACTTATATCCCCAGCAGAAAAAACCCTAACAGCAAAGAAAAATACTGATCAAGTATCACAGGGAGATGAAACCCCCACAGCCACATATATACTACTATAAACAAGAAAGTAACCAAGTATAACAAACGAAATGTAAATCTAAGCCACTCATTGGGGCTGTATGAAAACTCTGAATGCGGCTGAAAAGTCCAAGTTCTTCTAAGTGTCATCTTCATAAAGGACCATCTGTTTCCCGGCCTCCAGCGTAGCGGAGTCAGCTGCCAAGTTAAAATTTGGAATGCCAAGTTAAAATTTCTTCGACAAAAAATTAGAGATTGGTCTCGGAATTTTTACAGTAAGACCAAACGTGAGAAACAACTTCTCTTAGCAAAACTCAAAGAATTAGAACTGATTTTAGAACATAGAGATTTTACTGATATTGAATATGATGAGTGGATTCTCTCTAAGTATACCTTAGATAATATCTATTTAGAGGAGGAAAAGCATTGGAAGGTTAGGTCTAAGCAAAAGTGGTTGGAAGAGGGGGATAATAATACTAAGTTTTTCATACAGTAGCTACCCACCGGTCAAAGAAGAACAAAATTCTTCATTTAGAAATAGATGGCTTACTTACTACCTCCAAACCAACCATTAAACATCATATTCACCAATTTTACAAGGATCTGTTAGGACAATCTGGGACCACGTGTGCTCACTTAGATAAGGATTTTTGGGACCCTAGCGAGAAACTCACTAATGTCGAACAACAATCATTAGAAATTCCATTTACTATGGCTGAAATCAAACACGCGGTTTTTGCTTGTGAACCTCATGGTGCACCTGGCCCTGATGGCTTCACATTCAAATTTTATCAAGCATTTTGGGATTTAATCAGCACTGATCTGTACCACTTATGTCTCCAATTTTATCATCATACTACCAAACTAACTAGTCTGAATAAATCAATCATCTGCCTCATCCCTAAAGAGCAAGAGGCCAAACTTATTACTAAATTCAGACCAATTAGTTTGGTAAATTGTAGTTTCAAAATAATTTCTAAAATTCTGACATTTAGACTAGAATCCATTATGCATAGACTCATCGACAGTAGTCAATCAGCCTTTATTAAAGGCCGGTATATCTTAGATAATGTCATTTTAAGTCAAGAAATTATTCATTCTTGCCAAACTACTAATGAGGAAGGAGTAATTGTCAAAGTGGATTTTGAGAAAGCTTATGACAAAATTAATTGGCAATACCTCCTAGATATCTTATATAGTAGAGGATTTGGGGAAAAATGGATTAGATGGATTCAAGAGTGGTTATTTAGTTCCCAATCATGCGTAAATATAAATGGTGACCTCACTAACTATTTTTTCTGTAAAAGAGGGGTTCGCCAAGGCGATCCATTATCTCCTTATTTGTATATACTTGCCGCTGATACTCTTAGTAATATCTTTCGTAAAGGTCGCAATGCAAATTATCTAGTTGGATTAGGACCCTCGGTTTTAGATAATCATCCTCATACCAATTGTCATTATGCCGATGACACAATCCTCTTTTTAAAGGCCAATGAATGCACTGTTGAACATGCTTGGTGGGCTCTTATGGCCTTTGAAGCCATCTCGGGCATCAAAGTAAACTATTCCAAAACTTCAATGTACCCCATCAATATTTCTGATGTCTCTAGGTTTGCTCAAATTTTTAGATGTCAACCAGCTTCATTCCCCATGCAGTATTTAGGGTTACCTTTGCATAACCAGAAGTTATCAACTCTTGAATGGACTTTTCTTATTGATAAAATTGAAAAGAAACTTCAGAATTGGAAAGGCAGTATGCTCTCTATTGGCGGTCGATTAACTCTATTGAATTCAGTTTTGTCATCTGTTCCGTTATACTTCTTATCGGTTTATAAAATTCCTGATTTTGTGATAAACAGAATTGATCAACTTAGGCGTCGATTTTTGTGGCAAGGCAATCATTCAGGTAAGAAGAAATATCATTTGATCAATTGGCAACAAGCTTGTTTTGCCAAGGAGTATGGAGGTTTGGGTATATTAGACCTCAAACAAATGAATATAGCTTTACTTATGAAATGGTGGTGGAAGTTCAAAGATCCCACCTACACTAACACTTGGAAAACTATGATATTACATAAATACACATCTCATAGTACTCCAATTTCTGAATTTTGGTCTCGTATTTCAGCTCTCCAATCTTTGGGCCGCATCAGTGTCTCTTATGAACCAGGACTTCACACTTCAGTTCTGTTTTGGACTGAAATTTGGTATCAAAATTGCCCTATGGCATCTCGCTTCCCTCACTTGTTTAATATCTGTTCCAACCCTAACATCTTACTCCAAACAGTTATCAATTCACAAGGACATAGCCTTACTTTCCGTAGGACTCTAGATGCTGTCCAATATATAGAATGGTTAGAGATTTTGGATATTATTAGTCACTTGTCATATTCTCATCTAGAGGATAAACTTAGTTGGAGATGGGAATCCAATGGCAATTTTTCAGTTAGGTCCCTCTATAAAATCCTTAATTTTAGAGGTACTCAACCTAAAAATGCAATGATTTGGTGGAGGATCCCTATCCCTATTAAGATCAGAATTTTTATGTGGCTCACTCATAAAAATAAAATTTTAACAACTCACAATTTGAGGAAAAAAGGGTGGACAGGGCAGGATTCTTGTCAATTTTGTCAACATTCTAAAACTGTTAGTCATTTATTTGTGAATTGCTCCTTTACAAAACAAATTTGGTTCTTTATGGGTGAGTGTCAAAATGTTAGCATTCAATGGTCCAAATTTGCTGATGTTGTTCAATTTGCTAATCAATTACCTAATTCACATAGAACATCATTCTTGTTGGTTTTTGGTGCAGTTTGCTGGACTTTATGGAAACATCGAAATGAACTTTGCTTCGACAAGGGTAAGAGGAAATCCGTGAGACAAATTATATTACTTATTATCTCACTTGTGCATTATTGGACAGGTCGGGTGAAACCGCAGGTTGCTGCCTCCACAACCTTGTGGCTCCCAGTTGATACCGATGTCCTTCCTCTGGCCAGCTGGCATCCAGATGATGAAGCCTTTGAGGACGCAGCTGACTCCGCTACGCTAGAGGCCGGGAAACTCTTGTTTTTTCAACTAAAAGTAAAATTAACAATTCAACTTTTTTTTTTTAATTATTCACAGAAACATTGTTTGAGGATGCCTCATTTTCCACGGGTAAAGGTGGACCGTACAAGTATTTCCTTAGGGCAGTTATCACCGTTGATACTTGTTTTCTGTCAGGCCGGTAAAAAAGTTATTAATTTATCAACTTCCAGTGTTCACCTCCAAGTTGGGCTTCTTATTTTTAAATAAATGATATCAAGCAAATGTGGGTCCGCTGGGCCCGACCCATTAGTGCACCCGACCCAACCTAGCTAACTGTTCAAATTAAATCCTACTTTCCTTTCAGCTAATTCGTTCATCTATACAACCAATTACTTGATTAAAATTTCCACAAATCTTTCATGCCGATTTTGTTTATCGCCCCACAAAATTTTCACATCATATCTAGTCATCTTCTTTTTATTTATTTATTTTTTTCTTAGGATAGCGTTTATTTCTCTGTTAATCTCAGTCAAAATGACTTGTTAGGTTTGTCATTTAGGCTGTACAATTCATAGTTTTGGGAACACATAAAGAATATGTTTGAAATTTTTATAGTTTGAAAGCGTGATTTTTGTTGGGTTAATTAACTTAAGAAACTGCATTTAATGGTCTGAGGTACTTGCTATAATAAAAATGGTATTACAAACACACTTTATTTTTGATCTACTTATTCAATTATATTTGTTTCATGTTTTATTAAATTTTAAAGTTTATTAATTTATAATAATTATAAGTATTGATTAATTTTGTTTTGTTAATATATAGTTTTTTAAGTTAAATTTTTTTTATAAACATGTTATGTACGTAGTTAATTTTTACAAATTTATATGTAATGTCTGTATCTTTGTATATTTGTATCCGTATTTGGTTAGTATTCAAACCGCATATGTAAGTTAAACTATTTCTCCAAAAATTGACAATATATATTCATATTTGATCCGTTTACACCTCTAGACCTTTCTACTATGATTTATCTTCCGTTTACCTCAGGTCAATGCAACTTTTCAAAACGCTTGTCGTTTTGGTTATGATGTATTTTTCAATTTTTGGCGGTACACAAACAAGTCTGGGTCTTTCATAGTTTGACAACGATCATGATTTTAATTTGTTGGAATAATTGCCTGAAGATAAGGTGGCAAGGGAGTGGCCTATGTATTCTCTCCTGAAGATAGGGTGGCAAGGGAGTGGCCTATGCATTCTCTCCTGAAGATAGGGTGGCAAGGGAGTGGCCTATGCATTCTCTCCTGAAGATAGGGTGGCAAGGGAGTGGCCTATGTATTTTCTCTAAAATGTAAATTTGGTTGGACCATCTTTTTTTTTTTTTTTTCCTTTTCCATTAGATATGGTAGATTTTCACATATAGTTAATTTGTATGGACTTTCAGTGTTTATCTCCAAACTGTTTGGCGTCTGATTTTTTGTAAAGCAAATGCTACCAATAAGATGCGGCCCGGGTCAGCTGGGCCCAACACATTAGTGCACCGGGCTGAACCGAACTAATCAAATTAATTCTTCCTGCTCTGACTCTTTCATGTAAGCGAGGATCATTCTTCTACGGCTTTGCTTCCGGAGGACATTTTTTATAATACTTACTACAGGGTCGGCGTGCATTAGGAAAGCCTGTTGTTGAGGCTGAAAATGAGGAGATGACAAAATAAATTTGCAATTTTTAATTTACTAATGAAAGAAATACGGATGATATCTCTCTCAATTTATCTATTACTAAAATTTGAACAATCCACTTAATTAATTAGGTGCAATTTAATTAAAATATACTGGTTCAAGTTTCATTGAATTGTTATGCCAATTAAAGTTTGAATGCAACAGCTATATATTCATTATGAAAGAGAGAAATTACTTGCGATCAGCCTTGCTCTAGGTCTTCCAGGGTTCGAGCAGCTCTAGACCTTTCAACTATGATATATTTTCAGTTTATCAGCATACTTGTCGTTAGTTATGGTACATTTTTCAATTTTTGGCAATGCATAAACAAGTCAGGATCTTTTGTTGTTTGACAACGATTGTGATTTTAATTTGTTGGAATAGTTGACTGAAGACATTTCTCTCCTTCAGATAGGGTGGCAAGGTATTGGCCTATGTTTTTTCTCTAAATTGTAAATTCGGTTGGACCATCTTTTTTTCTTTCCAATTAGATACGGTAGATTTAAGTCCAAGTTTGGCGTCTGCTTTAAAACTAAATGATATCAAGCAGGGACTGATCAAATTTTTCATTTTTGAAAGTTGGAGGCTTTGTTCCAACATTTTTATACATTAGATATTGTTTTTACAAAAGCCTAGATGGCTGGCGCTTCTTCGGTTCCTCTCTTTCAACAAGGCACATACGCCCGCCACCCCGGTTGTGTTCCACTAATTTTTAGCACCAACCCCATCATGAACCGTCCATCCCACTCTGGGGTAGATCCAGGATTTTAATAAGGAGTAGGCACAAAATATTGACAAGAGTATAATTTTTTTTCTCCTGACGAATCGCAGCAGAGTAGTGGATAGGGATTTAAAAAAGTCACAGCATAACTGAATACGTCACAGCACGATGCAGTTCCATCACTACACGTGTGCCAGTTATGTGTCATGATGATGAGTATTTTGTGTATAGGGTTTTATGCTTACTTTTATACTCTTTAGACTTTTAAATATTTAAACCTAATACTCAAAGATATGGTCGATTGCAAGCGCACAACCTAATCCCTGTAGTATTGAAGGTATCGATCCAAGGGATATCGGAAAATATTAATTTTAAACTCTATTAATTAATTTCAGAATATTAAAGAAAGTAAAGTTGATTGGGGGGTTTGTTCTAAATTCCTAATTGTTGGGTTCAATACCCGAAAAGAGGAGGTTGTAACAATTAAACTAAAACTGAAAAGTAAAAGAGAGTTTAGGTTGCTTTCAAGGTTTGGAAGTCTAGGGGTATTTGGTCTACAATCCCTTGTTAATTCTATCAACTCGGTTTGTTTAAATTCATGTTTGATATGGCGAGGTTTCTAACCTAAAATGTTAAAAAGGGTAACTTTCGTGAATTAATAACGTGCCTAAACAGTTCGGATTTCACGATTAAGTTCTTCACCCTAGCTATCTAGACCATGAATTTCTCGTTAGCCTATCATATCGTTAGATATTGGTACTTCACGATTAAGTCTTTCGTACCACTATTTAATTCAATTCAAGGCATCCTAATTAGGGATTTGACTTCACGATTAAGTCCTTCTTCAAAGCCTAACCCTAATTTCTGTAGTTCCGATTTAGATTTCAAATTGGTCAATTCTAATCCAAATCCTAAGATATTTGTGTTCACAATTTGGTACTATCATATATGATCCTAATCTACTTCGAGTCTATTATACCTAAGCGGGATACTACAATTCAAGTACTAAATCATGCATCAACACAAATAATCAATCACATAAATTAACATCAAATCAGACAATCATAATAAAAACTAAGATCTGAGTAAGATAAAATTAAACAAGTTAATGCTAAAAGACCTAAACCCCTAGAGAAAAAGACTAGCCTCTCATGGAGATGCAACTATTCATTATAAATTTAATACAAAACATGGCTAAAACAAAGAAAAATTAAATAGAAAAATAGTTTACACCCTTCTCTAGATGAAGAACCGTAATCTTGCCTGCGTTTGCTGAGAACTTCTCTTCTTTTTCCTTGATTCGCTTCCAAGAGATGAGAATTTTCTGTTAAGGATTGATGGTAAAAGAGATGATTTTGAAAGAGAAAGTTCTAGCTCTTTTATAGTAGAAGTTATGTTGGCTCTGGAGCCAATGGACGTGAGGAGTCATTAGATACTTGTTCCACAAGTTTTTCCACATCTCCACCTTCTATTTTTCACTCCTGGGACATGTTTAGAAGTGCCAGAAATAGAATAACCGTCGAAAACATAATTTTTAGGCTAAATGCGGCCAGAGTGCGGCCGCAGTGTGTCCGCACGGGAGTCGGTCTCTTTCCAATTTTTCATCTATGCTACGCTCTAAATTTCTCCAAGTACCGGGTGCGTCCACATTGCACTCGGATTTTTCTTATTTGCTATGGAATCTACTGAATTCGTTTAAGTACTGAGTGCGTTCGCACTTGGCTCGGTTTTCTCTTCTGTGAGCTGGTTTTTCTTCTAAGTGGTGAATGCGGCCGCACTCTGGGCCAGTGCGTCCGCATTTTGCTCCATTTTCTTAGTTTTCTGTAATTTCAAACCAAACAAACGCAGTAACTAGATTCTTAGTGTATTCTATTCTATTATCTACTAAAATACAAGATATTTGGTGTTATTTCATGATAAAAACCAGACCGAACATGTATATAATTTAGGTTGCTTTCGTTCCCGTCCGACCGCAAAAAAAAAAAAAAAAAGGAAGAAAGAAAAAGAGACAGTATAGATTGTCCCGTCCTAGGAGCGAATTTTATCTTTTCCCTGTTAACAAATGTGTATGGACCAGGGATTAAGACGGTCTTTGCTATTTGACACAATTTGAATGATAGCCTACATCTTGACGAATTTGTTCTTTAGTCAAACTTGTCAAACTTTATCTTTGCCGTCCCTGTTAAAAATTTCAAATTGTATGTCACTTTATCAAGGCTGAAAATTCAATGTTTCAAGGCTCAATGTGAAATATCTAGGATTCGACTTAATCAGCCCTCTAAAATTTGTTAACACAATTTGAATTATAGCCTACATGTTGACACATTTGTTCTTTAGTCAAACTTGTCAAACTTTTATGTTGAATTCTTGGGATTAGGGCCGACCAGCTAGGACGGGACGGTCTATACCGTCTTTTTTTTTTTTTTTCAGGTCAGCCGGGAACGAATATACCGTCTCTGGTTTTTTTTTCCTGTACAGTTAATTTGATGAGCGATGATTAGGCCAAACGGAGATGGATTAGTGGGACTGGATAAACCAACCCGGTTTACCTAGATATCAAATTTCCGCCAAATCAAACCCCTTTCGTGATATTTTATTTATTTATTTTCGATTAATAAAAATTTTGGCTTTTTTTCATTTAGTATTTATTTTAATTGGAATAGTGTCTATTATACTCGGTTGATATTTGTCAAAATGACTGAGGTGCATTGGAATTTGGAAGAGCCTGCGACCTTTATCAGTGGCCGAGCCAGTGCCTTTAGGTGTACTTAAACCTCTGTTTACTTTAATAAATCTGTAGTCCAAGAATAAAATAGTTAATCCATTATTTTTTTGTTTGTTTTTTCGGATTTCAAAATGCCCATAGGTTAATCATATATTTATATTCCAACTAAATTCTACGCAAGTCAGGTAATTCAACGCCATTCGATTAATCATATTGTGTTATGCACTTTTAGAAAAATTATACAACAAAAATAACTTCAAACTTTGTTAAAACATAGCTGAGCATACTAAGATCTCTTAATTCAAACAAAATACAGGATTAGAGAAGAGTAATTTAGTAGATGCCGAGCGTGCTAACCTGAGAAATAAGTGCAAACTTGAAGCTTTGGATTTATGCTGGGATCATGATCCAGATTACAATTTTCTTATTAGGAAACCAGACCTGAGATTGAGACTCAGACTAGAAGCTTGTGAGGACGGGTTGGTGCAAATGATCTTAGTATGCTCTTTGAAGATATATATGGATAAAATGTTATTTCCGTATTAGTTTGGTGGTATTAAAAAAAAATATATATTTTCTTAAACTCATTTTCCCAAATTTTCTTTATATATCATGTTACATAGCTTCGTACAAATCATTACCCATACTTTGATATTTATAATAAATAATTCAACTGACACATTGTCTGTAGTAGAAGATTTATTGTATCGATCTATTTAAAGTTTTTGTATTTTTATTGACTGTACCATAAAAAAATAAGAAACTATTAATATGAAATAATTCAATTAATGTCCTCTTCAAAAAAGAAAGAATTCAATGTCACCACTTTTTACATACGTTATACACCATAAATATACAAGTATCATGCTTGTACGTTGCAACGTGTACATAATAAGAGAACAAAAACAATATCTCATACAAAACAACATATTATCATTAAAAAAATTGGCCAAAGAAAACATGAATTTTTAAATAATATCAATGAATAATATAAAAATAGATTGGTTCTAAATTCAAATTATATAATAAGTTAATTAGTATTAGAACGTCCAATGAGAAATAACGTCAACTTAGTGGAATCGAAGATATCATATTGTGTTGTGCACTTTTAGAAAAATTGTACAACTATTGTGTATTTTAGGTATCGAACTATAGTTCTATTTAATACACTTTTTCACTTTTAAATTTATAAACCCCCGTACACAATAATAAGTCAGTTGCAAGCATACAACCTATTCTTGTAGTAATAAATGTATCAATCCAAAGATAAAGGAAAATATTACTTTTTACTAAATTAATTAATCCTAAAATAGTGCAAATAAAGTAAATGGTGGGGGTTTGTTGTAAATTGATTTTGTGGGTTCAATACCCGATTGAGAGTTGAATTTAAATAAAGAAATTTAAAACAACAAATAAAAGGAGTTTTGCAATTCAATAAGATAGAAGTCTATGGGTTATCGGCACACAATAACTTGGTCAAATCCACACTTAATTGGTTTCTAAATTCATGTTTGCAATCATGTGGTTTCTAAGCCTTAAATATAAAAAATGATCACTTTCATTAACTAATGACGTGCCTAGACAATTCGGATTTCACGATTAAGTCCTTCACCCTAGCTATCTAGACTATAAGCATAGGTTAGCCTAGTTTATTCTCAAACACCGATACTTCACGATTAAGTCATTCACACCAATATTCGGTTCAATTCTAGGGGTCCCAATTAAATATAAGGCTTCACGATTAAGTACTTCACCTCAATTCAACCGTTGTTTCTTGTTGTTTCGGACTAAGAAATAAATTTGGTTATTTCTAATCTTAATCCTAGGGTTATTCATGTATATAATTTGGTACTATCAATTCTTTGATCCTAGAATCTTGAGTTGATTAAACTTAAGCGGAACGCTATAAGCACACAAATCATACAATCACATGAATTATATAGTCAACAAGAATTAACATGCAAGCAAACAATTATCATAAAGAAAACTATTCAAGTAAAGTAGATTTTAACACAAGTTCATGTTTAGAGCCTAAGCCTCTAGAGAGGAAATCTAGCCTCTTATGGGTGCGCTAACATCCAAGAGAAATATAAGAGTAAACATGATAAAAACTGAGAAAAACAAGAAAGAGAATAGACTACACCAATCTCCTTGCTCACTGCTCCTTGTGTTCACCTTTGAGAATAAAAACTAAGTTAAAAAATAGATGAAAGATGAATTCTCCTGCTGCTCCCCTGCAAATATATAGTAGTTTTTGTGACTTTGGAAGCAAGCAGACAAGATCTGGAAGTGAATCGGGCGAAGTTGGTGAAATTGGTGCGGCTGCACAAAATTCTACATTCCGAATTTGAATTTGTTTCCTTCATAAAAGTTGTATATCTTTTTGTCATGGTTCTGTCAAGTTGAGATAGTAAATTTAAAATGAAAACAGAAAATTTATTTGTTGCTTTACTTCTGGTCCACCTAAGATGCAGTTCAGCTTCATCTCCAAACAATTAATGGATTAATTAGCTCAAAACAAACAAAAAATAATGTATTGCCTATTTTATCGTCGAGACTATTATGTATTAACTTAGGTCAGAACGCTAGGAGCGAGGCGCATCTGACAGGCATCAGACTCAAATCGGTCTGATACCAGCTTGGGACCATCCAATTCACTTCATGATCCGTGCATTCCACTTCAATATCCGTGCATACCGCTTCAATAATCATGCATATCAAGGGAGCACGGATCATCAAGCGCATCGGAGACTGATTTGGGTTCCAAAACGCTAGGCTCTTGGAAAATGAATTAATAAAGGCTTCTCTGGGCGAATATGAAAGAGTAGTAAATGTTCTGTGGGCCTGATGAACAGTACTTGGCCTGTTCTTAGTGGGCTTGATCAGATGCCAAACTTGGAGATAAACACTGGAAGTCCATACAAACAACTTGTGTAAATTTACCATGTCTAATTGAAAAGAAATAAAGATGGTCCAATCAATTTTACTTTTAAGAGAAAAAATCTTAGGCCAATCCCTTGCCACTCTATCTAAAGGAGAGAAATGTCTTCAGCAACTAATCAAACAAATTAAGATCATAATCGTTGTCAAACTACAAAAGATCCTGACTTGTTCATGCATCGCCAAAAAATGAAAAATTCACCATAACTAACGACAAGTGTGCTGAAAAGTTGCATTAACCTCAGGTAAAGGGAAGAGACATCATAGTTGAAAGGGATAATAGCTGAATCGTATCCATATCTATTTTTAATTAATTGCAATAATTGCCATGGAAAGTCTATATATAGGAATGAATCCTTGGAGGGTACCAGCTGCATCATAAAGCAAAGCAGGATAAAATAAATTCCAAAAATGTCAACCACAAAAGCTCTCCCAGTTCTCTGCATTCTCTTCCTATTTTTCACTAGCTCGCACATATTGCCTTGTACTGAAGCTGCTCGAACCCTGGAAGAGAGCAAGGCTGATGGTAAGTCATTTCTCTCTTTCATAATAAATATATAGCTGGTGCGTTCGAACTTTAATTCTTTTTTTTTTTTTTGAAGCAAGCTAGTATTTAAACATTAATTGACATAATAATTCATTGAAACTTGAACCAGTATATTTTAATTAAATTGCACCTAATTAATTAAGTGGATTGTTGAAATTCTTAGTAATAGATAAATTGAAAGAAATATCATCCGTATTTCTTTCATTAGTAAATTAAAAATTGCAAATTTACTGTCATCTCCACATTTTCAGCCAAAGGCCCTCCTCATCCACGCACTCCTTACACTCCACGAGGCCGGCCTTACACTAGACCAAAGTGCAGTAAGATATATAAAAAAAATTGTGATCCTCCTGAAGAAAAGCCATAGAAGAATGATGCCTGGTTACATGAAAGAAACAGACCAAGAATAATGCAACAAAGTATTTATGTATGTGTTTAAACAATATGCAAGATGTATATTTGTGGTATTTATCCTCCTCAAGCAAACCCATAGAAGACTGATTCCTGGTTACATGAAAGAGTTGGAGTAAGAAGAATAGAAGAAAGTATTTGTGTATACATGTATAAATAATAAGTGAGATTTATATATGTCATCGGTGGAAAGCCCCAATAAGGAGGGGATTTAATATATTAATATTGTAAAGTGTCTAATTAATTAACAGAGTCTTATAGATTTGTGCCAAAAACTAGTGTTAATTCAACTAAATAAAACTTCCAATGCCATCTACATTACTTGCATGCAGTAACATGGAGAGTGGTCAAGCAGCCCAACTTGATCCTAATTATGTTATCCTTAAGTAATTATTTTGGTTAAAATAAATAATTGGATTGCACTTGGAGTAGTCTAGGAATAAAAGAAAATAAAATGAAGGAAAATATATTTTCTTGCTGGAGGCAGTTTAGTCCAGGCACTTTATCAATTGACCTTTGTCATCTTATTTACTAGCGTTAATTTTTTTTAAGTGTAAACTATATATATAATTAAATTTGTATATTGTCCGGGTTAACGCAAAGTATGCTTCATTACCCATATCTCATTTTCACATGGAATTTAGAAATGTCTCTTATACTGTTTCTCAAGCTGTTGAGGAGGAACTGAAGAGGCTGATGGTAACTCTCAAGGGAATCAAGGCCGTGTTGCTTGATGCTGAGGAGAGGGAGATCAGAGACTACTATGTCAAGCACTGGCTCAAGGAGCACAAGAAGGTCGCTTATGATGCCGACGATGTGCTCAGCGTGTACCGGTACGAGGTTACACGTCTCCAAGTAGAGGCAAGGAAGGCTTCCAAAGCTTCCAGTTCTCACAAGGGAAAGCAGATGGAGGTTAGTACGTACCTAGTGCATATATATATTAAAAGAATCTTGTTGTGTGTGTTTTCATTGTGAGGTACTGAAAGCAAATATGGAATGCTTGAATTTTCATTTTCATTTTTTTATCTGATTGCATCGACCGGAGTGGTAACTTGTTTTAATTACCAGCCTTCCAAATCAAACATCAGAGTGGTCACTTCTCTCAATTATAATTTTCAGATTTCCGTTATTATTCTGAAATGCTTATTTTTACTTTGTTGTAGTTGCACATCTGTCATTCGTTCCATATTACCTTTATATATCTGTAGTGATCAACAAATTAATACAAATACAAATGCCATTGTAGTCCAACGATAAGGTTTATACCATATCTGTCAGTATCATCTTAGCACTTTGCTTACAAGATTTGCACATATTAATGTTGGTCCAAATTTTGTCCATTGCGTCTGAAAATTCTATGCATTGTCAACTCCTTTTGTTATTTTCTTCAATGGTTTCATTCTCTGTTGAACTGTGGTCAAAGTGAAGTTTTCAGTAGGATTGTCCTTTTGTCAATATATCAACAAGTTTATTTGAATGTTTTTGTAGCTTAAGAGCGAGATTTTAGATTGCTGGATCGTTGGTCTCTCTCTTGGGATAGGGATGGGTGGCAAAGGGAATGGTCCGCGTTTAAAAATCAGATCCTCTGAGCATGAGTTAATATTTTAATAAATTAGCAGACAGTGGATCTTGCCAGAAGTTAATATTTTAATAATTTAATGAATTGTAGTTTACTTAAATTTGTTTTTACATCAAAAATTGAGAAACAGGGGAACGGACCCTTATAAAGAATTAGTTTTAACTAATTTTTACTATTTCAAAATTCTGTGTGTTGTAGAGAATCATTCACAATTATTTATTTCAACCAACATAATCCTTTCCTTGACCTCTCTCCTAGTTACTGCATGCAAACAATGTAGATGGCTTTGGCACAAACCTATGTAACTATTAATTGTATCCATTACAATATTAATATATGAAATCCCCTGCTCAGCACATATATATAATTCTCAATTGTTATTTATACAAGTACATAAATACGTTGTTGCATTCTTCTTGCTTTTTAATCTTTCATGTAACCAGCCAACATTCTTCTAGGGCTTTGCTTCAGGAGGACAATTTGGATTTCTATAATACTTACTGCACCTTCCAGTGTAAGGCTGGCCTCGGGGGTTGCCTGATGGAACCGAGGGCTTTGGCTGTAATACTCCCGGGCCAATTGCTGAAATGACAAAGTAGATTTGTAATTTTAAATTTAATTACTTATGAAAGTAACACAGAAGATATACAGCAGATTTGTAATACTCCATGGCTGGTTCAAGTTTCTTTGAATTATCATGTCAACTAAAGTTTGAATACTTTCTAAAAAAAAAAAAGTAAATATACACCAGCTATTATTTAAGAAGGAAAGAGATTACTTACTACTAGCCTTGCTCTCTTCCAGGGTTCGAGCAGCCTCCGTAGAAGGCAATATGAGCGAGCCAGTGAAAAATAGGAAGAGAATGCAGAGAACTGGGAGAGCTTTTGTTGTTGACATTTTTGGAATTTATTTTATCTTGCTTTGTTATATGATGCAGCTGGTACCCTCCAAGGATTCATTCCTATATATAGACTTTCCATGGCAATTATTACAATTAATTAAAAATAGATATGGATACGATTCAGCTATTATCCCTATCCGATCTATTTACAGCTCTAGACATTTCAACTATGATGTCTCTTCCGTTGACCTCAGGTCAATGCAACTTTTCAGCACACTTGTCGTTAGTTATGGTGCATTTTTCATTTTTTGGCGATGCATGAATAAGTCAGGATCTTTTGTAGTTTGACAACGATTGAAATCTTAATTTGTTGGAATAGTTGACTGAAGACATTTCTCTCCTTCAGATAGGGTGGCAAGGGATTGGCCTATGTTTTTTCTCTAAAAAGTAAATTTGGTTGGACCATTATTTTTCTTTCCAATTAGATGGTAGATTTACGCAAAATGTTTGTATGGACTTCTAGTGTTCACTACTGCAGAAATGGTCATTGTACACGGACATAAACAGGGGAGCTACACGGATTTCCTGCCGTGTGGAGTGCGAGGGTGTATAATCCCTGAATAAATTTATACAAGGATATTTACCCGTGTGCAATTCCTGAGAGCTACACGGATCATTACATAAAAAATCGTGTTCAATTCCTTGCCAAGTGGCGCTCTCCAAAGCCGAGCTACACGGATTGTAACATAAACAGCCGTGTAGGATTACTCTGTCTACACGGCCTTTTTAGGTTAATATCCGTGTAGAAATAGTTATTCTGCACGGCTTATTACTTGAACAACCGTGTCCAATTCCTTGCCAAGTGGCGCTCTCCATAGCCGAGCTACACGGATTGGAACATAAACAGCCGTGTAGGATTACTCTGTCTACACGGACTTTCTAGGTTAATATCCGTGTAGAAACAGTTATTCTGCACGGCTTATTACATAAACAACCGTGTCCAATTCCTTGCCAGTGGCGCTCGCCGAGCTGATTATTACATAAACATCCGTGTACGATTACTCTATCTACACGGACTTTTAGGTTAATATCCGTGTAGAAATAGCTAGTCTATACGGCTTATTACATAAACAACCGTGTACAATTACTGGAGATTTATACACGGATATTTAACTAACGGACGTGTACGATCATGTTTCTGCACGGACGTCTATCTAAATATCCGTGTAGAATAACTATTTCTACACGGATCATTACATCAGCAGCCGTGTAGCTATCTTATATTTTTATTTGCTCTTTATTTGACTTTCTACACGGACTTTTGTGAAATATCCGTGTAGAATGGTAATATTTTTTTTCAATTTTTATTTTATGTTTTGGCTAGCCTCCATTTTGCTAGCCATTAAAAATCAATTCCAAAACAAAGAATTTCCAATATATCAGAATACAACCCCTAAACAAAATTCATGTTACACTAAATTATATCAAAAATTATACAAAAATTCATGTACACTAAATTATATCAAAAATTCATGCACACTAAATTATACAAATCCATACTCTGGTTTACAAAATTCCTGCTGAAACCACCTTGCCCACATACATCTAAAATAATCTATCTGGTCCTTGGTGTAATGCCCTGCCTGTTTCTTCGATTTATGCTACCAAAAATTCAAAATATGTAGGTTATTAGAAAAATACAATATAACAACTACATCTCTGTTTTGCTTTATAAAAATAAATATTGTAATTATAACAATGCAACTAATAAAACAAATTTAGTAGAATAAAATATTAGAGGAAATCAATATTAATTATATGGACAAGTCAAGGCAAACATATGAATTACATTTAATATGAATTACATACCGGATATCGTGGCCAATTGAATTGCATGTGTTCGACAAAGTGAAACATATAAATCATCGTGTAATAACCGCATTCCCAACCCGCCAACTGTTGCGGGCACTGAAATTTTCATTTAGCGGCCTATGTTAGAATGACAATAATTTTTTGAACAAAAATATGAAATTATAAAATTATAGTGTGCTCACCGGCTGCCACCTCCAACTCAACTTATTTTTCTGCTTCGGATTCGTGCTTTGCATTCCTCCATCTTTAATATATTGCAGAAAAGCCCTTACAAAATTGAGTGAATGTAATTAGCAATTCCACAATTTGTTATATATAATTGGGAAAAAATCAAACCAAGTGAATTACTATTGCTTACTCTCTTATCTGAGTGCAGATCATTTTGGACTGCTGAGGAGTGATGCCCGGTGTGGGCTGTGAAGAATCCATGATGAAAACCAAATTTTCAAGTGGCACAATCACAATCAAACACCAGTGGCCACTCTGGTGGTATGGCAGGAGAATAAATCTCTTCTTCCCCGAATGAGCCTTATGCATCGCTGAACACAAGTACTCGACAGTATCTTCCGGATGATATTTAACCATCGTACCATTAGTTTTGCCGGGGTCCAAGAATGCACAGGAGTTCACCTTATCTTTCCCACAATCCACAGAATGTTTTCGGTGTAACATCCTGAAAAATCATCATTTCACATTAGAATATATATTTGAGTGCTATACACATGATATATATGATTTTTGGTCACTAACATGAGAAAAACGGTGATGACTCCCACATCGAGCCATTTATCGCTTGACGAGGCATGTAGAAAGTCCTTGAATTCTTTGAAAGGCAGCAGGACCGTCCTGCCTTCGTGTAGGAGAATCTCGGGGGGGGACAGCGAATACTACGTCCTGCATAGAATCTGGTGCCTTAACCAGGCAGGCGTGGAGATTCCGCAAATCCTTGGGCAAACGGCTAACCTCTTCTTCAGAGAGCCCCGTACGGTCTACCCCCGCAGCGGCTGAACTAAAAATTTCCATTAAGGACTAGAATAGGGTGGTTCTTTCCTTTTGGTGCCAGTAGGGTTTTACTAAAGAAAGAGTTGAGTAAAAAGTTGGATGAAGGACCATCAAAAAAAAGGAAAGAGGTGGATGAAGGACCGTCAGAGCCGGATGAAGAGTCGAATGAAGAGTCGGATGATCTCCGACTCTTCATTCGACTCTTCATCCGGCTCTGAAGGTCACATTCACCTCTTCATCCGGCTCTGAAGGTCCTTCACCCAATTCTTACCCAACACTTCGTCCAGTAAAATTGATCAGAATAGAGAGATAATTTTTTTTTCAATACTTCGCATGGGAATTCGAGATGTAGGTTATCAATTATATCGGACCGCTCATCTGTGAGCTCCATAAATAGTAGCTCATATTGATATAAGTTGCGATCCGACATAATTGATAAACCTACATCTCAACCCAATTGTTAACTGTGAGAGGGAGAGAATTGATCAAAACGGCGCTGGTGGGGAGAATGCCTTTTATATAACCAAAAACCTAAAATAACATTTCTACACAGCTCTTTATTAAACGTCCGTGTAGCTCTCTCAAGGCTTTCTACTCTGTTAATTAAACAAAAAACCGTGTACATTTACGACCTTTCTACACGGCTCTTTATTAAACATCCGTGTAGCTCTCACAGGTTATCTACACTGTCATTTAAACAAACATCCGTGTACAATTCTTACCTTTCGTCACGGTTCTTTAATTAAATATCCGTGTAGCTCTCTCAAGGCTTTCTCCACAGTTATTTAAACAATAAGCCGTGTACATTTCCTAGTAAACGTCCATGTAGCTCTCTCACGTCTTTCTACACTGATTCTTTTATAAATATCCGTGTAGAGATCCTATAGATATTTCAGGCATCCAAAAATTACAACTTCTACACGGTTTTTCTATAAAATTGCCAAATCCGTGTACAATGTGTCGTGTACAATGACCATTTCTGTAGTAGACGTTTAAGTCCAAGTTTGGCGTCTGCTTTAAAAGTAAATGATATCAAGCAGGGACTGATCAAATTTTTCATTTTTGAAAGTTGGAGGCTTTGTTCCAACATTTGTATACATTAGAAATTGTTTTTACAAAAGCATAGATGGCTGGCGCTTCTTCGGTTCCTCTCTTTCAACAAGGCCCATACCCCCGCCACCCCAGTTGTGTCCCATTGATTTTTAGCACTGACTCCATCATGAACAGTCCATCTCACTCTGGGGCGGATCCAGAATTTTAATCAAGCACTAAATATGACAAGAGTACAATTTTTTTTTCTCCTAACGAATCGCAACTGAGTAGTGGATAGGGATTTAAAAAAGTCACGGCACAACCGAATATGTCGTAGCACGATACGGTTCTATCACTGCACGTGTGCCGGTTATGTGTCGTGACCATCTTTCAAAAATTTTGCACGACAAGGCACATCACACAAAAGATTTGGTCACGACACGACACATGGTCATGTGTAATTAGGACCGTTAAATTTTGATCGAATGTTGAATCTTAAATAAACTAACATAAATTATGAAAAAAATAGTTAAACGTGACAAATGTGACCGGTCACGTTTGGACACGTCTTGTGTGGTTATGGTGTGATTAACATGTTGTGACCATTCACGTGCCATGACTATCCTTCCAAATTTGGTCACAACACAACACGTAATCCAAGCTACAGTGTGACTAGTCACGGCACGGTACATATTTATATCCTTAGTAGCGGACCTCTTTTTTCTCCTAACAAATCAACGATTATTCTAAGTAGAGTAATGAATCGGACTACGTCTTTTTTTCTGTCTTTCTTTTACGTGAATCAGTCTTTATTGACTTTTTTCTGCACAATTTTCATCTTCTGGACTGTGAATTAAATCCAGGAGTAGGCGTTATATCCATCCAAGGGTAGACACAGGTATAAAATACCACTGGGTCTAAAAAAAAATTTGAATTCAGGAGTAAAAACTTGTCTACCTCTGACCTTTCTTGGTCCGCCACTGATCCCACTAGACCTCCGCAATTGTACTTTACCTAGGGGCCATAAATTATCATTAAAAAAAGAATATACTTTATTTAAAAGAAGCACCAGATCATAATAAATATCAATGGACTATTTAAGTAGAAAATATCAATTTTTATATTTTATTTATATATTTAATAACGACAGTAAAGAAAAATTGGCCTGCGATTTTTCTCTTAAAAGTATATTGGTTGGATCATTGTTTTTTTCTTTCCGAGTTCGGCGTCTCATTGTAAAGTAAACGATATCAAGCAGATGTGGGTCAGCTGGGTCCGACCCATTAGTGCACCCAATCAAACCTGACAATCAAATTAATTTGTATTCTCTTTCTGGTAATTCGTTCATCTATACAACCAATTACTTGTGTAAAGTTTCCACAAATCTTTGGTTCCGATGTTAATAATTTGTTTATGGCACACCAAAATTTTTGAATCTAAAATGGTCGTCTGTTTTTTACTTAAGTCTTTTTTTTTGAAATTTTTATTAATAAAAAAAGGAATTTGATTTGGTGGAAATTTGGTATCTAGGTAAACCGGGTTGATTTATCCCGTCACATGGAATGAGTCATTTTAACCCATCCCTAATCCTTCTCCGTTTCACCTAATCACCGCTAATCAAATAACTAAACAGGAAACAAACCAAGAACGGTATATTTGTTCCCGTCTGACCTCAAAAAATAAAAAAAATTAAAAAACAGAGACGGTATAGACCGTCCTGTCCTAGGAGCGAATTTATCTTTTCCCTGTTAACAAATGTGTATGGACCAGGGATTAAGACGGTCTTTGCTATTTGACACAATTTGAATGATAGCCCACATGTTGACACATTTGTTCTTTAGTCAAACTTGTCAAACTTTTATGTTGAATTCTTGGGATGAGGGCCGACCAACTAGGACGGGACAGTCTATACGACTCTTTTTTTTTAGGTCTGACGGGAACGAATATACCGTCTCTGGTTTTTTTTTTCTGTACAATTAATTTGATGAGCGGTGATTAGGCCAAACGGAGTGGATTAGTGGGACTGGATAAACCAACCCGGTTTACCTAGATATCGAATTTCTGCCAAATCAAACCCCTTTCGCGATATTTTATTTATTTATTTTCGATTAATAAAAATTTCGGCTTTTTTTTCATTTAGTATTTTTTTAATTGGAATAGTGTCTATTATACTCGGTCGATCTTTGTCAAAACAACTGAGGTGCATTGGAATTTGGAAGAGCCTGCGACCTTTATCAGTGGCCCAGCCAGTGCCTTTAGGTCTACTTACTTACACCTCTGTTTTCTTTTATATCTCAACCCAGAGAGAGGCCCACACTAACAAATAAGAAGTCCAAGAACAAAATAGTTAATCCATTATTTTTTTGTTTCTTTTTTCGGATTTCAAAATGCCCGTAGGTTAATCATATATTTATATTCCAACTAAATTCTACGCAAGTCAGGTAATTCTACGCCATTCGATTAATCATATTGTGTTATGCACTTTTAGAAAAATTATACAACAAAAATAACTTCAAACTTGCTTTAAAACATAGCTGACCATGCTAAGATCTCTTAATTGGAACAAAATACAGGATTTCAATGGAAAAAAAAAACTCTTTGAAGATATATATGGATAAAATGTTATTTCCGTATTAGTTTGGTGGTATTGAAAAAAAATATTTTCTTAAACTCATTTTACTAAGTTTTTTTTTTTTATTGACTGTATCATAGACAAAATAAGAAACTATTAATATGAAATAATTCAATTAATGTCCTCTTCAAAAAAGAAAGAATTCAATGTCACCACTTTTTACATACGTTATACACCATAAATATACAAGTTTCGTGCATGTGCACTGCAACGTGTACATATTATAAGAGAAAAAAAAATGCATACAAAATTGACCAATGAAATTAATAATTAAAAAGAATATCAATGAATAATATACAAATAGATTTGTTCCAAATTCAAATTATATAAAAAGTTTATTAGTATCAGGAAGTCCAATGAGAAATAACATCAACTTAGTGCAAATCGAAGATATCATAATAGTAGTTACATTATACACATTGTATCTGTCAAAGATAAAATAAATAATAAATTGCTATACCATTGAAAACATAAAATAAAATTAGAACTATTAAATTTTTGTGGTTCATACCTTATTCCTCGCTCAAGACCTCCTGGGGCCTCATGTATCTGCTAATAGAATAGTAACTAACATAAATACTACTTTGAATTTCAAATTAATTTAAGACACGTACGACACATAAATTTAGGTAGGCACTAGTTTCTTTTGTAAAAAAAAAAGGGGGTTGTAGGTTGTGCAGCCCCCACTTTTGAACGCTTCAACAAAGGTTAGTTATTACCGTGTTTTAGGTTGTTATGATTCAACTTATTTTAATTAATAAATAAATAGTGATGACAACAAATTTGGTGTATTATATACACTAATTTGATATGGCATAGATCTTCAATAGAATAAAATTATGTTTCCTTAAATGAGATTATTGAATGACAAATAACATTACTTAAATGATATAAAAAAATTAATAAATGAAGACATGACCAATAAATTATCAATCAATCTAAAAATTTCTTAAATGATATTTAAAAAATTAAAAGAAAATAGGACCAATCTGAAAATCTAGTATCTGAAATCAAATTAGTATGGCGAGTACGTGTCTTAATAAATTTAGACTATTACACACACAAAAAAAACATCAAAAGAAATGCATGGAATAATAAAAGGCTGACTATTTGATAGGAGGACTGATATTCAATCTACAATTGCATATTTTAATCACAAACGTTGGCGGATCAGGACATTTACATGCTCAATAAGAGAGAAGAGATATATTTAAAATCATTATATCTTAGACATAATAACAAAATAAGAATAAACGAATTCAATATCTCTAATTTTTACTTGCATTATATACGATTTATTCATGAAATATATATAGTGAATGACAATTTTAAATCACTGAATATTAATTATGAACACATTATGACCATGAATAGTAATTATTTCTCATTCGTACGTGTTCATTTTATTGAACATCTGAAGAGCATGAATAATAATATGATATTTATAAGAAAAAAAAACAAACACTTCGAATTGAATTTAATATTTTTGTAATAATATAATTTGGAATTTCAACTTGATTTGTTAGTGGTGAAAAAAAAATATATCATGTACTACTTCGAGATAGTGGTATCGGATTGCACAATTTGTAATTAATTAGTAGTCTAGGAATAAAAGAAAATAAAATGAAGGAAAATATATTTTATTGCTGGAGGCCAATTTGTCCGAATTCGTATCCTCTGCATTAACTGAAAAGTACCTCATTCACATAGATATTAAACATTATCTTACTTGTGCAAGTTTTTTTTTTCTTGTGTGGTACTAAAACTTAATAGAGGTTGCTTCAATTTTTAATTTTAGCTAGATTGATATCCACCGGAGTGGTCACTGTTTTATTATCAGCTTTTCCAATCTAACATCAAAGTTGGCATAATATTATACATTTCCAATCTAATTATCATTTTTAAGTAATGTAATACATTTCTTTTTGGACAGTGCATTGAGTACATTGTTCAAATTCCTGATGGCATGGTTGACCGGCTTAACAAAATAAGGAGTCGATTTGATGAAATAGCGAAGGATCGTGAGGCTCTCCAATTAAGGGAGAGTGATGGGATGAGGCGCCCTAACAATAAAATTTTACGACCCCCAACGGGTCACATGGTAGATGAGGTGAGCATTTTTGGGAGAGAAGCTGAAATAGAGGAGGTCATTGGTTTCTTACTATCTGAGAAAGAAAAGCCCTTTGCAGTCATTTCAATTATTGGCAAAGGTGGTCTCGGAAAAACCACTATTGCTCAACTGGTCTACAAGGATGAGAGGGTAACCCGGTGCTTTGATTTATTTGGGTGGGTATGTGTGTCTGAAGAATTTGATGTTGGGAGACTCACTAAAGCAATCATTGAATCAGTTTCCAAAATCAATTACACTTTGAGTGAGTTGAGTTCATTACAAGAGAAGCTTGCAGAAATTGTGAAGGGAAAAACAATACTGCTTGTCTTAGATGACGTGTGGAACGAGAATCAAAGTCTTTGGGAGTTGTTAAGGGTTCCTTTTAAAGAAGCAAAGCTGGTCAGAATTCTCGTGACAACAAGAAATAAAAAGGTTGCAGATGTCATGCAAACAACGACCTGTTTTAGGCCAAATAACTTGCCCGAATATTTGTGTTGGAAGTTGTTTCAGCATTATGCATTTAGTGGTACAAGTGACACTGTGCCAAAACACTTGGTAGATGTGGGAAGGGAGATTATGAAAAAGTGTGGTGGGTTGCCATTGGCAGTGAAGTCGATTGCAAGCCTCGTTAGGCATGAACCAAATGAAGAGAGTTGGAGAGAGATTATAGAAAGTGATCTTTGGGAAACAAATTCATCAGATGATATATTCCCAGCACTTCAGATCAGCTATGCTCATCTACCTACCCACCTTAAGCCGTGTTTTTTGTTTTGCTCCATGTACCCGAAAGATTACATATTAGAAAAGATGAATTTGATAGAGTTATGGATCTCTCATGGCTACATCAAATCCAGTGGCAAAAGAAAGATCAAAGAAATTGCTGGTGAATATTATGAGGAGTTACAAGAGAGGTCCTTCCTTGATGATTCTGGTTTTCATTTTGGTTTTGATGGACCTTCATGTATGTTGCACGATATAATCCATGATCTTGCTCGGCTTAATTCTGAGAATGAAAATTATTCAGTGCAGATCAATCAGCCACTTGATATTCACAAGGAAAACATTCCGCAAGAAGCATACCATTTATATGTGGGTGGTTTCGTTGGATATGTAAATCAAATTCTCCAACAAAATATGAATGGTTTAAGAACTCTTTCTATGGATCTGAGAGCATGCGGTGGAGATTTAGAGCATGAGTATTGTATAAACAATACAGATGCAATGGACCTAAATTCGAAGTTGTCGGAATGCTACGAAGAATGTTCGAGAGATCTACACATATGTAACCTCACTAAATTTGGGGAACTCAGGGTTTTGGAATTGGAAGGGGAAGATTTGACAGGGATTCCTGATTCCATTTCCGAGTTGAAACATCTAACCTATCTTGGAATTAGATCTCCACGTCTAAAAATGTTGCCACTATCCATTGGCCTCCTTTACAACCTGCAGACTTTAAATCTTCATTGCCTTAGCCTTAAATATCTACCTGAAAATATTGGTAATCTTCTTAACTTACATTTTTTAAAAATTCAATTTAACAATCTTTCAAATCTACCTAAATCACGTGGTAAACTTAGTAACTTACGGCGATTATTTATTGGAGATGATAATTTCTTCGATTATGTCCCGCACGGGCTTGTTAATTTTCCGGCAATAAAAACAATGAGAGCAAGGTTGAGAGTTAAGACTATAGCTTGGTTAAAGGATATAACGGACCTTGAAGGAAATCTCTCTATTTATGGAATGAGTAATTTAAAAGATGCCCAGCGTGCTAACATGAGAAATAAATGCAAACTTGAAATTTTGAATTTAAACTGGAAAACTAATTTCGGGGATTCATCATATAACCCTGAGGAATCCGAGGTGATATTAAACCTCAAACCAGAAGCTTGTGAGGACAGGTGGGTCGGTGTCCATGATGCAGCTTTTTCTTGGTTAGAATCCCTCCAGCCACATCCTAACCTCAAAAAACTTAGAATAGGATATTATTCTTCTACCACACTACCGGGATGGATGAGTGATCCATGTTCCTTGCAATCAATTCAAGAAGTCTTGTTACAAGGATGTTACAATATTCAATCTCTTCCATTCAGCAAACTTCACAGTACTCTCAAGCTCCTCACCATTGAGGCATGTTCTAGTATCCGAGTTCTGCAGCTGGAGCAGCTGCCCTCCCAGCTTGAAGAATTGAAGATTATAGCATGTAAAAACCTGGAGTTGATTACCGGACTAGGGAATCTGGAGAAGTTGGCTACACTGAAAATTTCCTTTTGTTTTCTCCTGAATTCAATAACGATGGATGGACTGCAGTTGGTGGAATCTACTGAACCAATTGGTGATTCCTCTCATAAAAAGCCACATATCGGCAGACACAGCATTTCATCACTTACAAGGCTGGAAATTATTTCCTGTTTTTTGCTCTTTGTTCTGCCGAATGAGTTGATTCCATCAGGGCATTCGTGTGATGTGAAAGTTTATGGTTGCGGCTGCCCTGACATTAACCCTGAGATCAACAACAAATCAAATCAGGTTCAAAATTTTATTATTTTTATAATTATTATTATTTGAATATTTAGATTTAGACCACTGAACTTTTTTTGCTTTTATGTAATCTTAAGCCTTGGTAGGATTTGTTGACTAATCCATCAAGCTGCTCCTGTTTCGACAAACAAACATTTCATTTTTATATTACTTGTTTGTTTCTGATACATAAGCTCTTGTCCAATTTTTTTGCAGCGTTTTCGATGATGCCTTCCTTTCACCCACAAGAAACATTTAGGAGTCCCCTTGAAGACCCTCGATATAAATAAATTTACTCTTTGATTTTATTATATGTTTTGTAATAAATGGAACGAATTTACTTTGCTTGTGTGGACTCATTTTCATTGATTTTGTATTTTTCCTATACTTATTTTTCCTCCATTTCTTCTCCTCATAAGAATGATTAAGCCAACAGTCATTTTTTGCTAGTTGTATGGCTCTTTTCTTTTCTTTTCTTTTTTTTGTTGTCCAGGTGCTCGAGAGGAGGGGCTCGTTGAGTTGTCCATGGACAAGTCCGTTTGAGCAGCGTGTGCTTACAGTGTGTGTGGTCACAGTGCATGTGGTCACAGTGGGTGTGGTCACAGTGTGTGGTCACAGCGTGTACTCATTCTTTTACCTCAGATTCACATAGTTTTAATAAAGATATGATCAATTAATTAGGTCATTTTACCAGTGTGTGGTCACAGTCTGTGTGTGTACCTGTAATCACTAATAACAGACTCCGAATGGGTCTCCCAAAAGACACCGCTGTCTCCGCCATCACGAGAGAGGCCAAGCCTGGTAGGGTTCTTCATGCAGAGAAGCTGAGAGTCCTCGAGCTGAATGAGGAGGCCGGTGCACTGGCTGAAGCAGCCCCAAATGGTGTGGTGTATCACCTCAACCCTGCCTGAGCTGCAGTCCTGCAATGCTGCAGAACTCATGTCTAGTTTTAAAATGAAGCATTCCTCCTCGTACCGGAGAATATATTGGCAGTAGCTCGTGGGTCCAATCCCTGCTTCTTTTTTCTTTTCTTTTTTACCATGATAATTAATTGCATATAAAGATTAGATAATCAAAGATTTGCCGATTTGTAATGCGTGAAAAGTAATGAAACAATGAAATTAGTTTTTATTTTTACCTGGAGGGATCAGCGGAGGGGCCATGGCCCATGGTGAGCATACAGCTGACCAAGGTCAAATCAGTTTTGGTTTCACATATCAACAGTACTGTTGTACAATAGCTGGTACATCTCTTTATAAAAAAAAAGTGAAAAGTGTCTAAATCACAGGTGGTGCCGTGCAAGAGCAGAGTCACCCTAACAAATTTAGCAACACCATAAACAAACTGGATATCGTGTGGCGCTGTCATGAAGGACATTACAAAGTGAATTAGAAAAGTACTGATCATAATTCATGACTGTGTCCCTGTCTGTTGTGATCTTGACTGGCTTCATAGTTAAAATCCTCAGAGGAATTTAGTCGAGCAAGTGATGTGCACATGATATGTGCCAACAATATTCTGCCATACAAGGTGGAGTAATTAGAAAGGAAACATGATACACAATCAATCTGTAAGAAAGAAAACATGTCTATAATTTTGTATTTTAAAAAAAAAATTGACATGATTTGAGAAATCGTTATATCATAATTGTCAAGAAATTCTCACTTCTAATTTAAATATATATCCTTCATAAAACGTTGGACAATATTAAGAGCCTGCATCTGAATTTTCAGAACTGAAATGATCCTATATGTACATACATTTATATAGGGTTCTATTAATTATTTTCTCATGAAAATGTGACCATGGGAGGTTTTGCTCTAAAGCAGAGTAAAACAATAATTGTTCTATTTATTTATTAACATACCAAAAAACAAAATATACAAATGAAGAAACAAAATTGATCATGCATGCTACTCTATATCATGCCTTGTCATTTGATTTTTAATTCATGTGCACTTATTCCCATTTAAGGTCGGCCGGCGGTAAGAAATAGTCCGGCATGAGGCCCCACAAATTAAAATCAGCTTCTTCAATTACCCATGCCTCGTCAACCTTTAATTTGTGGTTTACCGAACCATTGCCGTACCGTAGCATCATACCAGACTACCGGTCGTGTGACCAGTATGTGCAATATTTATCCCATTTATAGTCCTGAAAAAAAAATTATATATATACTGCTAATTAATCACCATTACCTCAGATTCACATAGTTTTAATAAAGATATGATCAATTAATTAGGTCATTTTATCAGTGTGTGGTCACAGTGTGTGTGTGTGTGTACCTGTAATCACTAATAACAGATTCCGAATGGGTCTCCCAAAAGACACCGCTGTCTCCGTCATCACGAGAGAGGCCAAGCCTGGTAGGGTTCTTCATGCAGAGAAGCTGAGAGTCCTCAAGCTGCATGAGGAGGCCGGTGCGCTGGCTGAAGCAGCCCCAAATGGTGTGGTGTATCACCTCAACCCCGCCTGAGCTGTGGTCCTGCAATGCTGCAGAACTCACATCTAGTTTTAAAATGAAGCATTCATCCTCGCACCGGAGAATATATTGGCAGTAGCTCGTGGGTCCAATCCCTGCTTCTTTTTTCTTTCTTTTTTTACCATGATAATTAATTGCATATTAAGATTAGATAATCAAAGATTTGCTGATTTGCTGATTTGTAATGAAACAATGAAATTAGTTTTTATTTTTACCTGGAGGGATCAGCGGAGGCCATGGCCCATGGTGAGCATACAGCTGACGAAGGTCAAATCAGTTTTGGTTTCACATATCAACAGTACTGTTGTACAATAGCTGGTACATCTCTTTATAAAAAAAAAGTGAAAAGTGTCTAAATCACAGGTGGTGCTGTGCAAGAGCAGAGTCACCCTAACAAATTTAGCAACACCATAAACAAACTGGATATCGTGTGGCGCGGTCATGAAGGACATTACAAAGTGAATTAGAAAAGTACTGATCATAATTCATGACTGTGTCCCTGTCTGTTGTGATCTTGACTGGCTTCATAGTTAAAATCCTCAGAGGAATTTAGTCGAGCAAGTGATGTGCACATGATTTGTGGTTTGTGACAACAATCTAGCAAACCAGGTGCAGTAATTAGAACAAAAACCCGTCCATTAAGCTACATAGATGTCTTAGAACCCTTATTTCTATCCCTAAAACTCAACATAACGCTCAGAAAATCTCGGTTAACTACTGCCCAAATTGTGAGAAACATCCAAAATCACAAGTTTGCAACAACATTTGTAAAGAAACAGCTCAGATTTGTACCTCCCTATGAAGAAGAGAGAGAAAGAAGGGGCCGGTGTAGTTGATATATGAGAAATGAAGGGACTGTTTGGGGAAAAGCGGAATTGGAATTGGAATTAGGTAGCCAGCTTTTGAATTTGGGGGGAAAACGGAATTGGAATTGAGAGCAGGTAATTATAAGATTCGTGTTGCAAGGAGATGCGTGCGATCGGAAGCTCCGCTAAAGGTGGATGAAAAAACAAGGAATTAGTTATAGTTAATTGAAGGCCTATTACGATGACTTCATAGAGCCCAGTAATTTTAATCTGAGAGAAACAGGTGGGCTAGGCCTTATGGCCCGCTGTAGCCCAGTAATAATTAATTGATGCCCGTTAATTACATGCTACATCCCAATTTAGAATAATTTAGTTTAGATTGAGGATATGGTAATATACATAGCGCGAATTGGTCCGTACTACGGATCAATATTTTTCTTTTCAAAATTAATGGTCGATCTGAACAATTGAACATGATCTTCATATGAACATGTACTTGTAAACTAAATTTTATATTTTTTAGATTTTTTTTACTATCTTTTTAGATGGATAAAAAATCACTATTTTGGATGGTCGAGAATTTTCAGATTAAGTGATTTTCTACCCATCTAAAAAAATAGTAAAAAAACTCTAAAAAATGTAAAATTTAGTCAACAAGTACTTATTTATACGGAGACCATGTTGAACGGTTCGGATCGACCGTTAATTAAGACTTTGAAACCGAAAATTTAAGTCCACAGTGCAGGTCATTATGCTCTATGCATAGTACCATATTCTCTCGGAGTAAAACACATGTGCTTGTGTATCTGTATCTTGATTATTGTGACAATCATAATAATAAAAATATACTTATTAAATTTGATTTTAAATTTTCAATATATTAATTGTGGTACGACATATAATAGTTTTTATTTTCAACATTCCAAAATTTGATTATGAAAAATATTGTTTTTAGTAAGATTTTAAAAATATTGTTAAGATTGCCAAAATAATATTATTGACAAATAATTTTATTTTAATATACTGTCAAAATAAAATTATTGACAAATAAAAATTTTGTACTACAAAGAAAAATTTTGTAATACAGGATCATCTCGTTCAAGTCATTTTTGGAAAATTTTCAGGATCGATGCCATATATTAAACTTTATTTTTTTTAGTGCTCTTAATAAAAAAATCGGTATTATACTGACTCCATACCGTATTTTACACAACTGATCCCTGCATTAGCGATCATAGTAACATAATTTCACTATTCCTATTATTGATGGTTGTGGTTTTATATTTTACTGTGATGATTAAGTATAATAGTAACTTAAATAGTTTGTTGATGATTCTTATCTTTGTTTGTTTATAATTACTCTGCAGAAAAGATTCCAACTATCATTAACGTATGAAGTTATTTAAACTTGTACACTAATATTATATTTAGGTAGTGGGATGTCGGCTTGAGCTTTGTCTGTTGTCTCTGATCATTGATTAGTTCAAGGATTAATAATTAATTAAATAATATTTTGCCCGTTCGTCTTGGTCTTTGGTCAACATTGGAGACTGCAATGTGTTACAGTGTATTAATTAAATTAGTAATCCATGCTGTTAAGCTGCTTAAAGTATGAAAGATAAAAAGCATGCAAGTATTTTTCTTATGCCTCTCTAAAGCGTGGGCATATTTCTGATAAAGATTACTTACAATTTCTATTAAAATGCCCCCAAAAATTCTAATTGTTAGGGAGGTTACTTCAGTGATATTTTGAAATATTTAAAATTTGAGGGGTGGATGTGATATTTCTGTGTTTTTTTTTGGGGTTATGCATGAAATTCCTTGTTTTGTAGGGACAAAAGTAAATTTCAGGTTGCAAGTTAGCACCAAAATTGCCTCATTTATTTGCACATAATTTTCTTGTATATATGTTTTCTTTTTGAATTTTCACCAGCACTAATGTAAAATTCTCCTCTTTAATTTGTAAGGTTGCTTCTTGTATTTGTGGATTTTTCTTTACAGAAGAATTAAATTTTGGTCCCTGAATTTTCTGAAAAAAACCAAGTTGATTCCTGAACTTTTATTTGCAGCAAATTAGTTTTTTATACTTTAAAAAAGATGTCAAGTTAGTACTTGAATTTTAAAAAGATGACAAAGTTAATTCCTAAACTTCCATATATGACAAAATTGATCCTAACTTAAATTATCACCTTGGTTTATTTGTTAAAAGGTGAATGCTGATTTAAAAGGTCCAGAAATGAACTTGGTTTTCTGACAAAGTTTAGGGACCATTTTAGTACAAATAATTATCCAGAGACCAATTTGATTGTTTTATGAAAGTTTAGGAACCAAATCCTCAATTTTTCCTTTCTTAAATATCCTTCATACATCATTAATTTGGTAAACCATAATGCAAGTACGACAGTGCCTAGTTGGCTGTTGAGTTATTTAAATAGCACTTGGTGCATATATCACTGCAAGGCTTGACATTTGCCTCTGTGATAATAAAACGGGTGTAGATGCAGTCAGCACTCCAACTAGAGTTTCTTTTTTTGGGGTGGGAATTTGGGGTTTAGTAGGTGTTTAAAGAATTTCAAAGCGTGAAACATTTGCCACTGTGACAATAAAACGGATGTAGATGCAGGTGCATATTTTGGGTAGACATATCTTTGTAGATTCAAATTAGGGATTATAATGAACTTGGGTAATGTGATCACGAAGTTAGTGATAAATCTTTTGTGTTAATTGTTTTTCTGGCATAATCAGTTAATATATGTACTTTTATTGGGTTGTGAAATGTTAATGTTCCCTTTTATTTAAATTGAAAGATAAACTTAATTTGGAGTACACTTGTTAGTGCATTAAGGCAAAAGTTGAATCGTAGCAAATTTGTTACAATTTACAAACCTTTGGGTTGAAATGGAGCAAATTTAGAGCGGATAATGCTAATATCAAATTTGTATCTCCCTTTCAATGAGCCAATACGAATACATATAGTAAACGGATGTCAAAATTTAAAACCAAATCCGCCATAAAGGGATACAGATACGGAGCGGTTAATCTACGAATATGGATTTGAATACGGATACGAAACGAATAATTTTCGGATAATTGAGTCATATGAATAATCCACTCAAATAATCCACTTATATAAAATAATACAAATATTATAATAAAAACAGACTTTTATTTAGTAATTATAAAAAATAAAAAAAGTTGCTCCGGTCCAGAATCTTAAATTAGTCCCACAATGGGTATTAAAGTCCAAGGCAGGTCGTTATATAGGAGGACCTCCATTCAATATCAAAATCCACATGATAGTTCGATTTTTGCTTCGGAAAAGGAAACACGGCTTTTGATAAGGAAAGCGGAATGGATTCGGGTTTGGAAACCCGCTTCATTTTTGGTACGGATAGATCCGGATATCCATTCTGTTTGCAGATTATTAAATTTATCCATAATCGAATTCGGATATCCGTTCTGTTTGCAGATTATAAAATTTTAAAAATCCGTAATCAAATTTGGAAAATTATCCGCTCCATTTCCAAATACGGAGCGGATTCGGATGTACTTTACTGGATTTGTTTTCAGGCCTAATAAACCTAATAAAAGAAGTAGCTCCTCAAATTGTTAAAAATATAATAATACAATAATAGATAGATGATCGTGCAATCCACAAACAATAAAGTTGGTTGATGATGGCTACAACTTTAGTAAATGGAGCACCAACAAACTTAAATCATTATCTTCCTACTTTTCATGTCCAATTTTGTTGATGATGCCTACATCCATTTAAAATAAAGTAATAAAACAACTCCAAATTGGTTGATGATGCCTACATCCATTTAAAATAAAGTAATAAACATCTTACAACATAAACAAAAAGTTTGTTAATACTAATAAAGATAAAGTTGATATGGAGATCATGTTGAATGGTTCTCATTGACAGGTTGAACTTTAAAAAGAAAAATAAGAACGTGAAGTATAATTAGAACATAAAAATAAAGGAGTATTTTAACCCTACTCTATATACGATTTTCCCAAAATCAAAACACCAAAAGTTCACACAGGGCAATTTGTTAACTGGTGGCAACGGCATGCAATTTCTTAGAAACAGCAAAAAGCAAAACGCAAGGTACCTGCCTTTAGACATAGTGACCCCATTCCCCCTAAAGTACTCCACTGGTGAAAAAGAAAATAAAAAGTGAACTAAGCATTGAGTATTGTACTGTGAAGTCTTCTATACGACACTTCCAAGAGCTTACCTTCTCCCTCAGATTTCAACACCTCAGATATCAACACTTTGGTGGCATTTACTCTTTACTCTTTTCTCATTTCCACAACTTAGATCTAAGTTTCTTTCCTCCCTCTTCACGGAAATTAATCTACAGAGGAAAATGGTACGGAATTTGATAACCTCTATGCTCTCTCTAGCCACCAGTTTGCTCCCCTCAATTACAGCCTCTGTGCGCGCTCCTTCTTCCTCTACCTCAAATTCTGATAACTCACAAAAGGAGCGTGCTCGTGCTGTTGAGGATGATCTCAAGTGGCTGATGCGAACTCTGGAGCGGATCAAGGCCACGTTGTACGATGCTGAGGAGAGGGAGATCATAGACCACTCTGTCAAGCTCTGGCTCAAGGAGCTCAAGAAGGTCGCTTATGATGCCGAGGATGTGCTCAGCGAGTATCAATATGAGGTTACACGTGTCCAAGTAGAGGCAAGAAAGGCTTCCGAGGCTTCCGGTTCTCACAAGAGAAAGCATATGGAGGTTAGTACGTGGTGCATATAGATATTAAAAATGATCTTACTTGTGCAAGTTTTTTTTTTCTTGTGTGGTACTAAAACTTAATAGAGGATGCTTGAATTTTTAATTTTAGCTAGATTGGTATCCACCGGAGTGGTCACTTGTTTTATTATCAGCTTTTCCAATCTAACATCAAAGTTGTCATGACATAATATAATACATTTCCAATCTAATTATCATTTTTAAGTTATGTAATACATTTCTTTTTGGACAGTACATTGAGTACATTGTTCAAATTCCTGATGGCATGGTTGACCGGCTTAACAAAATAAGGAGTCAATTTGATGAAATAGCTATGGCTCGTGAGGCTCTCCAATTAAGGGAGAGTGACGGGATGAGGCGTCCTAACAATAAAATTTCACGACCCCCAACGGGTCACATGGTAGATGAGGCGAGCATTTTTGGGAGAGATGCTGAAATAGAGGAGGTCATCGATTTCTTACTATCTGAAAAAGAAAAGCCCTTTTCGGTCATTTCAATTATTGGCAAAGGTGGTCTTGGAAAAACCACTATTGCCCAACTGGTCTACAAAGATAAGAGGGTAACCCGGTGCTTTGATTTATTTGGGTGGGTATGTGTGTCTGAAGAATTTGATGTTGGGAGACTCACTAAAGCAATCATTGAATCAGTTTCCAAAATCGATTACACTTTGAGTGAGTTGAGTTCATTACAAGAGAAGCTTGCAGAAATTGTGAAGGGAAAAACAATACTGCTTGTCTTAGATGACGTGTGGAACGAGAATCAAAGTGCTTGGGAGTTGTTAAGGGTTCCTTTTAAAGAAGCAAAGCTGGTCAGAATTCTCGTGACAACAAGAAATAAAAAGGTTGCAGATGTCATGCAAACAACGACCTATTTTAGGCCAACTAACTTGCCCGAAGATTTGTGTTGGAAGTTGTTTCAGCATTATGCATTTAGTGGTACAAGTGACACTGTGCCAAAACACTTGGTAGATGTGGGGAGGGAGATTATGAAAAAGTGTGGTGGGTTGCCATTGGCTGTGAAGTCGATTGCAAGCCTCCTTCGGCATGAACCAGATGAAGAGAGTTGGAGAGAGATTATAGAAAGTGATCTTTGGGAAACAAATTCATCAGATGATATATTCCCAGCACTTCAGATCAGCTATGCTCATCTACCTACCCACCTTAAGCCGTGTTTTTTGTTTTGCTCCATGTACCCGAAAGATTACATATTAAAAAAGATGAATTTGATAGAGTTATGGATCTCTCATGGCTACATCAAATCCAGTGGCAAAAGAAGGATCGAAGAAATTGCTGGTGAATATTATGAGGAGTTAAAAGAGAGGTCCTTCATTGATGATTCTGGTTTTGGTTTTGGTTTTGGTTGTAAGTTGCACGATATAATCCATGATCTTGCTCGGCTTAATTCTGAGAAAGAAAATTATTCGGTGCAGATCAATCAGCCACTTGATATTCACAAGGAAAACATTCCGCAAGAAGCATACCATTTATATGTGGGTGGTTTCGTTGGATATGTAAATCAAATTCTCCAACAAAATATGAATGGTTTAAGAACTCTTTCTATGGATCTGAGAGCATGCAGTGGAGATTTAGATCACGAGTATTGTATAAACCCTTCATATTATAATGAATGTTCGAGAGACGTGCACATATGTAACCTCACTAAATTTGAATTACTTAGGGTTTTGGAATTGAAAGCGGATGGTTTGAGTGAGATTCCTGATTCCATTTCGGAGTTGAAACATCTAACCTACCTTGGAATTACATCTTCACGTCTTTTAATGTTGCCACTATCCATTGGCCTCCTTTACAACCTGCAAACTTTAATTCTTGATTGTTATTACCTTAAATATCTACCTGAAAGTATTGGTGATCTTCTTAACTTACAGTGTTTAAACATTCGATATCACAAACTTTCAAATCTACCTAAATCACTCGGTAAACTTAGTAACTTACTGAGATTATATATTGGAGATGATAATTTCTTGGATTATGTCCCGCACGGGCTTGTTAATTTTCCGGCAATAAAGACAATGAAAGCAAGTTTGAGAGTTAAAACTATAGCTTGGTTAAAGGATATAACGGACTTTGAAGGAATGCTCTCTATTAAAGGAATGAGTAATTTAAAAGATGCCCAGCGCGCTAACATGAGAAATAAATGCAAACTTGCAGCTTTGAATTTATGCTGGGTAAATGATTTCAGTATCTATTTTGTTTTTTTCCCTAAGGACTCAGAGGTGGTATTAAGCCTCGAACCAGAAGCTTGTGAGGACAAGTGGGTTGGTGTGCATGATGCAGCTTTTTCTTGGTTAGAATCCCTCCAGCCACATCCTAACCTCAAAAAACTTAGAATAATAGGTTATTCTTCTACCACACTACCGGGATGGATGAGTGATCCATGTTCCTTGCAATCAATTCAAGAAGTCTTATTCCAAGGATGTTACAATATTCAATCTCTTCCATTCAGCAAACTTCACAGTACTCTCAAGGTCCTCACCATTAAGGAATGTTCTAGTATCCGAGTTCTGCAGCTGGAGCAGCTGCCCTCCCAGCTTCAAGAATTGAATATTTATAATTGTAACCACCTGGAGTTGATTACCGGACTAGGGAATCTGAAAATGTTGACTGAACTGAGGATTGACTCTTGTGAAGTCCTGAAATCAATAACGATGGATGGACTGCAGTTGGTGGAATCTACTGAGCCAATTGGTGATTCCTCTCATGGAAAGCCACATATCGACAGACAGAGCATTTTATCACTTACAGTGTTGCGCATCAGTCACTGTAGATTGCTTTGTGTTCTGCCGAATGGGTTGATTCCATCAGGGCATTCCGGTTATGTGAATGTTTATGGTTGCGGCTGCCCTGACATTGACACCAGGTGAACTTTTGAATAATTTTATTTATTATAATTATTATTATTTGAATATTTAGCCTTAGACCATTGAACTTTTTTGCTTTTATGTAATCTTAAGCCTTGGTAGGATTTGTTGACTAATAAACATTTCATTTTTAGTAATCTTAAGCTCTTGTCCAATTCTTTTGCAGCGTTTTTGCCGATGATCTATTCGATTTTGACAATGTTCTATTCGATTTTGACTAACATTTGAGCTGCTAAAAAAGATGGGTTGATTCCATCTGGGCGTTGTTATGTGTTTCTTGATGGTTGCGGCTGTCCTGACCTTGAAATTCGACGTCAGCAATAAATTAAATCAGGTTCATAATTTTATCATTATTTGAATATATAGATTTAGATCACTGAAATTTTTTAATTTTCTGTAATCGTAACTCATAAGTCTTGGTAGGATTTGTCGACTGATTAAATTGTTCCTGGTTGAACAAATGAACATTAAATTTTATATTAGTTGGTTGTTGCTGCTATATAATATAATAAAGTTCTTGTCCAATTAATTTGCATCTTTTTATTATGATGTCTTTCTTTCGCCCACAATGACTCCAATTATATTCCATATATTTGATTCCTTCTTGAATTCTCACTAATTATTATTTAAAATTATGCTGTTTTGTAGGGTCATTTCTTCAGAAGCACCAACAAGGCCCGGTAAGCAGTAATCTAAATTTTTTGTTATTTTTTTGTCGGAATTTGGGAATTAAGTTGGTGTTTTAAGAATATCAAAGCATGCAACATTTGCTGCTGTAATAACCAAATGGGTGCAGATGTGGGAGACTTATATCTTTGTAGCCCTGAATGGTACTATATATATAATGAACATCTTTTTCTTTCTTTTTTTGTGGGCCTTAGTTTGTTATGTGATCAGGTTCCGTGATAGATCTCTGGTTAATTTCAATTGTCTTTCTGTCATACTCAGTTACTATATGGCAAACTGTAGTTAATTACTTAATTTATAATCTATTGACTGTAATGAACATGATTTTTTTTTTTTAATGTGCTCTGGAAGTTATGTTTCCGTGATAGATCTCTGGTGTCAATTGTCTTTCTGGCATACTCAGCTGAAATATTGCAAAGTTTAGTTAATTTGTAATCTATTGACTATGAAGTGCGTCTCTTCAACTGAAAGAGGAACTTCGGCGTACACTTGTTAGTGCATTAAGGCAAATGCTGAATGGTAGCGAATTATAGTAGAGAGTAGTGCAGTAAAAGCATTTTCCTTAACTTCAAACATCATACCAGTAATGCAATTCAACCGGTACCAACACTAAGAAAATTTAAGGTATTCAATACCAATTCAGTAATACTTTAAAAAGAGAGATAACCAACATGGAAAATAAAGTAGTGATACCTTGGTATAGAATAATTTCTAAGCTAAGTACCAACATAATTTCTAGGGTTTTGAGTTTTTAACCAAACTGAAAATCCAATATTTTCCAATAGCTTTAATACTATTTGGAGGTCTTAATCAAAGCCCACAAGAACAAACATGAAACTCAATATCCAACAATGGCTAACGGGCTCAAACTCGGTAAGAAACAAAGGAAAAAGAAGAAGATATTCCAATCAATCAACTTGTTTAACTCGATTTACAATACCGTAGGGCTCGCTTTATCATTTATCATGAGTTCCCAACCCTTAATCAAATCAGAGAGTAAACAGAGAAGAGGGAACAGAATAAACCATAGCCAGACAACACGACTGAGAGAGCAAGAGCACAAATCAATCCACAAGATTGCTCAAGGAGCAAGAGAGATAGTCCCTTTCTTTCCTTTTCAATTTTTTCCTTTGTTTTCTCTCTTTTTCTTTTGCGCAAGCAACAGGGGAGGAAGAGAAGAATTAAAGTCCCAGAAAGGACTGTGCCGTGGGAGAGAAAATAAAAGAGATAAGAATGGGAAAATAAATTGTGGGTCTCATGGCTCATTTAAAAGTCCACTTTGCAATTTAACCTTTATATTTCAATGCTTTACAAATTAGTCCAATTTCAATTTCTAATTTTCAAATATTCACTCCAAAATATTTTAGACATTTGAGTAACAACTTATTTTTATATCAATCAAATATAATTTTAAATTATCGGTTTGATAATAAATCACAACCAAATAACTTAATCATCATTGCTAATCAGTTCAGAAAAATAATGTTTATTCTTTAAATATTACTTACTCACCGAAAAATACATTCAGACAGTTCATATTTTATTTTCAGTTATAAATTTCATATACACATTTTACATAGTGTTACAGTACTACATGGAGATTGTGGCATCGGATTACACATTTGGTTATTAAATTTGTAGGAACATTTTGTTATTAATTAGTAGTCTAGGAATGAAAAAAAAAAATGAAGGAAAATATATTTTATTACTGGAGGCAATTTTGTCCCGGCTCTTTATCAATTGACCTATTTATTTACTAGCATTTTTTTGTAAAGCGTAAACTATACATAAAATTATCTTTGTATGTTGCCGGATTAACGCAAAGTATGCTTAATATTTGTAAACGAGGTATTGATACAATTATTTCTGCAATTATATTGTTTAGCTTCGTTTACGTTAGATCCAACCAATGGTTGGTTTACCACATGTGGTGTCGAGTCATACACGGTATAATAAACCGTGTACAAAATTTAGTGACTTTAGTACCCAATTGGGTTTTAAATAATCTGGTTGGTATGTACGGATTTTTTCACACAAGCTCCTCCTCCCATTAATTAGACATTGTTAATGTGTGATTTTTTCTCTTTCGTGTATGTTATGCCGTGTATGGTCGTGCTTTTTGTACTAGTGAATACTCATTATTGTCATGTGTGTTCATTTTATTGAAAAATTAATGAAGACACATAAAAATCATCTCAACTATTATAATGATATTATAATGATATGATAGTTGTAAACGCAAAAAGGCAACCACTTCAGAATTGAATTTAATTAATATTTTAGTGATATTATTTTGGAATTTCAACTTGAGTTATTGGCGGTGAAAAAAAAAACATGTACTACTTGGAGATAGTGGCATCGGATTACACATTTTGTTATTTAATTTTTTTTAGGATCATTTTCTTATTAATTAAATAGTAGTCAAGGAATGATAGAAAAAAAATGAAGGAAAATATTTTTGATTGCTGGAGCCAATTTTGTTCAGGCTCTTTATCAACAATTGGCTAGCATTTTTTTCATAGTGTAAACTATATATAAAATTTAAATTTGTATATTTTTCCTGTTTAATGCAAAGTATGTTTCATACTTGTAAACAATGTTCTGCAATTGTTTGCACTCTGAGAAAAAAATATTATTTAGCTTCGTCCTAAAAGCAACTCTTTGTTACGGGTAAATTTTTATTTTATTTATCAATTCAATTTTCTTTATCTACCAAAAATAAATTATTTTAGAAAAATAGTTTTTTGGGTCACGGGTAAATTTGACCACCCACCCACTAGACTAGTTACAATAAGGGAGCCATTAATAAATATATTAAGTGGCCATATCGATATAAGGGAGCGTTTCCCACTGTGTTATCCCACGAACCTACCTCTGATGCTACTCGTTTCAGATCCACTTAGTACGCTGAACCAATATTAATTAATTGTGAGTTAATTCAGAAATCTGAAACCACTTGGAAATAAGAAATGTTGATTATAATATAGCTTACCACTCAGATCTGAGGACTGCTGCTCATTACTCATTTCTCACTTCCACAACTCAGATCTAAGGAACAGAGCATACGCATAGTCACACTTTTGTTCCGTCCAAAATGGCATGGAATTTGATAACCTCTCTGCTCTCTCTAGCCACCAATTTGCTCCCCTCAATTACAGCCTCTGCACAGGCTCCTTCCTCCTCTTCATCAAATTCTAATAACTCACAAAAGGAGCGTGCTCATGCTGTTGAGGATGATCTCAAGTGGCTGGTGCGAACTCTGGAGCGGATCAAGGTCACGTTGGACGATGCTGAGGAGAGGGAGATCATAGACAGCTCTATCAAGCTTTGGCTCAAGGAGCTCAAGAAGGTCGCTTATGATGCCGAGGATGTGCTCAGCGAGTATCGGTATGAGGTTACACGTGTCCAAGTAGAGGCAAGAAAGGCTTCCGAGGCTTCTGGTTCTCACAAGAGAAAGCATATGGAGGTTAGTACGTGGTGCATATAGATATTAAAAATGATCTTACTTGTGCAAGTTTTTTTTTTCTTCTGTGGTACTAAATCTTAATAGAGGATGCTTGAATTTTTAATTTTAGCTAGATTGGTATCCACCGGAGTGGTCACTTTTGTTTTATTATCAGCTTTTCCAATCTAACATCAAAGTTGTCGTGACATAATATAATACATTTCCAATCTAATTATCATTTTTAAGTTATGTAATACATTTCTTTTTGGACAGTACATTGAGTACATCGTTCAAATTCCTGATGGCATGGTTGACCGGCTTAACAAAATAAGGAGTCAATTTGATGAAATAGCTAAGGCTCGTGAGGCTCTCCAATTAAGGGAGAGTGACGGGGTGAGGCGTCCTAACAATAAAATTTCACGACCCCCAACGGGTCACATGGTAGATGAGGCGAGCATTTTTGGGAGAGATGCTGAAATAGAGGAGGTCATCGATTTCTTACTATCTGAGAAAGAAAAGCCCTTTTCGGTCATTTCAATTATTGGCAAAGGTGGTCTCGGAAAAACCACTATTGCCCAACTGGTCTACAAGGATGAGAGGGTAACCCGGTGCTTTGATTTATTTGGGTGGGTATGTGTGTCTGAAGAATTTGATGTTGGGAGACTCACTAAAGCAATCATTGAATCAGTTTCCAAAATCAATTACACTTTGAGTGAGTTGAGTTCATTACAAGAGAAGCTTGCAGAAATTGTGAAGGGAAAAACAATACTGCTTGTCTTAGATGACGTGTGGAACGAGAATCAAAGTCTTTGGGAGTTGTTAAGGGTTCCTTTTAAAGAAGCAAAGCTGGTCAGAATTCTCGTGACAACAAGAAATAAAAAGGTTGCAGATGTCATGCAAACAACGACCTATTTTAGGCCAACTAACTTGCCCGAAGATTTGTGCTGGCAGTTGTTTCAGCATTATGCATTTAGTGGTACAAGTGACACTATGTCAAAAACTTGGTAGATGTGGGAAGGGAGATTATGAAAAAGTGTGGTGGGTTGCCATTGGCTGTGAAGTCGATTGCAAGTCTTCTTAGGTTTACAACTGATGAAGAGCGTTGGAGAGAGATTCTAGAAAGTGACCTCTGGGAATCAAATTCATCGAATGATATATTCCCAGCACTTCAGATCAGCTATGCTCATCTACCTACCCACCTTAAGCCGTGTTTTTTGTTTTGCTCCATGTACCCGAAAGATTACATATTAGAAAAGATGAATTTGATAGAGTTATGGATCTCCCATGGCTACATCAAATCCAGTGGCAAAAGAAGGATCGAAGAAATTGCTGGTGAATATTATGAGGAGTTACAAGAGAGGTCCTTCCTTGATGATTCTGGTTTTGGTTTTGGTTTTGATGGACCTTTATGTAAGTTGCATGATATAATCCATGATCTTGCTCGGCTTAATTCTGAGAATGAACATTATTCGGTGCAGATCAATGAGCCACTTGATATTCACAAGGAAAACATTCCGCAAGAAGCATACCATTTATATGTGGGTGGTTTCGTTGGATATGTAAATCAAATTCTCCAACAAAATATGAATGGTTTAAGAACTCTTTCTATGGATCTGAGAAAAACGCGCCTAAATTTAAATTTGATGTTGTTGGATTATTATAAAGATTGTTCGAGAGATGTACCCATATGTAACCTCACTAAATTTGAGGCACTCAGGGTTTTGGAATTGAAAGGGGATGATTTGATATGGATTCCTGATTCCATTTCCGAGTTGAAACATCTAACCTATCTTGGAATTAGATCTCCACGTCTAAAAATGTTGCCACTATCCATTGGCCTCCTTTACAACCTGCAGACTTTAAATCTTCATTGCCTTAGCCTTAAATATCTACCCGAAAATATTGGTAATCTTCTTAACTTACAGTATTTAAATATTAAATCTAACAATCTTAGGAATCTACCTAAATCACTCTGTAAACTTAGTAACTTACTGAGATTATTTATTGGAGGTCAAAATTTCTTGGATTATGTCCCGCATGGGCTTGTTAATTTTCCGGCAATAAAAATAATGAGAGCAAGGTTGAGAGTTAAGACTATAGCTTGGTTAAAGGATATAACGGACCTTGAAGGAATTCTCTCTATTAATGGAATGAGTAATTTAAAAGATGCCCAGCGTGCTAACCTGAGAAATAAATGCAAACTTGAAGCTTTGAATTTATGCTGGGTAAATGATTTCGATTTCTCATGGGTTGATTTCCCTAAGGAATCAGATGTGATATTAAGCCTCAAACCAGAAGCTTGTGAGGACAAGTGGGTCGGTGTCCATGATGCAGCTTTTTCTTGGTTAGAATCCCTCCAGCCACATCCTAACCTCAAAAAACTTAGAATAATATATTATTCTTCTGCCAGACTACCGGGATGGATGAGTGATCCATGTTCCTTGCAATCAATTCAAGAAGTCTTGTTACATTGTTACTATATTCAATCTCTTCCATTCAGCAAACTTCACAGTACTCTCAAGCTCCTCACCATTGAGGAATGTTCTAGTATCCGAGTTCTGCAGCTGGAGCAGCTGCCCTCCCAGCTTGAAGAATTGAAGATTATAGCGTGTCGAAACCTGGAGTTGATTACCGGACTAGGGAATCTTGATATGTTAGCTACACTGAACATTTGGTATTGTGATGCCCTGCAATCAATAACTATGGATGGACTGCAGTTGGTGGAATCTACTGAGCCAATTGGTGACTCCTCTCATAAAAAGCCACATATCGGCAGACAGAGCATTTCATCACTTACAAGGCTGGAAATTATTTTCTGTTACTTGCTCTGTGCTCTGCCGAATGAGTTGATTCCATCAGGGCATTCGTGTTCTGTGGATGTTTATGGTTGCGGCTGCCCTGACATTGGCACTAGGTTCTACAACGCATCAAGTACGGTTCAAAATTTTATTATTTTTATAATTATTATTACTTGAATATTTAGATTTAGACCACTGAATTTTTTTGCTTTTATGTAATCTTAAGCCTTGGTAGGATTTGTTGACTAATCCATCAAACTGCTCCAGTTTCGACAAAAAAATATTTCATTTTTATATTACTTGTTTGTTGCTGCTACATAAGCTCGTCTCCAATTTTTTTGCAGTGTTTTCTATGATGTCTTCCTTTTGCCCACAAGGAACATTTAGGAGTCACCTCAAAGACCCTCGATAGAAATAAATTTACTATTCGATTTTATTATATGTTTTGTAATATATGTAATGAATTTCCTTTGCTCATGAGGATTCATTTTCATTGATTTTGTATTTTTTTTCTATACTTATTTTATAATTTTTCTACTACCCAATTTTTTGTCGTTATCTGGTATCTCTACTATTTTTCTTTTCTTTAGCCAATATATTTGTGCTATGTATGGTAATTGGCAATATATCTGGTATCACTACTATTTTTCTTTTCTTTAGCCAATATAATTAAGCCAACCCTTAATTTCTTATTAGCCTACTCCTGTTTCAGCTCAGAACAGATCTTCTGTGATTTGAACTACAGAAATGGAACATGTTGCGGGTTAAATGTAGAGAGAAACCGGGTCAAAAAATTCATCACTACATACATCTTGTACAATACCGTCATGTTGAGAAAATTAGTGGGCCCCATGTGCTTTCTGCACTCCTACAACAACGTCACACGTAACACGGCTGTTCTGGCCGCACTTACAGGGATCAGTTGTGGGTGCATTTCTACAACTATTCGCGTTGAAATTGATATTTAGTTGATTCCTCATCCGCAACACAATAAAAATGCAGCTTTATTAGTGGCAAAATACTTGCAATAAAGTTTTACGTGCTAAAAGGTATGCACCTCTTCACAAAGCCCTTTAAATTATATAAATTGTAGTATTAGTATTTAGATATTTTAAATATGTATATTTCATTACACATATATCGATTTGAGATAATTTTTCTTTATAATGTGAGATATGTTTCACTCAACAATTTTAGTACGTAATAAAACATTTTTTATTGTGAATTAGACCCTTAAAATACATGTAATTGTGTTGGATTGAATATACAAAAATAATACATATTTTTGTGCTATGATTTCAGCCTAAGTTATAACGACTCAGTTTTTGCAATTCAAAGTCCAAACAGTCGATCTGAACCGCTCAACATGATCTCCATATTAAAATGCCCTTGTAAGCCAAATTTTATATTTTTTGGAGTGTTTTTACTATTTTTTTATATAGGTACAAAATCACTGTTTTCAGATAATTCTTGACCATCAAAAACACTGATTTTGTATCTATTTAAAAAAATAGTAAAGAAATTTTAAAAAATATAAAATTTGGTCTCCAAACCCATTTTAATATGGAGATCATGTTGAACGGTTCGGATTGACTGTTTATACTTTGAAATCGCAAAAATTGACTTGTTATAACTTAGGCTGAAATTATAACGTTGTGACATCGTGGTATGAGCCACCAACTTCAAAACTTATCGGATAGACTTCAAAAGATGAATTTAAACCGTTCAAACCGGTCTAATTTACGAGTGATACGTTTATAGGAAAAATTTAAATTTATAATTTTTTTAGTACCAAGTCAAGTGATAAAAAAATAATGAAAACTAAATGCATTAAAATTAACTTAAAAGCTCCCTCATTTGACCACTTGACTTGATACTTGACGAAAAATTATAATTTTGAATGTAAACGCATCACTCATGAAGTAGATCAATTTGAACGTTTTCGATTCATCGTTTTAAGCTAATTTGATAGGTTTTGAAGTTGGTGTTATTTACGCTGAAATACTAGTAATGTCATAGTAGTTGGACTCTTATCTAGAGCTAACAAATTATCAATGTAATAAAATATGTGTGTGTCAGTGTGTTTACCTGTAATCCCCGATAATAAACTCCGAATGGGTCTCCCAAAAGACACCGCTGTCACCTCCGTCACGAGAGGGGCTGAGTCTTGTAGGGTTCTTCATGTAGAGAAGCTGAGAATCCTTGAGCTGCAGGAGACCAGTGCGCTGGCTGAAGCAGCCCCAAATGGTGTGATGTATCACCTCAACCCCATCCGAACTGCAGTCTTGCAATGACACAGGACTCGCGTCTAGTTTTAAAATGAATCATTCCTCCTCGCTTATCATCTTCTCTCTGATACACACCGCACCTGAGAATATATATATTGGCTGTGGTTCGTGGGACCAATCCCTGCTTATTTTATTAATTAATTTTGAGAACTATAATTAATTGCATATTAAGATTATATAATCAAAGATCAATTTGCCGGTTTGTAATATGTGAACGTAATGAAACAATTAAATTAAATTAAATTTTATTTTACCTGGAGTGATCGGCAGAGCGGCCGTGGGGGGCATTTGGTGATACACGACCGCTTGATGGTCAACTGCTTCCAAGCGATGTGGCCGTTGCATCCCATGGTGAGCATACTGCCAGTCAATATCAAATCAGTTTTGGCTTCACGTATCAACATTACTATTGTACAAAAGCTGGTATGTCTCTTTATAAAAATTTTAAAAAAAAGGCTGTTATGCCTGAAAAATAAAAATTGTCCAAATCACAGGTGGGGCCGTGCGAGAACAGAGTCACCTGTAGATATAAAACTTAATACTACAGAGATATCTGAGAACCCTTATTTCTTTCCCTAAAACTCAACATAATCCTCAGAAAATCTCGGTTAACTATTGCCAATATTGTGAGAAACATCCAAAATCACCAATTCGCAACAGCATTTGTAAAGAAGGGGGTGAAACGTAGAGAGGGATATAGAATCTTTTGTTTGTATTTGACTATTGAGTACATTTGAGTAGTACTGTAGTTGAGAACTGATAAATGAAGCGATTGTTTGGGGGAAAGCGGAATTGGAATTGGAATTAGAAAGACAGCTTTTGAATTTGGGGGAAAACGGAATTGGAATTGAGAGAAAGTAATAAGATTCGTGTTGCATGGAGAGAAATTAGTTATTATCAGTGTTCTAAATAGCGCGCTATAGCGTTTTTGGACCCCAAACGCTAAGCTATGACATCAAAATGCGTTATTTGCGCTACGGCCGCTATAGCGGGGATAGCGGTCCGCAATTTGCGCTACGGCCGCTATACAATATGAGTTTTTTTTTTTTAATAAAACCTATTTGGTAGCCATTACCAAATTTAAAAAAAAAATATGGGTTTGTTTAAGCAATTTATATGGGCTTTAAATAAAGACCCAAAAAAGCTTAAATCGAAATTGAATTTATTGCTACTTGCTACAAATAAATCAATTTGAAATTGGGAATAGAAATTGAAATTTGAATAGAAAAAAAAAAAGATTATGTCATGAATCATGATGCTTAAGATATTTTTAATAGAAAAAATCGATAGTTTATGATATTACTATGGATATTTTGAACCGCAATTTGGACTTTGTACTGGTTCAATATGAATATTATAATTTCTTAATTACTTTGGTGTTATTTATTGTTCTATGAGACTTTAGATAATGTTAATATTTAGTACAAATATTGAATATACGGAATGTAAAAAAAAAAATGCTATGTGGCATAGCTTCCGCTATAGCGACGCTATTCGCTATAGCTTTTTTTGTAGCCTTCCCGCTATGACGCTATAAACGCTATTTAGAACCTTGGTTATTATTAATTGAAGGCCTATTACAAGGACTTCATAAAGCCCAGTAAATGATAATATGAGAGAAATAGGTGGGCTCGGCCTTATAATGTAATTTAGCTTTAATTAACTGTAATTTAGGGTTTTTTCATGGATTATCCGTGCAACGTAATTTAGAGTTTTTTCATGGATTATCAGTACTCATGCCGCATGCGCTGCTGCATGCTAATGCTATACCACATGAGATTCGTACATAGCAGATTTCTAGCTCCTCTGCTCGATGCCGCATATTATATGTAGTATGGAGAAGTTGAATCGGAATCCACTGTTTTTGTTCCGTTTTTACCCTAAAGTCACTAGTTTTCTTCAAATCTGATTACATAACTAAAAAACACAAAAGTAATTGAATTCCTATGAAAACCACAAACTAACTTACTACTTTTGGTCAATTTATAAGTAAAAATATAGTATTTTTTTTACTATAATTTCACATCCTATTGTTGTCTCTAACGACACCTAGAGTCATTTCACACCCTGTTTAAAATTTAACTCCTATAACTTATGACTATCGGTTAGATAGACAAATTCTAAAGTCATTCATGTGTTTTAACTTAATTTAACTAATCTATCTAATGTAAGTTCTTGGAGGAATCAAGAACTTGTAAACTAAATAACTAATGACTATTAAAGTGCAGTAAAGTAAATAGATAGAGTTAGAGAAAGTAGCACAGGAATTGTTAACGAAGTTCGGTCACTAAAGGACTTACGTCTCCGGGGCAACACAACTTTAATAAGAGCGCCTTTCTATTACCCAATGAAGAAATGAATACAAGTTGTGACCCCGGCATGTGACAACACTCCTTCAGTCCACACAAAAGACGATTTGAGTGCAACAACTCAAAAGAAAGAAAGGTGAGCACACAGTCTCCAGGATGAGGTGAGCTGCAAGGCTCCGGTATAAGCGAGCTCACAAGTTCTAAGACTAGACAATCACTGGCTTCTCTCTACTCCAGTTAGGTGAAGTATATTTGAGATTGCTGCAGAGAGATAATTGAAGTTTGAGCACAAGCAACAAGATGGATTGGGCTAGATCGAGCCGGGTGGGTAGGCGCCGTACTCATTTTTCACGTCATCTTTTTATTAATATTTTTTGTATTTTTCTTTGTATTTTTTTGTATTTTTTGGAAAAGCAAGAACTGAAAAGTAATAACATATATAAGTTCTTGTATGATTGGACTATGGTACAAGTGGTTTGGTACCTATTTCCAGAACAGTTAGTTTTCAAGTAATGGAAATTGGTGGGGTGTTCCCACTTTTATCAAAAAAAAAAATTAATAAATTCGTTCATTTAAATATTTTATTTTTATCTTTGGAAATTTTGGTTTGGCAGCTACTTTTACAAAGAGAGAGATATAGTAGTGGATCCAATCAACATCGTGCAGAGAGATAATTTTGACTACAATCTCTTCTACAAGATCTGGCGAGCGAACCTGCTCGCAAGTTTAGCACAAGAATCAAATTGGAGTTTTCGAACCGGCCTAAGTTTTGGGCTGAATCGAGTTCGAGCCGAGCTAAGAGGTTCAAAAATTTAATGTGAGCTACAGAAGATCTGAAGAGAAGTGACGCACAAGGCAACTGATTAGGTGATGACACTTTTTTACCCGTTTACCCGACCCATATCGTATCCGAAAAGACGGGTAAGGGTAAGAATTTTTTTTCGTTAGTTTATCGGGTACGGGTAAGGCCAAGTAATGATTTTTTTTTCGTTATTTTACCCGTTATCTAACAAGATAATTTTTAAAAATAAAATTATATATATAGATATATATTTCTATGAAGATAATACATGATACAATAAAGTTTTGTATTTTACTAAATTTTCATAATAAAAATTAGTTGTATTCATTATTATTATTTTCTTTTTTTTCTTGTTTTTAAATTTGTTTTCTAGAAAACATAAATCGAGATGTCAATGGCACTTTTTTATTCATTTACCCGACCCGTACCGTATTCGAAAAAACGGGTAAGGGTAAAGATTTCTTTTCGTTATCATAATGGGTACGGGTATGAAAATGCCGCCACCCGACCCGTATCGTATCCGTTGACACCCCTAACTGTGATGGTGAAGAAAGGAAATTATCTGCTGTGATATTTTATGTAATATTTATGTAATATTGTATTAAGGAAATATAATTTTGGAAAAAAAAAATACAAAGTATGTTACATTGTTTGCACTCTAAAGAAAATTATTTAACTTCGTATACTAAATGCAACTTTTTTACGGTGGATTAATTCAACCAATGGCTGTTTATAACAAACTCAAATTTCTTTATCAACCAAATAATACAAAAAACACAGCGTTTCTCGGGTCACGAGTCAACCAACCACCCACTAGACAAGTTTGTCAAAATAATAATATTTAAGCGACAATATCGATAAGGGAGCGTTTCCCACTGTAGGTACACGTTTCCGTTCCACTTATTACGCTGAACACATGCATGCATGATGTGTCTTCCAAAAGTTGATAGATTTTCATTAGAATATTCTTACCAACTATTTTTTTTTTTTTTTTGAGAGATGATATTCTTACAACTCAGATCTGAAGACTCTGTTGCTCTTTACTCATTTCTTATTTTCACAACCCAGATCTAAAGAACAGAGCACAAAATGGCAGGGAATTTGATAACCTCTCTGCTCTCTCTAGCCACGAAATTGCTCCCCTCAATTAGGGCCTCTGCGCAGGCTCCTTTTTCCTCTTCATCAAATTCTAATAACTCCGAAAGGGGGCGTGCTCGAGATGTTGAGGAGGATCTGAAGAGGCTGATGCGAACTCTGGAGCGGATCAAGGACACATTGTATGATGCTGACGAGAGGGAGATCAGAGACCGCTACGTCAAGCGTTGGCTCAAGGAGCTCAAGGGGGTCGCTTATGATGCTGAGAATGTGCTCGGCGAGTACCAGTACGAGGTCACACGTGTCCAAGTACAGGCAAGAAAGGATTCTGAGGCTTCCAGTTCTCACAAGAGAAAGCAGATAGAGGTTAGTGCCTTGTGCATACAGAAATAAAAAGGATCTAGTTTTTTTTTTTTTCCCTTTTATCGTTGTAAGGTAGAATCTTGGATTTGAAATTAGAATAAAAAAGAGCAATGAAAAAATTAACTCTAATCAATATATTTATATATAATTTAATTATTATAAGTCAGTGTATAATTAAATAATTAAATAATTAAATCGTTATTTAGTGAGGTTAACTTACGGAGGGTACAATTTTAAATATTTTATTTAAGATAATATAAAAAGATCTAATCTCTTCCAAGAAATTTTTCTGGATTCGAACTAGATATATAATGTTAAATGAAAAAAATATACACATTAATAAAGAGAGAGAATGTGTGTTATTTGAGAAACAAAAATGTTTATTACTGTTGTGTTAATAGTAAAAATTGTTTTGTGATTATCAGCTCCAATTATTTCAGGATACCAATCCGGACCATCAAATTTAATGATGCAATTCTTTTGTACAATTGTAGTATACAAAAATAACACTGAAATTAATATATGCATGTTAATTTATGCTTTTACATTGATAAAAAACATTTCGGTTAAAATATATACATAACATATATCATACTATTGAACTTACCAATGCTTCTTCTTTTTTAAAATAAAAAAATGAACTTGTGTAATTTATTTCCGTACATATTCAATTATTGGTTAAAAGTCGGAGGTCAATTTGCCAAGGATGGTGCATGCAGTCGTTCACATTGTAGGCGTCTTGATCCGTTAATTATCATTTTCAGCTAACATATTTATGAAATTTAGCATTGTAATTCATTTCTTTTTTAACAGTACATTGTACCAATTCCTGATGGCATTGTTGATCGGCTTAATAAAATAAGAAGTCGATTTGATGAAATAGCAAAGGATCGTGAGGCTCTTCAATTAAGGGAGAGTGATGGGGTGAGGCGTTCAAACGACAAAATTTTACGACCCCCAACGGGTCACATGGTGGATGAGGCAAACATTTTTGGCAGAGATGCCGACATTTCAAAGGTCATTGATTTCTTACTAACTGAAAAAGAAAAGTCATTCTCAGTCATTTCAATTGTTGGCAAAGGTGGCCTCGGAAAAACCACCATTGCCCAACTTGTCTACAAAGATGAGAGGGTTTCCGGGTGCTTTGGTTTAAAAGGGTGGGTATGTGTCTCTGAAGAATTTGATGTTAGGAGACTCAGCAAAGCAACCATTGAATCATTCTCCAAAACCAACTGTGGTTTAAGTGAGTTGAGCCAATTACAAGAAGAGCTTGCAAAAATTGTTAAGGGAAAAACAATACTACTCGTTTTAGATGACGTGTGGAACGAGAATCATAATCTTTGGGAGTCGTTTCGAGTTCCTTTTAAAGAAGCAAGGATGGTCAGAATTCTCGTGACAACAAGAAATAAAAAGGTTGCAAATGTCATGCAATCAACGGTCTGTTTTAACCCAACTAACTTGTCTGAAGATTCATGCTGGCAGTTATTTCAGCATTATGCATTTAGTGGTACAAGTTACACCATGCCAAAACAATTGGTAGATATGGGAAGGGATATTACAAGAAAGTGTGGTGGGTTGCCATTGGCTGTGAAGTCAATTGCAAGTCTCCTTAGGCATGAAGCTGATGAAGAGGTTTGGAGGGAGATTCTAGAAAGTGATCTTTGGGAAATAAAAGAATCAAAAGAAGTGATTTTCCCAGCACTTCAGATTAGCTATGCTCATCTACCTACCCATCTTAAGCCGTGTTTTTTATTTTGCTCAATGTACCCAAAAGATTACACGTTATACAAAAAGGATTTGATAGACTTGTGGATCGCTCATGGGTACGTCGAGTCCCGGAGCAATAGAAAAATCAAAAAAATTGGTGCTGAATATTATAATGAGTTAAAAGAGAGGTCCTTTCTTGATGATGCATTTATAGGTTCAAAAAATGCTTGTAAATTGCATGATATAATCCATGATCTTGCTCGACTTAATTCTGAGAATGAACACTACTCGGTGGAGATAATTCAGCCTCCTGATATTCAAGAGAGAATTGTTCTGCCAGAAGCATACCATTTATATGTAAGTGGTTTCATGGGAAATCCAATTCCCCAACACAATATGAAAGGTTTAAGAACTATTTTTATGGATATCCGAGAATACAACAGAGACATTGAGTACAAATATTGTACAAAGCACATTCACCTAAGCTTGGAGTTGACGGAAGAACGTCAAGAATGTTGGGAAGATTGTGAAGATTGTGAAAATTGTTTGGAAGACGCCACCTTACATAACCTCACTAAATTTGAAGTGCTCAGGGTATTGATATTGAAATGGGATAGTTTGACAAAGATTCCTCACTCCATTTCCGAGTTGAAACATCTTACCTATCTAAGTATTAGTTCTAACCGTCTTAAAGTGTTACCGTTATCCATTGGCCTCCTTTACAACCTACAGGTTTTAGAAGCTGATTGTGAATACCTTGAATATCTACCTGAAAATATTGGTGATCTTGCTAACTTACAGTTACTATGTATTTATTCTGGTGAAAGCCTTAAAAAGCTACCAAATTCACTCTGTTCACTTACTAACTTAGTGGAATTAGCTACTGGCTTAGAATTCGTGGATTATGTCCCTCATGATCTTGTTAATTTTCCTTCACTAAGAAAAGTTTCAGCAAGGTGGACTGTTAGAACTATAGGTTGGTTAAAGGATATGGACCTTAAAGGAGGGGTTTCTATTGGAAGATTAAAGAACATTAATAACTTAGAAGATGCCAAGCGAGCTAACCTGAGAAATAAGTGGAAACTTGAGATGTTGGAGTTATGCTGGGATGATCTCTTTGGAATTATATACGACGTGAGCTCACATCCGGAATTAGATCTCGTACCAGAAGCTTGTGAAGGTGGGATAGTTGGCGAAGATGATGTACATTTTTCATTGTTAGAATGCCTCCAGCCACATCCTAATCTCAAGGAACTTGGAGTAAAAGGTTATCCTTCTGCCATAATACCAGGATGGATGAGGGATCCAATTTCCTTGCAGTCAATTCAAGAACTCACGTTAGATCAGTGTGGCCATATTGAATCCCTTCCATTCAGCAATCTTCACACTCTCAAGTACTTCACAATTAAAAAATGTTCTAGTATCCGAGCTATGCACTTGGAGCAGCTGCCCTTCCAGCTTGAAATTTTGACAATTTCATGTTGTTACCACCTGGAGTTGATTACCGGACTAGGGCATCTGTATAAGTTGGGTACACTGAACATTTATTCCTGTGAAACCCTGAAATCACTATCATTGGATGGACAGCAGTTGGTGGAATCTACTGAGCTATTTGGTGATTTATCTCATGAAATGCCACAATTCGGCCCACACAACATTTCATCACTTACAAGAATAAAAATCGAATCCTGTAAATTGCTTTGTGTTCTACCATATGGGTTGATTACATCTGGGATTTATTATGTGATTGGTCGTGATTGCGGCTGCCCTAACATTGAGCCAATAAATTAAATCAGGTTCGTAATTTTATCATTATTTGAATATATAGATTTTAGATCACTGAACTTTATTAATTTTCTGCTGTCGTAAGTCTTGGTAGGATTTGTCGACTGATTAAATTTCTCCTGGTTTGACAAATGAACATTAAATTTAATATTACTTGTTTGTTGCTGCTATATAATTAAGCTCTTGACCAATTAATTTGCAGCACTTTTTTTATGATGTCTTTCTTTCACCCACGAGGACTCCAATTATATTCCATATATTTGATTCCTTTTTGAATTCTCACTAATTATTATTTAAAATTCTGCTCTTTTGTAGGGTCATTTCTTCAAAAGCACCAACAAGGCCCGGTCAGCAGTAATCTAAATTTTTTTGTTTTTTTTTGTCGGAATTTGGGAATTAAGTTGGTGTTTTAAGAATATCAAAGCATGCAACATTTGCTGCTGTAATAACCAAATGGGTGCAGATGTGGGAGACTTATATCTTTGTAGCTCTGAATGGTACTGTATGTAATGAACATCCTTTTCTTTTCTTTTTTTTGTGGGCCTTTGTAATGTGCTCAGGAAGTTATGTTTCCGTGATATTCTCTGGTTTTAATTGTCTTTCTGTCATACTCAGCTAATATATGGCAAACTATAGTTAATTTATAATCTATTGTCTGTAATGAACATGAATTTTTTTTTTTTTTAATGTGCTCTGGTTTTAATTGTCTTTCTGGCATACTCAGCTGATATATTGCAAAGTTTAGTTAGTTTATAATCTATTGACTATGAAGTGCCTCTCTTCAACTGAAAGAGGAACTTCAGAGTACACTTGTTAGTGCATTAAGGCAAATGCTGAATGGTAGCGAATTATAGTAGAGACTAGTGCAGTAAAAGCATTTCCCTTAACAAAATATCCAATTATTGCAACTTCCTTCAATCATCATAGTTATGTTCATTTCTGTACCTGCACATGAATGAATAGTACTAGTGCGATAGGCTATCGTACCAAACATCATGTCACATATTTCTTATTGATCGACACGATGTTTCTTGCATCGATCTATTCTAAATCTATAATAAAACATACATTCATACATGTAGCATAGTTTCTTTATTTCTTGATGAAATAAAATAAATATAGATTTGCAGCAAACTATGAAATATGTGACTAGATTTAGGTCTAATTATAGACCAAAGTCAGTCTTATATTTCAATAACGAGAGCTATGATGTTTTACAAGTTTTATTATTATTTATTGCTGTTAAATTATATTATTGCATTATTCCAACTAGAAATATTTCAAGCAATATGTTCATTCATTTAAAAAATTTCGCTCATGGTACCAAGAAGAAAAAGAAGCACATGGCTAACTAGCAAAAACGTACAGCAAAACATGACATTTGATGCTCGTATCTGTTTATTACATCATAAATTGAAACAAATAGTGATTTCAACTTTGAATCAACCTCCTCTCCTCACTTTCTCTCACAATCTCCTTCTATTCATATTCCATCGCGCTGAAAAGAAGAAAAAACGTGGCCAAAAACATGTGGCCAACCGCCAAAAAAGTATAGAGAAATATGAAATTTATACTCAACATCTCTTCATTATGTCATAAATTCAAACAAATAATGACTTGAACTTTGGATCAATCCCACTCTCCTCACTTTCTCTCACAATCTCCTTCTTTTTATATTCCATCATGCAGAAAGAAAAAAAAAAAAAAAAGCTCAACATCATTGCATCTCAATTCAAATAGCTTAATCAAATAACTTATGGTAGGTTCCGATTTAAACAATAACATAACCACTCATCATATTTCAATATTTCTCAAGAGTACGCATGAAATTATTTTGGAAATCCATATTTAACAAAACAAAAGAAATAAAGAAATTCACTCATTGGCTCGAATCCAATTTCGTTTAATTCGAAATTTGTTATTTCCCTCTAATTTCCGATTAATCTATATTTAACAAAACATTAAAAAATCATCCTAACATGCATCAACAGTATCAAAATCAATACCAAAAAACTGGGACTAAGGTTAAAACAAGTATTCTATGAAGATACTAATCCACAAAACCAGACAAACACCCACCAATTTCAAAATTAAATTGTACTCTCTAAAAACATCCACATAATTCTTGTGTTAATGGAATAGGGAGGTCAGACCTCCACATTTCTTCTTCATAAAAAAAAAATCAGATTGAGCATATAGACAATACATATACACACACAAACATGCAACATAGAAAATGCTATTAAGACGTCCATAAGCATCAGATTTGTCCACAGATGAGACATTTTTGCCCCCTTACCCCCCCTCGAACCAAAACTCGAGAAGCCCACACATCTCCCAACCACTAGTCCTCAATGAGGTTGAATATAGAATATTCTCCACTCATGAAATTTACCTAATACAAAGATGCATAGTAAGATCCACCCATTGTACCTTAAGCTCCAGTCGCGTATAGGCGTGTCCATTCCTTGGCTGTAACATTTAATAATAATTCAGAAGAAAAGATAAATTATTTATTGAACATTTTTATCATACATTTGTTTCTAACAGAGAGCATGCCTGACAAATAATAGCATCCGAGATATTACAACTTCGGTATCCTTTTATTAGCATAGGCAGCAATTATTAATGAATGCAAGTCCACGCTAAATCCCAATCCAGAAAAAAGGAAACGTGTCATTACCGATCAAATTTGACTATTAACAGTCAAAACACCATACGAAAGGATAATTGGAAGCAACTGCAGGAAAACTATTTAATACAACTTGGTACAAATCAAAGCAAACCACAGCCTAGAATCAACTACAGGAATACTTTTTGGTACCAAACTATGCTACACAGATTTTCCACCCCACCCTACACATATCTGATACATCGATAGGTATCAGATATGCTAGCTGGCATATCTGAATAATTAAATTTTGTTCACTATCGGATTCGGCCAATGAGACGGTTGGCACGCGTAAAAGAACCAGTATAGCCCAAAGAAGCGGCCATACAAACCATTGTGGGATCCCTAGTTTGTATAGAGATCACCATGCTCTTGAATAACTTCCTACACATCGTGGGACTAAACAGCTGCTACAAACCAATTTAAATCTTTCAATTTTTTTACCAAGCACAAGGCCATGGGACCCACACATAGTTGACCAATATCCTTTGTCATTTTAAAATTTTACAAAGTACAAACTGGTTGTCCTTTACCGTATTGCATATTTAGATTTTAAAAAAATGTCATATCTGTAGATTATATACTATACTCGAATCTGTATCTGTGCAGCATAGGTACCAACCAAAGCAAAACTGAAACCATATGGCACCAAGAATTACCTGTCTCAACAGCCTCGGTTTCGTTTGCTTTCCAATGCTTAGCAACATTGTCAGAAAGCGGGTCATCCGGGTTTGGAGCACTAAGAAGTGCTTGAATACTGAAATAAATAAAAAATAATAACCAATTACTTTTATATGTAACAAAACAAAGTAAAATATGATCACATAAATTTCGAAAACATTAAGGAGTACCTTAAAAGAACGGTACGAATCTGCAGAGCAGGACTCCATTTATCCTTTAATATATCAAGGCATATCCTTCCAAGCTACACAAATCGCATGAGTTAGTTCAAATTACAGCACTCTACACAACAAGCACACAACAAATGCACACAACAAAATATGTAGCATGCTTAAGAAAAATGTGAATCTTCTAATTGGTCAGTTTTTGAGGGCATTTCTCTACTTTTGATGCTTACACAAGCATATACCTAAATGTCACCGTGTATGCGTCGAAAGTAGAGAAATGACCCATTTACCCTCAAAACCGACCAATTAGAAGACTGATATTTTTCATAAACATACTACATATTTTTTTATTTTTTAATAAAGGGTAAAATGGGTGCTTTATAAATTTAAAATGTGTTTTGATAAAAAAGACAATAAAATGGGTAAATTTGAGTTTTTGAAATTTAGAAGGATAAATATGATATTATGAACTTTAGAGGCGGGAATACGTAATTTTGAAGTTTTCGAGGGGTATACATGAAATTCCCCTTCAATTTATAGGGGGTACTTAGCACCCCTTGGTCTTTACCTCCATCAGCCACTGCCCACACAAGCACACAACAAATGCAGAGAAGAAAAGAGAATTTTAACTCACCTTGTCAATGTTTGGATGGTAAATTTTGGTTAGGAACCGGACCTGTTTCAAAAAAACCATGAAGACAATTTGAACAGATAAATATTTAGAGCACACTTCGGTTATTTAAAATTGAAAGTGTATATAATTGAATACATAACATAATACCTTTGGAGGCGCCATCGGGTATTCTTCAGGCAAGAACAACTCAAGCTTGAAAACCCCACCTAAATCAATTAAGGCATTTCAAAAACATATCCAATTAATCAAACAAATCAAACTACCAAAGAACGAATCAATATAAATTTTACTGACATCACGTAGATTACTAGCCTTCATAGGGAGATTGTGTGGGGCCCAGAATCATAACATTGAAATAGCGCATGTTTTCCTCAGATGGTGATGCACTAATACCAGGAGCTGGAGAAAACAACAGACAGAGATTATAACATTTAGGGGAATTACATGTATATCCCTCAAAAGCTTCAAAATTACATATTTCTCCCTCTAAAATTCATAATATCATATTTACCCTTCTAAACTTCAAAAACTCGCATAGTTACCCATTTTATTGTCTTTTCTATTAAAACTCATTTTAAATTTATGAAGTACCCATTTTACCCCTCATTAAAAAATAAAAACTAATAGCAAGTTTCATAAAAATGTCTGTCTTCTAATTGGTCAGTTTCTTAGGGAAAATGGGTCATTTTTCTACTTCTACGCTTACACGAGCATGTACCCAAATGTCACTATGTAAGCGTAACCATTTGCCCTCGAAAACCGTTCAATTAGAAGCCTGACATTTTTCTAAAACATTCTACATAATTTATTCAATTAGTAAATGTGAAAAATTGCATTCAAGTATAAATGAAGTTATTTCAAATGCAAAAGTTTTCAACTTTACTGGGTATATTACAAAAATAAAGAATTTTGCTTGATAACCAAAAATTATTTATTTAACAAAATTAGAAGTTAGAAGTGAATCCTTGGTACCTAAGTTACCTTGGTAGTTTAAGATCACTGAGGAGTCTTTTTTTATGACTTCACAATTTTACAAATAAGAGGGTGAAATTGCAAAAAAAAAAAAAAATAGGAAATCATTACCTGGTTCGCTAAGCAATCTCTGTGTTTCCTGTTTCAAATCGGAAAATTCAAAAAAGATGGATTTCAGAATGAAGTCGAATGAGAATTGAGGCGATATTATGAAATTAGATCGAACTATGAAGGAATTGCACTTACCTTGATGATTCTACGAGGGAGATTACTGCTCGCCATTGCTAGATCGGTGGATTGAGTTAGGGTTAGGGTTAGGGTTTCGTTAGATAGTAGATGGAGAGAGATGAGAAAGAGGAAAAGAAAACATGGAAGACAGAGTTTGGTAAAGATAGCCAAAGCAGGACTTATTATAGAAAGACCCTTGTATTGTTTCAAATTACTATTGCCTCAAAAAGAAAAGGGAGAATTTCATGTAGCCTTAAATGCATGTAAGAAATTAAACCATTTGCGGTTATAACTTATAAATCATGTCAAAATCTTGTATTATTCTTTTCAATGCATGTGCCTTTTCAATTTATACAAATAAAAGATAAAATGAGTACTTTATTTGAAATGAATTTTAATAGAAAAGTCAGTAAATTAGACAAATATGTGAGTTTCTGAAATTTAGAAGTGTAAATATAATATGAGTGATATTCTTAACTTTGTGGTTTTTGAGGGATGTAAATGAAATTCTCCCAAAATAAAATATGCTTTACTTTAAAGGTAGCAAGATTCAAAACCTAAAAACAAATTGTTGTGTTGTTGAGTAAGCAAAATAAAATTAAAATAAAGTATAGTATATTAAGATCAAAATGTCCTTATATATTATATTAATAAGTGAAATAGCAAAGATAAAAAAAATATCTGAAGTTAAAATATTTGATATTTTAACATAGCTCCACTAGGAACTTTTTTATAAAACATAAATAAAAAAATTGAAGTAACCGAAAAAAAAAATCGGTTTCTATAACCGAAAAAAAATTTCAGTTACTCCTCTTTCACAAATAACAAAAAAAATTGGGGTAACTGAATAAAATTTTCGGTTTCCTCCATATAACCGAAAATTTTATTCGGTTACATCCCACATATAACAAAGAAAAAAAAAGTGAGATTCAAGACTAAATGGAGGGTTGAATGTGATTTCACCAATTTGTATGAGAGTTGTTTGTGGTTGCTATCTTTGATAAAATAATTTGTAATAAGTGGATGCTTCAATAATCTTCAAATATGGATTGAGTGGTATCTCAATTGAAAATCTAAGCATCAATTGAAAATTATTAATCATGTTAAATACTAGAAAAATCAAATGGCTATATAAGTTTCTGACATGAAGCTTGAAATTAAGAATTGAAACAGAGAAAACAAAGATGATGTACTAAGAATTGAGATATCTAGATTTCATTAATACGGTCATACTGTACTATGTCAAACATCAAGTTGAATATTGGACTGTGAATAGTTAGATATATTGCTGTATGTCGTAAGTAGAAGAGGAGTCAGACTTTCGAATAGTGAAGTCAATTATGTAAAATTTTTGTGTAGATAATGGGATCAATTTGACCGTAGCATGACATTTTACTATAAATTATATACAAAAACGTACATAAACACGAAAAAAAATTAAATGGAGTCAATTGACTCCCATTATTGTTTCTTACCTCTACCTCTGGTTGCAGGGATAGTTGACAGTGAAGTTAACGATCAACTATACCAGATCACAAATCAGATGTTAAACAAAGATGAAAAAATGAAACAATTAGACAGGACAAAGTGAAACTCTAACCACTAAATTACAAGTATTTATTTAGTATTTTATGAGAGTGACTTAATTATTTAAAAAAATTGAGTTTGGATCTTCTAAAGTAACTTAAAATTTGAGTTTGGATGTAAAATTTACAGGGTCCAATAAATATTTGTGCAGATTGGACGGTCCGAATTCAAACTCAAATTTTGAGTTACTTTAGAAGATCCGGACCCAACAATGTTGACATGCTATTAATGTGTTTGGTATAAATCAAAATTCAGAAGAAAAATAATTGTGCTATACGTTTAAATATTTTTTAATGACACAAATAAAAAAAAATCGCTTTTAAAAGAGAAAAACTTTTGGTTTAGTGTAATATTAGAAAATGAAATTCATACTAAACAAAGGCTCCCATAATTTTATTATTCTTTTCCGAAGGATTTCTATGACCAAATTCAAAGATTCTAAGACCATTCAAACAATGATGGCAACGAAACGTGCAAGCAAATTCAGACAAGAATTAAAATTCCAAAAAAAAAAAAAACTTCTAGAAACATCACAACAGGGGAGTTCATCATTAAATCCAAATTTGAACGATTATAATAATAATAATTATTATTATTATTATTATTATTATTATTATTATTATTGTTATTATTATTATTGTTATTATTATTATTATATAGAGTTGGGCTATGGTGCATTGTAATGTATAGCCTCTTTTGTACATTGGACTATAAATCATTGGTTTTGATTTTCAAATAACCGATCCAATCTGTTCAATTTGATATCCATATTAAAATGTGCTTGGAGACCAAATTTTATATTTTTTGAAAATTGTTTGCTATTTTTTTAGAATTTTTAAAAATCACTGTTTTTCTATGGTCCAGAAATTTATAAAAAACAACGATTTTAAAAAATTCTAAAAAAATAGCAAAAAATTTCCAAAAAAAATATATAATTTAGTCTCCAAGCATATTTTAATATGGAGAACATGTTGAGCCCTTTAGATCGACTATCTGAATTTCGAATCCAATGATTTATAGTCCAATGTACAAGAGGAGTTATACATTGCAATGCACCATATCCCAACTATATATATAGAGTTGGGCTATTGTGTTTCACAAAGTAAATGACATACACTTATATTTTGTGTTTTCAAAATTCAAACAGTCGATCCAAACCGTTCAACATGATCTCCATAATAAATTGTGATGATAGATCAAATTTTACATTTTTTTTTAAATGCATTTACTAATTTTTTAGAATTTTTGAAAATCGTTATTTTGTATGGTCCATGATTTTCTAAAAACAACGATTTTAAAAAAATCTAAAAATTGTAGTCAACAAATTTTAAAAAGTATAAAATTTGGTCTCCAAGCATTTTATTATGAAAATCATGTTGAACAGTCCAAATCAATCTTTTGAACTTCACAAACGAAATATAAATGTAAAGTAAAACATGACTTTGACTTCACAAAGCATAATAGCCCAACTATATATATATAGGAAATGGCTAGCATGCTACGCGTAGCATAGAGGGCCTTTGTGCTACGGCACAATATTTGAGTTTTCAAAATCCTAACGGTCGATCCGAACCATTCAACATGATCTCCATATGAATATGTACTAGCAAACCAAATTTTACATTTTTTAGAATTTTTTTACTATTTTTTTAGATAGGTAGAAAATCACTTGATATGAATGGTACATAATTTTTAGATCAAGTGATTTTCTACCTATCTAAAAAAATAGTAAAAAAATTCTAAAAAATGTAAAATTTGGCTTGCAAGTACATATTCATAAGGAGATCATGTTGAACGGTTCGGATCGACCGTTAGGATTTTGAAAACTCAAATATTGAGCCGTAGCACGGAGGCCCTCTATGCTACGCGTAGCATGCTAGCCATTTCCTATATATATATATATATATATATATAAAGCAATCCCATGATTGGTGTATCATGCGGCAATCAATTTGGGCAACATAATAAATTTTGCAACCTCATTTATTTCTAGAGATATGATGATAAATGAATAACTGCTTGCTATCTATCTCATATCATATAATATAATAGCGACATCTTAGCCAACAATTTATGACCACCAAGTTTCTAGGCTTCTAATCACAACCACTTGATTTCATTCTTTCTTTCTATTCTAGTTAACTACTTGTTTAAACGGACTTGATAACTGCAACCGGGTTTGGATCATGCATGATTCATGCCCGTTAAATATGATATCCATTAACGATTATTATATGGTTTTTTTTACCTTACAACTATGAATTGACTTATTAATTTGGGGATGTGTTAAATAAAATAATGCAAGAATTAATAGAGTAGAATTAGGGTGTTCTTAAGCTCACCAAGTCTCTTTGTGAGCTTAATTAAAAAAACTATTGAATTGGTTTCAAACGATGCATCCAAACTGTTGAAACCGGTCTACTTCACGAGTGATGCATTTACATGTCAAATTTATAAATTTTCGAACTAATTTAGTATAAAGCAAGTGGTAAAAAAAAAGATGGTTTTAATTTTAATGTGTTCATTTTTCATCATTTTTTGACCGTTTGACTTTATATTAAATTAGTTTGAAAATTTAAAAACTTGACATGTAAACTCATCACTCATGAAGTAGATCGGTTACAACGGTTTGAATATTTCGCTTGAAACCAATTCGATGGGTTTTTGAGTTGAGCTCACAAAGAGGCTTGGTGAGCTTAAGAACACCCTAGTTCTACTCGAATATTACGGTAATTATAATGAGTGGGGCTAATATGACATCAGTGTTGTTTCAGTCTTATAATACTAATTCTAAAATCTATTGAATCAACTTCAAATGGTGAATCCAAACGTTCAAACCCATCTACTTCATTAGTTGTGCGTTTACATGTAAATTTATAAATTTTCAAACTTATTTAGTATCAAGTCAAGCGGTCAAATGTGGGGGGTTTTTAAGTTAATTTTAGAGTGAGGCTATGGTGCTATGCATAGCACGGATAACTAGTGTACTACGGCTCAATATGGTACTTTTTAAAATCCTAACGGTCGATCCGAACCATTCAATGTGATAACCATATGAATATGTACTTGGAAACTAAATTTTATATTTTTTCGAATTTTTTTACTATTTTTATAGATAGGTAGAATTTTGATGGTCCAGAATTTTCAGAAAACACTGATTTTTCTATCTATCTAAAAAAATAGTAAAAAAATTCGAAAAAATATAAAATTTAGTTTGCAAGTACATATTCATATGGATAACACATTGAACGGTTCGGATCGACCGTTAGAATTTTAAAAAGTACCATATTGAGCCGTAGTACACTAGCCATTGGTGCTATGCATAGCACTATAGCCTCACTCTTAATTTTAATGCATTTTTTTTCAATATTTTTTACCGCTTGATTTGATATTAAAATAAGTCAAAAAAAAAAAATTGCATGTAAATGCATCATTCATAAAGTAAATCGGTTTAAATGGTTTGAATTAGTCGTTTGAAGTCTATTAATTTTTTTTTTAAAATTGATGTCATACTAGCCTAACTCGGTTATAATTTATATCTATAAATAAATAACGAAATACTTTAGTATAACTCGTTAAGTCGACATTTATACTGTTATTTCATTCTCATGATATTTGTAATTTAATCAGATTGACATTTTAGTAATATAAAATTCGGTCCCTTTTTTTTATTTTGATCGAAATTTGATGTTGAATACCTGATCTTGATTAACAACAATTTCATCAAAGGACATTCTATTAACGGGTAGCGGGTCGGGTTACCTACTCGTCAAACCCGACCCGATCACGTGCATAACGTTTTAAGGACAATCGGAACAAATTTAAAAAGTTGGAAGGTTCTGAATGTAAAAAGAACTTCTTTATATCTTCGCAACTAAAAAGAAGTAGAGAACAAACAACGAATCTAAAAGGCGAGCAAGCACTTTTTTTCGTTAAGAGCGAGCTACTATTTCTACTTGTTCGCCACCTCGACCATTCGAAATCGGATAAATATTCAATCAATATATCAATTCCAGTTTTCTAATCTTCGAAAGGTATGATCTTTAATATCCTAAAGAAAAAATTATCGAAAAATAATATATTTTATTGCTGTCAATCATGATTATTCAATACTTTTTGCTGATTAATATTGGGTACTTTAATTTTTAAGAATATGATTTTATGGGTTATTAAAAGCAGCAATCTTTGAGCTGTCAAACTTTTTTTGCTTTTGCTCATTTTGATTTTTTTTAATATCAAAATTAAAACCCAGAATCCAAATTTTGTTCCCATTTCTAGTCCAAATTAGTGTTTAGTTAGAGGTGAAAATGTTTATTATTTGGTTAGGTTTTAATTCAATAATTTGGGGTTAGCTAAGCTTTAGGTTTTATTAGGATTAAAATCATGCAAATTCAGATAAAGTTTTGGATTGTAATATATTTGTACTTCTATTTTGGTAATTTTAAGATTAATAGGGGTGAAATGATAAAAGAAAACAGCTCCGGTGAATCTACACCGACTCATGGAGGCCGAGTTCGACACCGAAAACGTTCTTCACACGAGGTTGGTAAATTTTTTTGTGGGGGGTTTATGCTATTTAATAAATTATAATGAATCACCTTATGAAATTATATTTGCATTTAGGTCCCTGCAGGTGGGAACAAATCAAGCGAGCCGAATTTGCTGATAAATGACAGGAACAAGTACAAGTCCATGCTGATAAGGACATATTCGTCAATTTGGATGATTGGAGGGTTTGTATTGATAATTTACATGGGACACCTCTACATTTGTGCCATGGTGGTAGTGATACAAATTTTCATGGCTAGAGAACTCTTTAACCTGCTCCGCAGGGGCAACGAAGCGAGACAACTTCCCGGTTTTAGAATGTTAAATTGGTACATTGCGCTTTTTTTTTTCTTTGAGGGTCGGGGTTTAACCGAATTAAAATTGGCAAACCAAAATTTTATTCGGTTCTCAAAAATCTAACCAAACCAACCGAATAACAACCGAACCAAAAAGACCGAAGTAAATTTCGGTTTTTTGGTTGAGCTGAAATAAAAGAGACTAAATTTCAAAAGGTCAAAACTCAATACATACACAACAAATACATTTAATAATCATAGAAATAAGTATCAAGATATATAACAGTCGAACCGAAATAAGAGAGATTAAACCGAACCAAATATAAAAAACCGAAGCAATTAAAAAATTCAACCGAATCGAACCATTTAAACCGAAAAACCGAACTGTTTAATCCAAAATTTGTCGGTTCGGTTGAAAACCGGATCCAATGAACACCCCTATGTATTACACATATTTTTCAAAGAAATCAGAACTATAAATGTCTGGTGTCATTGAAAGCAATAGTAAGGTATGTGTGCATAGTTTGGGCTAAAAAAACTTGTTTTATCTTTGTTGCTTCTGATATTTGTGTGTTTAAGTGGGTTCTTTTGGTTCATTTTTTTTATGTTAATTTAACTCATTAATTTTATATTATTGTAGGCATTTTTTCTTCACGGCTATGCTGTTTACATATGGCCGCTTTCTGAGCCAACAACTCGTGAATACTGTGACATCTGACAAGTTGTTATATAAATTAGTGAGCGGCTTTGTCAAGTACCAGATGTTTATTTGTTATTTCCTCTACATAGCTGGTATATATCCATTTATGTTTTATAACTTTTTCTTACCTTATTTCTTATTTTCTATTTCATAGAGATGCACTAGTTTTGAAGTTCAATTGTTAATACATTCTACTGATTGCTGTTTATCTTACCAGGTTTTATGTGGTTTATTCTGACATTGAAGAAAAAAATGTATAAATACCAGTTCAGCCAGTACGCGTGGACCCACATGATCCTTCTCACAGTTTTCGCTCAATCCTCTTTTACTGTTGCTAACATTTTTGAAGGAATTTTCTGGTACGTTCATGTCCTTTTTTTATCATACTTCCATTTACCAGTATTAAAATATAATACATGCCATCCAAAACAGTCGTGGGCTTTGCTCAAAATCTTTTAAATTTCTTTTTTTAATTAAGGGTAAAATGGGTACTTTATTAATTTATAAACACTTTTGTTGCTAATTTGTTGTCTTGTTACAATTTCAGGTTTCTTTTACCTGCATCTCTTATAGTAATAAATGACATAGCAGCATATTTCTTTGGATTCTTTTTTGGAAAAACACCATTAATAAAACTCTCTCCAAAGAAAACATGGGAAGGTTTTCTCGGGGCATCTGTTACTACTATGCTCTCAGCCTTTGTGGTTAGTCAAATATCTTACCTTTTTTTATTTCATGATGAAAATACAGAGGGAAACTTCAATTTCATAGTATCATTTATCTCATTCCCTTTTTTTTTCAATTGTCAGTTGGCAAATTTAATGGGTCGCTTCCAGTGGTTGACATGTCCTAGAAAGGTACTCTACTTCATTTTTTTATTTTCATTTTTAAAACTGTATTATCTTTTAATTATGTTAATGTAATTTTGACCTTGGATAAATACAGGATCTTTCTACTGGGTGGCTTTACTGTGACCCGGGCCCGCTTTTTAAGCCGGAGTCTTACTCGTTAATTGGATTGGTTCCTGATTGGGTAAGACAATATATTTAAAACATAAATTTTTTTCATTTTTTACATGGAAACCTTGTGCAAAACCTCAAAATGTTTCAGTTACCCCTATAAATTGAGTAACATCCCATGTACCCGTACAAAATATGAGATGCAGTAGGGGCAGTTTGGGTAGTTTTAAATGTGCTCAATTTGTAAGCATTTCCCTTATTTATCTGTTTTCCTTCGCGAAAATTGACCCTGAAAAATTCTTACTGCTTACATTTCAATGCAGTTTTCTTGAAAAATTACATGTGATTGTCAGGTCAAGTTGTTTTTAACATGATCTTTCATCTAACATGAAACAGTATTATTCATCTTTTTAATATTAATTTCTAACTTTATTTATTTATTTTCTTTATTGTAGTTTCCATGGAAGGAAATTCCAATTTTACCTGTGCAGTGGCATGCACTTGCTCTTGGATTGTTTGCATCCATAATTGCACCATTTGGGGGATTTTTTGCCAGTGGTTTCAAAAGAGCTTTCAAAGTCAAAGTAATTACAAGTTTCTCATTTTAATAGTTTATTTCTTTCTATTATTTGTTATTAGTTGTTACTTAATCACATTTCTTTGTAGGATTTTGGCGACAGTATCCCTGGTCATGGTGGAATTACTGATAGAATGGATTGTCAGGTACTTCAATTCATATTTTTTTTATTTTTCTTTATTTAAACATAGATAAAACTCAGTTAATTACGAAATTTACTAGGAAATATTTACTCGAAAGAAATTTGGTTTCATCTCTGTTAAATTCTTTCAGGGTTTGTGACTTCAAATCTGTTTGAATCTCTTTAATATAAAATATGTAAACAACCTAAACTCGATTTGTTGTTATTTTCTAAAATTTATTCTTTGTATTTCTCTGTAGATGGTAATGGCTGTATTTGCATACATATACTATCAATCTTTTGTGAGGCCACAAGACTTCACTGTAGAGATGATTCTTGAGCAGGTATATATATATATACTCAGGCTTAAAAAAAAAAAAACCAACAAATTATTATTTAATATGTTATTTAACATTGCATCCCTTTGTGCTTTTTTTTTTTATTACAGATTTTGAAAAATTTAAGCTTTCAAGAGCAACAAGTTCTCTACGAACAACTTGGAAAGGTTTTTCATGATAGGCTATTGAATCAATCCTAACTTTTTCTTTTTTTTAATTTTTCATTTTGTTCGCAGGCGCAATTAAATGCCTCTTTAGTGTTACTTTGTTGTAATACATCTCCTTTTTTGCATTTGTTTAATGTAGATTAGGGACTATGCAGCTGATCCATATATTTTTGGATTCATGGCTAAGTTCTAACTTTGCTGATTTATGTATTTACTTAATCCTCTTTTTTTTTTTCTTTCTTTTTACCAATAGCATGCGTTAGTAACTAGTTGTATCAACTTATATTGAAATTCAGATAAATTCAAATTTATGTTTACCAGCTGATAGTTTTGATTAAAATCAATTGTGGTTGATAATTTCTGCATGAAAACTCAAATCATAGCTATAAAAATCAGAGTTCTAAATAATGCGATATAACATTTTTGAACTATAAAAGCTATAACACTATCATTGCTATAGCGCGCTATTTAGCGCTATAGCGGCGTTATATGGGCACAGCGCTGTTTTTTTAACCGTTCCACTATGACGTGATAAACGCTATTTAAACCTTTCATAAAAATTGATGCAAAAGAAGCAAGAAGACCAACAAAATAAAAATGCCTTTAACACTAGTAATATTATGAAAAAGGGGGAATTTCATGTATACCCCTTGAAAACTTAAAAAATATGAGAGCAAGAGTTTCATACAATTTCACTATAAATATAATGAACACAAATGAATTACTATACAACAATCAGCAATTAAATGGAAAATTCCAAATATATATCTCACACAAGTAAAATAAATAAATGCATGTGAACCTTAATTAATTAGCTAATATGCCGGTTTAGAGCAAACAACTGGCCTGAATCGCCATTTAACAAGTAAACCTCCAATGGGTTGTATGATGAATTAGAAGATAACCTAATTGAAGGTTGTAGCATTTTACTTCCTTTGGGGCATTGTATTGTCAGGAGGCGGGGCCCGGTTCTCATCTGCCATACCTGTAAACAAGCGAAACCTTTAGTTCATAGAAGAGCATAAATAAATAACTTCCATTTAGTATTATAGGAATCATTTTAAATCAAATAAATGCACATATGTTATTTAACTTTTGGTGGTAAAGAGAGGAGCTTCAAACAAGGTAAAGATTTTAACAGAGCAATTTTGGCTTCATGCAGGGCATGTACTATAGAATAAAAACAGCGCTGCATATGGTTCGTGCACTGTATGAAGTCAAAATTTGTTTTTTTCAAATATTTACCCTTCAAACATCTTACTTCATCATGAAAAAAGGCATTGTCAAGGTCTTATTTTAAGAGAAAAAACATGTTCAATGGTAATTTCTTGTAAAATGTTTAATTTTTAGCAATTAGGAGTCCAAAAGGTAGTAAAATATTAGGTCTTGTTATTATTTAAAAAGGAAGTGTACCTCGATAATTCCTTTACGGGGTGCGTGAATAGCTAAGCACAAGCAATAGTCGTTTTTACTATATCCATAATAGTTAGATGAAGTAGCCGATTTCTCTTTTTTTGCTAACATCTCCACAAAGAGACAATGTGCATCACGATAACCCTATAACCGCAAAAAAAATGCAAACAATTCAGAAAAAAAATTTAAAAAAAATGATGCGTACAAATGCATCAGAAGAGCTCATGTTGTTCTTTGCAAAATACACAATTTTTTTTTTTCTTTTATCTTTTCTTTGAACAAAATACACAATTTCTTTTTCACATTTATAAACTAATTAAGGCTAGAGAATTGCATGGACAAACAACAAATACAAAGGAAATAGATCAGTAAAAAATTTCAGTCTGAAAAAAAAAGTTATTTCATTAATTCTTAGTTTCCAATACAAAAATGACTGCAAATATGAACTACGGGTTTAATTTGTTGGTTTTCTTTTTTAATTTTTTGGTAGCTGTTCCCTTTTTTCATCAAAATTATGCAAATATATAAAGGAAAAGTAAGAACCTTCCATAATCTGACAACCACAAGAGCTTGAGTGTCAAGAAGTAAAATCCGACCTAAAGAATCAGTAACAGCCGCTAATGTACCGCTAGGAGAGAGAGTTAGTCTCTCCCCTCTCCTTGGTGGATCTTTCACACATGTCATAGGCGATGCTGTCTCAAATTAAAAAAATTAAAAAGAAAATGTTTTAATTGACTATTCTTCACATTTGATGGATACATATTGCATGTTTTAAATAGAAATACAACCTTTTGCGAAGGATTGGGGTTTGGGCCGAGTTTTTTTTGTGGGACTTGGTTCTCTTCTCCAAAGTATACTTGAAAAAGAGCTAATAGTTGAGATAGTAGCTGTTCCAACTCTTGACAAAATTGCCCCTACCAATGACCTGCTCCTGTCTTCTGACAGCCTTTAAATTTAATGAAGTTAGGTACATTTAATTAACTCCAATACCTAACTGGTACAGTCCCAACTAATATGGTGAAAAAAAGAAAGAAAAAAAAATGTACCGATATGCAGAGATAACAGAATCTTCTCCAATGGTGACAGCACAGTAGTAACGTCGACTCGACTGAAAACCAACAAAATTGCAACTCTTACATTCAACTTTACACTTAATATATGGGGAGTGCTATACTGAGGTCATTTTTTCTGATTTTGAGAGCTAACAGATTTTTTTTTTCTAAATGTCAAATTTACCCTTCCACCCAGTTTCGCTCCATTATAATGAAATAACTTAATAACTTAGAATGTCCCTTCCGTGAGAAACGAATATGTATCCTCCCAGTACCTGAAAGGAATCCGTATCCTCTCCTCCGCCGACTTGCTGCAGTCAATCCTCGAGCTCCTTCCGCCTCGCGATCTGGCGCGATCCACTTGCGTGTGTCGGCTCTGGCGCGCCGTCACCTCCGACCGGGCCATGCTCGAGCGGGCCTTCGCCGGCCCGTGGGGAGTCAAACGGGTCGTCGGGATGCCTTTCTCTACTGCCTTCTGGCGATACTCTTCTCTCACTCGATTCGCTATCTCGCATCGCCTTGTCAGAGGCGATACTGTCGCTGGACTCGCTCATAAGTATTCCGTACAGGTACTCTTGTTTTTGGTAAAATCTTTTAAAAAATTGTTCAAGTAGTCAGTCTTTATAAACAAAAAATCTTCTTATTTGGGGGAACGGGGTTTTATTGCTTTTAAAAATAACCTATTCAATTTTATGTTTGTTCATTTGTGTAAAATGCTATACAACCAACATGGACAATTGATTGGAGTAAGCCGCTGGAGCTGAGAGGAATTAATATTATGGATTTTAAATTAGAGCTCTCGATTCCATTTGAAGAGTTTGGTTTACATCATTACTTGTAATTTGTGGATGTGTTAATCAATGAAAGTTACTGAGATTACTGAACAATAAAATGTTCAAGGAATATATTTTTCTTTAAACTACCAATAAGATGCTTAGCAATACTTACTAATTAATAGCATTTTTTTTCAGGTAATCGACATAAAACGACTAAACAACATGATGAGTGACCACGCATCTACTCTCGCAAGCATCTCTGAATTCCCATTACCAAACTAGAACTCCTTTTAGGTGCTACTAGCTACATTGAACTGGATAAGCATGCAAGACGGGAAGTAGTGGTTCTGTACTTAGATGGGGTTCCCAGCGATCCATCCCACTATCAAGCTGGCAATAGCATGTCGGATATGGAAAAGAGAAAGAAGAAGATACTTGATTCGGTAAGATGGAGTTTACATGTTGACGATGGGACAACTGAGTATCATTTATCAGGCTGCCAATGAAGATCCTAGGGCGGCCATGATGCAGTACTCCGAGGATCTTAGGTGAGAGCAACAAAGCCCTCACATAGTTACTGTCATAACCTCATTCATATCATTCTATCAGAGGTCGTTTGTGTATGTACATTTAGATTGGTATTAAGTTGTTCTATACGTTTTGTCTATATTGAAGTTCAATGTTAAATGTGTTAGCTTTGGTGCTTCATTTGTGTTTGTGAATGTTCTGATAAGATTAATAATTTATCTTGATTTGCAGCTATTCAGTTTTTTTAAGAAGTTTCAGGGTACTGACTTTGTTTACTTTGTGTGTCTACTACAAGCATTCTTATGGTTACTCTTGAAAACCTTCAAGCAATTGATTTTTCCTTGTTTCTTTTGATTTGGTAAAATTTAGTTTCTAAGATATTGTGCTGTAGTTAGTTCCCATGTTGTATCGTGAGTTCTGTTGTTATATTTTCTCAAAAATGATTAGTGTTGTTAATTTAAGTCGATATATATTAATAGCATTTGTAATTGCAAAGTTGTGGTCACATCTACCATGTACTGCAGCAGCGTACAAGAAACTGATCTATATTATAACTATGGAGCTATATATAGCCTGATTGTTCTATTGTCGTGTATTAGAAGATATATATATATATATATATACTGGTTCCTGCTGATTTCTCGTGATAGTATGATGCTAAGATTAATTATTTATGTTGCCAGGACAATTTTTCTCTTCCATAAAGGATTTTGGGGTGCGATTTTTCTCAGAGGGAACTCTCCTTTCTTTATTAGTTCTTTCCATTATTATTCTTTTATTAATTGGTCTTATTAATTGATAAGAGAGAAAAGTGGAAGGACAAAATCGGAATTTAGAGGAAAAAAATTATCTTAGCTCTCAAAATAAAAAAAATTGCCCTCAGTATAGCACTCCCCTTAATATTTAACTAGTATCGTGCCCGTGCATTGCAACGAAATATATGATAAGATAACAAAAATAAATTCTCATACAAAATGACAAATTTTCATAAAAAAACAAAATTAGAAATATATTCTACATTTATCACAGTAATATGTATAGAAATAAGGAAGTAGATAAATAAGGAAGTGAATAAAAAATTGATTTGCATTGTGATCCACCGTATAAAAAATTTCAATTGGAGAGGGAGAAATAAGGAAACAAAAAAAAAAAAAGGAAAAAGAGAATTATATTGCTAAATTTTAGAGTTTGTTTAATTTTAATTGTAAGGCATCATGTGGCGGTATGTGTGGCGAGTATGTTTGTAGCTAAATTTAAACTTCTACACATAAAACATATGCATTTAATAAAAAAAAGATAGATTATGTGATTGGAGAACTAAGATTAAATTCAAAAATTAATCTTTCAATAGTAACCGTTGGCGGATCGGACACCCAATGTGCTTAATAATGGAATGGAGATAATAAATCTCTGTAAATATAAGTTGCATTAAGATATGATCATGGTAAGTTACTTTACATATTATACAACATTTTCTGAAAAATTACCTGAATTTCCAAGAGGGGCGGGGGCATCAACCCTACAATTGCCACATCTGCACAAGATCCAAACTTATTTACATTCCATAATTGGAAGGGAACAGTTGAAAAATTGCTCTCTTCTTCTTCATTTCCATCCTGAAACCTCTTGTTCCAAACCCTTGATCCCGCCTCGTCAGACCACTTTTGAAGCATATCCTAACATACCCACAAATTTTTTTTAATAAATAACTGTGCAACTCAATCTCTCTTAAGTTAACAGTATGTTATAGTTCCAAATATAAAGTACCTGTATATCTAATCCATCGAACCGAGCAATTATGCCAGAGAAGACAATAGAGAGCTCGTCAGAAACCGATTCTTGCAATGATCCCGCCTTTGCCTTTGCCGTTCTAAATTTGAGTCTCAGTATCCTTCCCGGGTATATACTCTGCATAATAAAAGCATCCATAAGAGAAATACAAATCTAAATTCAGATCGAGTGGGTCCCCCATGTCAGAGAAAGAGAGAAGCACCTGCTTGTGAAGAAGTTCACCGGCGAGAGAATAAAACAGTAAGTACCCCAAAGTGGTCCCCACTGCCAGAACAGGCGCTGTATCATCACCTTCAAAAATCTCTCCGTCTCTGACATGGGGGACCCACTCGATGGCAGCCAATAACCCATCAGATTCACCAAGAGACGGTCTGATCCTGCTAACAACCGCGTAGTCTCCGTTCCCAACGCGATCGCCAGTAGTGGATGCGAGCACAAGGATGAGGGATTTGGAAGGGTGCGCCAATGCGAGGGAGTGGTTGTAAGGAGAGAGCGAGGAGAGAAGGGAAGGATCGTCGAGCCATCCCTCGCGCTCACCTAAGCCTAGAATTGAGAGATCGCCGCAGCCTGCTGCGAGCGCGCAAACCTCTGATAGGTGGAGGTGCGATCGTCGCGCCATGTTGTTGCAACAGTTTCCCGAATACTGAGAGGCGAATTCGAAGCGTATCCCTACCGCACAGTAGAATGGTCAGGGATATCTAAAGTAACCCAAATTTTGAGTTTAGATCTGGACCGTCCGATCAGAATTCGTACAGGAAATGCTCGTGGATCCTTTAATATTCGTGCCAAAGCAGATCGAACGGTCTGGATCTATAAAAAAATTTGGGTTACTTTAGGGGATTCGAATTCCGGTGGATGAGCTCCCAGTAATTGACTTCATATTTTGCGCGACTTATTGGAAAATTTCAACCGTTCAAAGACGTTCTTCACGAATCTTAAAGCTCAAATAATACTGGCCCTGCGCTATCCCCGAATAAGCACCGGACACGTCGATACGCAAGCCTTTTTGGATTATGGGTCTGCTTTAGGATTCGTGCAAGGATAAAATGGACGATGCAGATTCAATTGTACACGGTAGAGTACCGCAATGGATCTGAAATCTCCCGATTACGATGCGGAACTTAGAAGAAGAGGTACTTGGAGATAACCTTCTATTTAGTTATTTTAAATTTGTGACTTATTTCAGCTGAGAATGATATTTGGCGACTTTTTTATGGAGACTTTTTTTTTTTTCTTTTTTTTGAAATTGTCGTACTTAACGAACCGAGATTTTTCGATGGATAATATATTCTAAGCCGTTCGATCTGCTTTAAATGCCACGTGAATCTAAACTGGTAAAAAGCTGGTCTAATATTAAATGTAAGAATAGTGAATCAGTCGACAGAATTGAATGTTCTTATGAACTTTTATTCACAAAACAGAACAAGATATTTTTTTAAACAAAAAACAGTCTTTGGTACAGTGCCTAAAAACAGTGCACAGATTTGAAATCCGAACAGAAATCTCTCAAAATATTTATTTTTACCATTCATAAAAAAAAAGACAAACCAAATAATCATGAATTTATGAAAATTTCATTTTTGACATGACTGCAAAAATGAGGTGTTCGCCACCTTAAATTGCAGACAACAACTTTTTATTTTCTCCTCAACGCTGTTGCTGCAGCAAAGTTTGTGGGCCCTCTAACATTTTTGGCCAATCAAAAGGCGGATTTTGATCAGAGATAGCAATTTAAGGTGGCCAACAACTTTTCTGACCCCAAAAAAAAGAGACATGTCCGCAACGTGAAGTTGCGAACACCAAATTTCTGTCTGCAATTTCACGTTGTGGCCATATCAAAAATAAAATTCTGACCAAATCGTAGTTGAATGGTTTAACTTTTTTTTATGATAAATATAAAATAGTTGAATGACTTGATCTGCAATCTTTATAAAAAAAAACCAGCAAACAAATTAACACATACAACTCAATTATTAGTTACAGTAGAAAAACGTGGAAAAAAAAAAATCTTTGTGATGACCTATCATTTGATATATAATTTTCAACCATTTTGCAAGTTTTAGAATTCTTCCTTTTCTTCCTTGATTTTTCAGAGATGTCATGATCTACTTTTCCTTTTTTCTAAATGTAGCTGTGGATTCTTTCTAGTTTCTCTATCTTTGAAAAAGCAAGCTTTATATATCATCATTATCTAGAATAATACTTGGTTTTAAAACATTAATTGAAATTGTTACTGTTTAGGGGATTTTTATTGAACTTGATGCTTCATTTTGTTGCCAATGTGAGACGAACAAGGAGATATTAATAGTGATAGTTTGGCTTGATGCAGCGCATGTGAAATGTTTTTTTTATTAACTGATATTACTTGTGCACTGCATCAAGTCAAACCAGCTCTGTCAATATTCTTACATGAGATAAACGGTATGTCATTTTGGTTATCAATTTTCTTTTTCTTTTGATAAATTATAAAATGTAAATATATATAATCTCTGTTTAATAAGATAAAATACAAATGAAATAAAACAAAACATAACTTCTATAGTCCTAAGTAGAGTGGGAAAAATGGCATGGCGAGCTGGCTCCGTCACGGAATGGCACGGTTACTGCACGATATGTGTGTCAGTTACGTGTCGTGACTCGTGTGTCTTGTACCGTAACCATTCGCGTCCCGTGCTCATCTTTTGAAACTTTGGCACGACACGGCACGTGAAAGATTTAGTCACAGCCGGCACGGCACGACACGTAGTCACTCGAGTCACGTGTAGTTAGGACCATTAGATATTGATTTAATGATGAATCTTGAATAAACTAACCTAAATTATGATTAAATTAATGGTCACGTGAGTCACGTATGGTCACGGCACGTTAGGCACGGCGTGACCATTTGCTTGCCGTGACCACCCCTTGACATTTTGGTCACGGCACGTGAAAAATTAACTTGGTCACGACACGGCACGTCACAAGACCAAAGTCACAGCATGTTTAGTCACGGCACGACACGTTTTTTCCACTCTAGTCCTAAGCACCAATTGGTAATTCAAAATTAAAAGTAATATTTTTTGGTCTACCAATAATATTTTCTCCGTAAAAAAATTTAAATAATTGTACTATTTATCATTCATGTTTATTTCTTCCCATGTCACATGAATTGTGTGTGTTACTGTTTGATTGCCAGATTTGCTTTAAGATCCGTACACACAAAAATTGACATAAACATATATGAATATTAAAGCACAGCTCATAGTACTTAGCAGGGGCGGACCCAGGAATTGGGGGTAGGCAAAAAAGTGAATTAGGTAGCAAATCTGTTATTCTGGGTCAAGGGTAAGTACAATATTGGATCAGGGGTATGCATAGGAATAAAAATACACTGGGTCTAAAAAAAATTTAAATTCAAAAGTAGACACTTACCTACTCCTGGGTCTTTATGGATCCGCCCCTGATACTTAGAGTAGATTAGACAATCTTGAAGTTGATCAAACCTAATGTGATCTGATACTTACTCTGCAGTCCTGAATTAGATATAGTTTATTATAAAGAATCTTGTCACATCAAACATAATAAAAAAATGATACATTAATTCGTCGCATAGATTACAAATTTTGTTTTTTTTTTAATGATGATGCATTGATGCTGGAATTAATTTGTTTATCCATACGCCGCCAAAATAAATAATAAACTAAAACCAAAACCTCTTTTACATTTGGAAGCTGTGAGCCTGTGAGAGAGAGATTAGCTTGTACCGTCAGATCAAAGATTCCTCCACGTGTTGAATTTTCAATGGAGCAGTGACTATCAATTCGTACGTACAATTGGAGAGGATCCGGTATCTGGTGGGACAATCAATCTATCCAAGGAGGACATTTTTGCAAATGCGTCCTTTTATAATACATTTATTATTCTTTCTCTGTCTAAAGTACATGTCATTTCTTTTCCCCCACCAGGTCCACTACTCGAGTTCAGATACAGTGCGGTACCTTACAGTACAGAATGACATCTAGATCGTCCATCTTAAGCTGGCACGAATCTCAAAGCCAAGCCATAATGGGTGTAAGAATTTTAACAGAGCATTTTTTACTTCATGCAGCGCATGAACTGTAGAATCAAACAGTGGTGCATATGGTTCGTGCGCTGCATGAAGTACTCTGTTAGATAGGGAGCCGACTTCTTATATCTTTACCACATTATCGGCGAATTATTCTACCGTGTAGAATGATATCTGAAGCGTCCGTCTTAACCTGGCACGAATCATAAAGCAAATAGGAGTTATTCTACACTGTAAAGTACCGCAGGGATTCTTTTTCTCCTTTCCCACTGTCTTCTTCTTTCTTCTCTCCTCATCCATTTCCCCACACCTTTTTCTTCTTTTCTCAGTGCTATGTACACTCACTAATTACAAATACATCCCAAAACTATAACACAATTACAAATTCCTTCCTTTTCTCTCGCTTCTCAGTTGCTGATTCCTGCTCGCTCAATTAGTCAATTTGCTCGCTAGTAAATTCAATCATACTAATAGTAAAGTTTCATCTTTGTTTAAACCCTTTCTTCTCTCTCTCTCTCTTCTTCTAATTGAATTATTTGTGAAATTTGTGAAGAAAATGGCGGAGATGAAGCCAGAGGAATTCCTGTATCGTCCTATGGATCAGTTACAAGGTTTAGAGTATTGCATCGACTCCAATCCCTCTTGGTGTATGTTTATTTTTCATTTTACTTTCTAATTTGTTACCAATTGAAGAAAAAAGGTATGAACTTTATGTAAAAATTTGTGAATTTGTAAAAATTGCAGTGGAAGCAATAGCTCTGGGATTTCAGCACTATGTACTATCTTTGGGTACAACAGTGATGATACCAACTATGCTTGTTCCTCTCATGGGTGGTTCCAATGTGAGATTTTTTTTTTTACCCATTTTTATTCTTTAATAATTGGAAATAATTCAAGCAAAACTTCACTTGGAAACATAAATTGTTGGGTGATTTTTTTTTTTTTCTATTTAAAGTAATTCTTAGTGAATAAATGTGCAGGGTGACAAGGCAAGAGTTGTACAGACACTGTTATTTGTAACTGGTATAAACACTCTGGTACAAACCCTAGTTGGTACCAGGCTTCCAACTGTGATAGGTGGTTCATTTGCATTTGTTATACCGATTTTATCAATAATTAGAGACTCCTCTCTTGCTAATATATCCGACGACCATCAGGTGACTTCTCTCTCTCTCTATCTATCTATCGCTCTATCTCACTCAGTGAAATTTGTTTTCAAAATTTGAATCGTCATTTGTAATTTTGTGTGCAGAGGTTTCGTGCAACGATGAGAGCAACACAAGGTGCCTTAATAATCTCTTCTACGATTCAAATAATTCTCGGATTTAGCCAATTATGGGGTATTTTCTCGAGGTACATCTATTTTTCTGAACTTTTATTTATCTCACTAACTTCTTATGACTAAAAAATAAATTTTTGCTGTGCCTTAGACTCTCATCAGTTTCCATGGTGTCATCTAAACAAACTGAGTTTCTTTATTTTGCATTTAAGCCCTGAACTCTAGTTTTGCAATCCCAACCTCATTTTTTCTTTACAATTGTTTTATAAAGCACTATCAAGTTTGTTTATTTTTTTGTGGTTGATTGATAGATTCTGAAATTTTGTGTATTTAATTGCAAAAATTGGAAGTTTGGTGGCAGAAGTGCAAATAAAATAAGACTATGGATCCAAAGTCTCAATATTTTCGCTTTCTTGTTATAACTAGTTGAAATTAGTGCATTTTCCCACAAGAAATATTGACCAATAATTTAACTACTGCTATTTTTATGTGATTATTTCAATTTTACAATTGGATATTTTTTACGAAACTCAATTAACTTTTTTTGTGGAATATATTTTAAATGGTGATGGGACATCTTTGACCAGACTAACCAATCATTAGTTGATATAAGCTATCCTTTGTTAGGGGGCTTTGGCACCACATCTTTAATTGTGTTTCTCACATTTTGTAAAGGCGGCGTCTTTATTTATTAAAGAAAGTGCAGCATTTTACATACTTCCAAAGGGTACCTATTATTCTGAAAATGATGAGCTGGAATATTTCAATCTTAATTATTCATTTGCATGTTTATTACTATTATTGTTACAATAATAATACCAATAATAATAATATGCTAAGAAGAATAATCTTTTCTTCTTTTTTTTTTTTTCAGATTTTTCAGCCCATTAGGAATGGTACCAGTGGTAGCACTGGTTGGTTTTGGCCTTTTTGACAGAGGATTCCCTGTGGTACCACTTTTACACTTTTACCCCTCTTTTTTTTCATATGCACCTTAATTGTGGGGACCCTGAATTTATTTATTGGTACACACATGTTTACTATATAACCAACATGGTCTATTTAATATGGTTGTTTCCTCTTGTCCTTTTGTCATTCAAAAAATAGACCCTTTCTTTCTGCTCTCCATTTTGCCTGAAATGGAGAAGTCCATTATGATATATAATTTCCCCATGAAAATACCAGGCTGGAAGATGTGTCGAGATTGGCGTTCCCATGGTTATCTTATTTGTTGCCTTGTCTCAGGTTTGACATTTATCTCTTTCTATATTCATACATAGAATATGCATATAAATACATAAATTTTCATCTAATTGTAATTTTTTTTATTATTCTAGTATTTCAAATGGATTTACACAAGGCACATACCGATTTTGGAGAGATTCGCATTGCTAATATCAATAGCCTTTGTATGGGTATATGCTCAAATATTAACGGCTGGTGGTGCATATAAAAACCGGCCTTTGCATACACAAATTAACTGCCGTACCGACAAAGCCAACCTCATCTCTTCAGCCCCTTGGTTAGTTTCTATTATACTCTAAATCATCTTTCTATCTTCATATCCTCTTTACTATATTCAAAGTTCAAAGAGAAACCATTCAACATGACCTCCATATAAAAATGTACTTGCAAACTAAATTTTACATTTCTTAGAATTTCTTACTATTTTTTTAGATGTGTAGAATATCACTCCTTTTGAATGGTCTAGAATTTTTGGATAAAGTGATTTTGTACCTATCTAAAAAAATAATAAATAAATTCTAAAAAAAATGCAAAAATTTGATCTACAATTACATTTCAATATGAAGATCATGTTGAACGGTTCAGATTGACTATTTGGACTTTGCAAACGAAGATATTGATCCATAGTACGGACCGATCCGCGCTATGCATAGTACCATAGCCTCACTCATTTTTTAAATATTTTCATGTTAACTGTGCAAATATAATTATATACTAATGAAATGATATGATTGTGAACTATTGAAAGGATAAGGATTCCCTACCCTCTTCAGTGGGGTCCACCAACCTTTGATGCCGGACACTGTTTCGGCATGATGGCTGCTGTCATAGTTTCTATGGTGGAGGTACTTCTTTTTTTATTTGAACAATTATTAATTTTTTTTTTTTTTGGTTTTCACCCTTTCTCTTGGACCTAATATTTTGTTTAGTCAACTGGAGCATTTAAAGCGGCAGCTCGACTTGCCAGTGCAACTCCACCTCCAGCACCTATCTTGAGTCGAGGCATTGGCTTCCAAGTAGGAATTTTATTTCCTCTTTTTTTATATTTATTTAATCATTTTTCTTAATTAGTCGTTTCACTTATGTTTAATTTATTTGTTTATAAAATTTATGGTAGTATCTTTTTATTTAATTATATAAATAAAATAGGGATTGGGAATTCTAATAGATGGGCTATGTGGTTCTTTAACCGGCTCTACTGTCTCTATGTGAGTACTATTTTGATTACTGATAGATTTTATTGTGTTTGACATAGAATCAAATGTTTACTCTCTCTCTCTCTCTCAAACTTTTGTATACTCTAACAGAGAGAATGTGGGCCTTCTTGGATCAACACGTGTGGGGAGTCGTCGGGTTATACAGATTTCGGCTGGTTTCATGATTTTGTTCTCCATTTTAGGTAGAGTTTATTTCCAAGTTTGTTTCCATTTAAAACTTGAAGTTTCTTATATTTTTCCCCTGAGGGACATTTTGGTAAATTTGAACTTTTCAAGAATCTGCTTCAGAGTTACACACTTGATTCTATTTTTTTTATAGGCAAATTTGGAGCCTTGTTTGCATCGATACCTTTCCCGATATTTGCCGCGGTATATTGCATTCTCTTTGGAATTGTTGGTAAGTTCTTATCATAAATTTCTCTCTGGATTTGTTGGAATTAATTGTAAAATCTTCATGTAGTTACATTAATCATTGTTTTTTTGTGCTTTTAGCGGCGGTGGGACTCTCTCTGTTGCAATTTACTAACATGAATTCGATGAGAAATCTGTTTATTGTTGGTGTATCGCTCTATCTTGGATTATCGGTTCCGGAATACTTCAACCGGTACACACTAGGAGCTCAGCACGGGCCTGCTCACACCAAAGCTGGATGGGTATGATAATTTTCTCCATTTGACCTTCCTTTTTACAAAAATATCAATTAGTTTGCATTTGGGTTTACTTCTTTATTTTCCCCAGATATTGCTAGGTACCTGAATTTCACTGGGGAATTTCTCATTTTTCGAAACCCGGAAAAGAGTTTGCACATACCAGAAATAGGATAGTCAACAAAATTCCTCTCTTCAATATACTGTACTGATAGTATATTGAATGATGCTATGGTACTATGCATAGCATATTGATCCGTACTATGGATCAATATTTTCATTTTCAAGGTCCAAACAATCAATCTGAGTTCAACATGTACTTGTAGATCAAATTTTATAATTTTTTATAGTTTTTTTACTATTTTTTAGATAGGTAGGAAATCACTTGATCTTTTCTACCTATCTTAAAAAAATAGTAATTTTTTTAAAAAAAATGTAAAATTTAGTCCGCAAGTCATGAAAATGATGTTGAATGGTTTAGATCGACCATTTGGATTTTGAAAAAGAAAATATTGATCCGTATTACGGACCAATCTGCGCTATGTATAGTACCATAGCCTCACTCTACTGCATATTATATTCTCTGGTTCCCCTTTGGATGCTCATGTTGGTTAACACTAGTTGGGTGGGGGCATTATAGTCATAATAAAGAAATTTCTTTAGCTCGGCATCAATACTATAATGCTGCGAGGATTTTGATATTATAATGTAGTTTAGCATCCTTAAATCATAGTTGTTTTGTATACAGTTTAACGACTGGATTAACACGACATTTGCCTCGCCACCAACAGTTGCATTAATAGTGGCCGTGGTTTTAGACAACTCATTGGAATTTAGAGGGGCGGGGCGGGACCGGGGCATGACATGGTGGACTCCATTTCGCACTTACGGAGGCGATAGCCGAAATGCGGAGTTCTATGGATTGCCATTCAATATGGGTCGTTTCATTCCTAACTATTATTAAATCAAATGTTAAAGAGTTATTGTATTTGTTTTGTACATAGAATTAAGGTTCAATTAATATGATGCTCTTTGCAACTCTTGGAGCATTTGAACTTGTTAGATGATCTCTTTGAATGTTGACAATATACAGAGGTTTCAAAATAAAAATGACATGAAAAATATGGCAAAATAGTAATAAAAAAAATTATGAATTACAACATGAAATTTAGCATTACAGGACCCCAGCATATAACTACAACTCTACAAGCATCACATAGTACTCAATTTTTTTTTTTTCCCATACAAGTTTCTGTAAACAATCAAGTGAACTCATTTTTTCCATGTTTCTTTTATGATTTTTAGTTTGTCCTTAGAGAATTCAATATTTTTAATTTATTACTTAACTATATATTACAAATGGTTTATATATATCCAGTGACACATGTTATGATATAAACATTTGTAACAATATAATAAAATTGCAGTCATTTTATTTAATAGTACACTTAATAATTCAACCACAAATTCTCTTAAAAAACATTATTCAACAACATATATTTTAGTATGTTACCCTAACACATGATTAGGATTTTTTTTTTCCAAGGGATTAATAAATAAAGCTCTTCCAACAATAAATCAATATAACATAAATAATGGGGTGCCTAATTAAATTTTGCATGTTGAGGCATTTGGAACAAAATTGTTTTAACTAAATTGGTGATATTTTTTTGTTTGGTATGCGATTCCTATACATATTAAAAAATTCATCCAATACATATATATTTCTTATAAGTTTCAACACTTCAAGTTCCATGCAAAAATTGTTTGTGTTATTCTTTTTTGAAAAATTATAACGTGTCTATTACACAACCAACCCCAAAGTCGCATATGAGTTCCGTCACGTTTTATTGCATGAGAAAACTCATAAAAAAAACGAGTCCTTTCTATCATGTATAATGTATTACCTTTCATAAATACATCGTGAATTAACTTTTTATATTATCAATTATATATAGTTGCATTTGAATAATTTAGAACAACATCTTTTGCTCGTATGTTATATTATTTGAAAAAAATATTTAATTTTTTTAACAAACTTATAATATATTGTATAAATAAGTTTGTTTTTTATTGAAAACCTTCGCAAAGGCTACGAAATCGTGAGAGGAATTAAACTCTTAATCTTTGGATAACCAATAATCTTAAGATTTTTTTCCCAACCAACTGTGCTATCTTGCCTTCCTCTACAATTAATCAATTAATATTTAGAATGATCTAATAGATTTACCAAGAATTTAGTTTATTTGAGGACATTTATTTACTAAGATAATAGAGAAAATCAACATTATTTTAATGATAATTATATAATATATTTTACATTAATTAGTTTTTTCTGCTATATCCAATCAATACTAAAGTAGTGCATATAATATTCCAAAAAAAGATGAGGCAATAAAGAGAGATTGCTGGCGAGAGCGAAAAAGTGAGGCGATTCCTGGCGATTCCTAGGCGATTCAGGGTGATGGGGAAGCGATTCAAGGAAATTACTACTGGAGACGGATGGAGGAAAATAGTCCGCTTGGATAATCGTGCCTCACCCGCTACCACTCGACAACAGAGAGGAAAGTCAGGTAAGTACAACAAATTTAATGCATCCTGCCATAAATCAACGAACTATGACTACTTGTCTTACCAACGCCGAACGATTCCTGTTGCAAGGAATGTACTGTACCAGCAAAACAGTACCTTCAACGCCATAATCCCACACAATCGTGCCTCCACAAGCATCCTCTGTTCCCAAACTGCAAAAAATAAAAACACATCTCTAGACAACTCCCTCCTCTCCAACCTCTTGCAGACCCAACACCACCAAGCCCCCAAGCTATCCACAGCTCCACACACCATGACTAAGAAAAAACACAATACTAACCCTAATACCAGACCAAACACCCAAACAGGGGCAATGATCACCCCGCCAAGAACCTTTGCTCATGCCCTTACGCCCCCAAATAACATCCACCTTATACAGCACCCCAACCGTTTTCCCCAACCAATATGGAAAAGCTACCTTGATACAAACCCATGGACTTTTGCCTCGGCCCCAACAGATGGCTCTACCGTGATAGGTCCTGACCAACTGCCTATGGCTCTTCCCCTCCCTCCCGACGCTACACACCATCGATGGAGGGGGAGATGCTATAACTGTTTAGAGCTAGGGCACGATCAAAACGATTGCACCCGCAAGGATCCAACTTGTGCCAAATGTTGGCAAATCGGCCACAAAGCGAGGGCATGCACCTACACTCCAGTTACCAAGCCGCCACCCTTTGACCCACTCATGCCACGTGGAAACCTTGGAGACTCTCTCATGCCTACAAGGCCCCGCATTGCTATGGTCTTCATTCCGGAGACCAACCAAATGCAACAAGACGCTTGTGAAATGCAAAGAGCTATTGTCATAGATGCCCGCCTGAGAGAACACCATAACTTACACGTACTTCAGTCCATGCTCATGGCTACATGTGCAACCCCATACCCGTTTCCCATTACCCAAATGAACGACTACCAATACCTCCTCGTCCTACCACCGGGCATCGATCGAGAAGCCTTCTTAAATGCCCACTCGGCCCACCTAAGAGAAACGGGCTACATCTCCTTCCCATGGAGTGCATCGGTGAATGGTACTCCTCTCCCCATGCAATTCAAAGTATGGGTCGATCTCAAAGGAATGGCGCCTACCTCATGGACGGTCGAACATCTACTGAGCGCGGCTGGCACGTTTGGATGCGTATTAGAGCATGCAGCCATGGCAAACAGGGCATCGATTGAAAGAATGAGAGCAGTTGTGGCGGTCCCAAACCTCGCACTAGTTCCTCACAATGTGGGAGTTTGGGTACGAGGTATCCTGCGAGAGGTTCAGGTAACAGTGCATGCATGGATAGAGGAACCTATCCCCGGCTCGACCCCACCAGATACAACCCCACCAGTAACCTTCTTTGAGCAAGCAAAGCACAACACCTTGCCCCGGTCACCAGGCCCCTCAACCGACATCAAGGGTCCGGACAACCTCATGATAGAATTTGACACCCTGTTTGCCGTCTGGACATCCATGGAGGTTGGCACGGAGAAAGAAAAGATAGAAAAAGTTCTGCATAACAGCCCCCTCTTCGCCGCAAGACTGGGTGTACCCCCGCTCAACTCCGATGACCTGGCCACAGGTCCGGTGCTCGACAAAGGCAAAAATACGATGATACTGGAGCTGTCCGGTGCAAATTTGAATGGAGGTGAATCTAGCAAAGGACAGAGTCCCATCCACATTAATGACGGCCCTGCTATAGTACCCCACGCGGACCTTGGAAATGTTCTAACTGTACCGGAAGGTACACTTCATTCGGCTCGAGAAGTACAAAACAAAAAGTTCGGGGGTCCACCAGCAACGGTAACTAACCCTCTCGATCCAAACAAAACTATGTCAGAATTAACATCCCAAGAGATTGATTACACAGGGACCCAAATCCTAGAGGCCATTCTACGAGGCCCAGGTGAGGCCCAGATTGACCATCCCCAAAACCCCCAAAAAGACCACTCCTTCTCACCCAAGTCCCTACACTTCATTGACAGGCCAGATCTAGCCACCAACTTACAGAATTCGGGCATAATTGTAGGCCCTCTGCTCCCAAAAGAACTAAGTGGAGGAGTTGAATTACCTGCGAATGTAGACCCACAAGTTGCAGCGAACTTCAAAGCCAACCAGGGACCACACATCAGATGCCTTCAGCCTTACCTCACACTGCCGCCTACACCAATTTCTCACCCATGGCTCTACACCGACCAGGAAATAAATGCATATAACCTCAAACTAGCAGCGGCTGAGGAGGCGCCGCTGTCCCCCGATCTGAACCGGCAAAGTGACCAACCAACTGCCAATCATGATCTAGAATCGGAAATGGGAGAGGATGAAATGGAATATGAAGTTGAAGAGGATCATACTACCGTCCTCTCTGACAATGAAATTGGAAATTCAGATGAAGGGTCGGGGGGGAGTAACGGCAGGGTCAGGAAACTGGCAAAGGGTGTGACACCGACGCCAAGGAGAAGCCGTCGGCTAGCGGAAAAGCCTTTCACCAAACACTACTCACCAAGGAAATTCGCTGACCCTGACAGTCAAAAGGGGAAGCGCAAAACTGCTACGGCAAACGACAAGGCACAGGCGGCGCTACTCAAGGAGGCTCTGAGAGACGAAGCACTCGAGTCGGTACCGCTACAACAGGAAATAGTAAACCAAGTTCACAACTACTGCGGAACCAACATGAGCAATCGCTTGATCCCACTGGAGGGGGCGAGCACTAGCAGGGAAGTAATGGAGGCGCTAACAGCGGGGTACGATATGGATGAATCAATCCTAAAATCACTGGAATACGATCCTGAGGAGGATGCGTTTACGGATGAGGAGGACGAACCGGTGGAAGAAGAGCCGCAGGAGGAACCAGAAGAGGAAGAACCGATTGATGAAGAGCAGGAGGAGTCCGATGCCTGAATGCCAGGCTGCGCATAGCGATACATCAGAGAGTGCTAATTTAGTTTTTTTAATGTCTACAAACTATGTTTCTCTTGTGTGTTTTAATTTGGTTAATTTTGTTAATTTTCACCGGGGGCGCTTCGTACACGCACCGACAGGTGACTTTTGTAATGTGCTATTAGGCCACTCTTGGCTGGTGTTTTTTGGTACTGTGCTATGCGAACCTAACTTATGAATTTTAATTTCAATTCAAAGTTGTTATGTTGGAATGTCAGAGGATTGGGTGACAACCAGAAATGTGCAGTGATTAAAAATGTAGTTATAGACTCACATTGTGACATTTTATGCTTTCAAGAGACCAAGTGGAGTGAAAACTCCATTATGCGGGTAAGGCAAATCTGTCCTTCTTCGCTGCGAAATTTTGCGGCTTTAGATGCGGTGGGAAGTAAGGGAGGGGTATTGCTCGTGTGGAGTAATGCCTATCAAACTCTGCTAACTTCGACCAATTCTTATAGCTTAACGGTAGTACTGCAAAGAGATAATTTTAAATTTATGATTACGGGAGTATATGGGCCACAGCTGAATAGTGAAAAATTAAACTTTTTAAATGAGCTAAAAACACTAAGAGGTTTAAATAACTTGCCTTGGCTCATAGTGGGAGACTTTAATATACTAAGATCATTAGATGACACAACTGGCTCCAATCTGGACATCAACACAACTCTTGAGTTTAATAGATTTATTTACAATTTAAATCTATTTGATATACCTCTGCAGGGCCGCTTGTACACCTGGTCAAATGGCCGGCCAAACCCAACCTTCTCACGGCTGGACAGGGTTCTGATCTCTCAAGCATGGAACTCCCTGGGAACCAGTTCACTAATTGCCTTGCCGCAACCCGCATCAGACCATACACCACTATTCCTATCACTACAACCGCACTCGCACCATAAACGAAGACAATTCAAGTTTGAACTTTATTGGCTGCGACACAGAGACATTAATCAGGTCGTCCAAACGACATGGGATGAGACACTGGCGGTGCATAACCCGGTGAAGAATTTTTGTGCTAAACTAAGAGCGGTACAGAACAAACTACAAAGATGGTCAGAAGAGGTATTCGGTAAAAAAGATACATACCTCGCAAGATCTAAATGGGTGCTGCAACAGCTAGATAAGACAGAAGAGAAGAGAAGTTTAAATAACTGTGAAAAAACACTCCGAATTAGCCTGCGAGAACACATCTTCCGGCTCGCTCTCGTTATGGAAGAAAAATGGAGACAGAGATCGGGATGTAGGTGGTTAAAATTAGGAGACAAAAATACAAAATATTTTCACGCTTCGGCAAATGGAAGAAAAAATAAAAATACAATTATGGGATTAAAAAGGGATGATGGATCGGAAATTGCATCTCAGAGTTTAGAGCAAGAGGTCCTATCGCACTACAAAAACCTCCTAGGAACAATGAGACAGTCAGTGTACCCTTTCGACATAATGGGGAGGGTGGGACCGAACCTGGGCACACAATTGTCATGCCTGGACGATTTGGTCACAGTAGATGAAGTACATACGGCAATCATGCAATTGCCGAAAAATAAGGCAAGTGGACCAGATGGGTTTCCGGTCGAGTTCTATCAACAATTTTGGGATATAATACGGGCAGATTTCATGAAAATAGTTATGACTGTGCACACGGGTAGGCCACTGCTCTCACCAATTAATAAAGCGGCCGTCTCACTGATACAGAAGAAGGATAACCCGATCACCATTGGTGACTTTAGACCGATTAGTGTCATCAATACATCAGTCAAGATACTCACAAAAGTTATGGCAAATAGACTGCAGCGGTTTCTGCCTCTGTTGGTGTCTAACAGGCAGACGGCATTTGTTAAGGGTCGATCCATAATGGAATCCTTCTTGGTAGCTAGGGAATTCCTTTCCGCTTGTAGCAAAAATAAATTGCCCTCGGTTTTATACAAGGTGGACTTTGAAAAGGCATTCGACACGATAAACTGGTGTTTTCTCATGAATCTACTCATAGAGAGGGGATTCCCTCCCAGGTGGATATCCTCCTTGCTCTCCATACTCAACTCGGCAAACTCGACCATAAGGATAAATGGCAATCTGACAGCCTATTTTAAACATGAAAGAGGCCTACGTCAAGGAGACCCTCTATCACCGATGCTATTCATAATAGTGGCGGATTCGCTTAATTGGCTAATAGAGAACTCTTTAACACTCCATCATCCACCAATTCACATACCGGCACAGCCAATTCAATATGCGGATGACACAATAATTATAGCGGAGGCACACCCGCGGACTTTAAGGATAATAGCTCTCATTCTTTCAATATATGAAAGCTTAACGGGTCTTAGGATCAACAAAGCTAAGAGCTCATTTGTACCGATAGCAATAGATAATACCTTGGTGGGAGTTATTGAGAGAATCCTAGGATGTCGGTCTGCACAACTACCGATCAGATACCTGGGGCTTCCCTTATCGGATAGGAAACCAAGGACAGAGGATTATCTACCACTAATAGTGGCAGTAGAGAATAGGGTGGCGAGTTGGAAATCAGCACTACTGTCATTCGGAGGGAGGCTCATTCTAATCAAATCGGTCCTATCGGCGATACCGATACACTTCATGCAGGCCTTTAGAATACCGAAATGGGTTTTTCAAAAAATTGACAGAATCAGACGAAATTTTCTGTGGAAGGGGCAGGACGCGTGTAAGCCGATAAACTGTCTGGTTAATTGGGAGAAAACATGCGCCCTCAAGGTAAACGGGGGTTTAGGGATCATTGACCTACGGACGCAAAACGACGCACTTATAACCAAGTGGATTTGGATAGTGCAAAAAGCTGTCAACAGTAACTGGTCGGCTGTGCTTAGATTATTGTATGATATTGAGGAGATAAACCATATAGGTAATTCGGATGACCAATCTTTCTTCGTTAAGGATCTCAAGAATCTCAGGGGATTTTATGCGATCTCGGTCGAGGTTAATCAATACACGGCAGAGGTATCGTGGAAATGGGAACCGAGTGGAAGCTTCTCAACCTCATCGGCATATCGAATGCTTCACAACAGAGGAGTTGTTTGCCCTCACCAGAGTCGGTTGTGGAGGATCAAAGCACCGGCAAAGGTAAAGGTCTTTCTCTGGACTTTACTGCAAAATAAATTGCTGACGAGGGACATTCTGCTGAGAAGAGGATGCAACATAACAGAAGGTTGTGTGATGTGCGATAATAATAGTGTTACAGAGACAACATTGCACCTGTTCTGGAAATGCAATTATGCAAAGGATTTTTGGGAACAGTACATTAGATGCATAAACGTAGGAGTAACCGTTACCGGTACCAAATCTCATGTACACCTTTGGAAACGCCACCTAAGAGCAATGGATGCAGCGAATAAAAAAACCTGGGAGATAGCATGGGCAGCGGGACTGTGGGCAATTTGGAGAGAAAGGAACAATAGAATCTTCAATGACAGAGCAAGGCCAGTGCTCGCCACCATCAACGAGACGGTAATGGAAGTCAGACAGTGGGAGCAACACTGTTAGAAGATAATAATAAGGACAATGTAATTATGCTTAATTAATTACTGTATAGGAGATTTACTTTCAACACTAGATAAGTCCATTTGGGCTTCTGTAAAATTTTCTTATATATGAAAATGTAGGATGGCAAGTTGCCACCTACCCTCAAAAAAATATTCCAAAAAAACCAATAACATTATTCATAGTTATTAGATATATGAATATATCACATATATGTAATCCTCCTTCTCAACCAAAAAATACTTTTCTACTCTTATCACACAAACAAAAGATGTCAGAAACTATAATCGTAATTTTGTGCAAGTATTCACATATATGACACCATCATACAATACAACAATGCCCTTATGATAATCAATTCAAACATAATCTTAAAAATTAACAAAAGGCATAAGATGAATTAATCAATCATTGTTTATTTTTCCTATTTTTCTAAGCTAAAAGAATTGATTATACAAAAAGATTTACGTGAAAGAAAACACTTGACTGTAAAATTTTAATTTTTATTTGATGTGGCAAATGTTCAATATTACTTTTAAAATATAAAAAAATTTGTTATGCTTTTTGTTGAATTATGTTGTTAATCGTATTATTTATTATTGTATGCATCTTTGATGTTTCGAAAGAAATACTTATGTCTGAATTGTTATTAGTAATATGGTTTTTTTTTTGAGGTGGAGGGGAATTGCCTATTAATCATATATTAATAAGAAAAATATCATTAAGAGGTGTTTTTTTTTTTAAAGTATGAAATTAATTATAGACAAAAACATATACTATTTATACTATCTAGAAAGATCCAAATTAATCACATAACAAGAATTTAAAAACAAAAAAGAGAATCTGCCACATAATTTTGTGGAGAGAAACCAACCAAGGTTAATTATTCAACCTTTTACATTTCATATACAAAATTTATTTCTAAAACAAACTAATAGTTTTTTTTATTTTTTTACTTTTGAGTTACGTTGGCTTACTTATTTTTCATCTCTGGCCTATTTCTAATTTTTACTTTGAGGTTGCGTTAGTGTAAATAATTCTTGAAAATAATATTCCACAACAACTTTGATATCTTTGTTTTCATGAATCACTTATATTTAATAGGCAGTATTCATAAAAAGAAAGTATAATTAAAATTGATAGGAAGTCATGTAATTACATGAGATATAGTACAAATGAGAGAAATATCGTAAATATTAGATATATAGTTGAGTGATTTAATCCCAACCTTTTCTGCTAGAAAAAAGAATTAGCAAAAGTTTGATCTAGTTGTACATAATTCATTCAATATAAGAGTGAAACACAGGTCAATATAGGAAAAAAAAAGCATAAAGAAAAAAAACATGACGTGATGTGATGTAACCAAAGGTTTAAATAGCGTTTATCGCGTCATAGCGGAACATGCTGAAAAAACAACGCTATGTCCAAATAGCGCCAATAGCGCCATAGCTTTTATAGTCCGAAAACGCTATAGCGCGCTATTTAGAACATTGGATGTAATTAATATTTTATGATTTAGTTATGTCATGACATGACATGTGATAATTATTTTTATGTAATATAACGTGACGTTACTAAAATGATGGAGAATAATCATGTCATGTGAATGGTCCGACTAATTTTTTTTTTTTTTCAGATTTTATTTAATTATTAGAAAATAACAACAAAATATACTTAAAGTATTACAAACTAAATTATAATAAAAAATAATATTGAAAAATTGATCACATAACTGAATCCTTTTGAAATGAAGACATTATTTTAAAAAATACAAGGACACAAATGTTCTCATATTCCCTCTTTTCTTTTTCCATATATATTCTCAATTTGATTTTCTGACTCGCCACAAATTTAACTTGAAAACTAGCATTGTTTCAGCCTTAACTTTTATATTGTGGAATATGACCAAAATGAATTTAGTATGCATAATGCATTGGAAATAAATCTGCTGCAATCCAAAAGAATTATAAGGATTCTGTTATTTCAAATTCAATCTTTATTTGTTTTGAGATTTGTGCATAAAAAAACCTTCTATTAAGATTTGTGCATTTCAAAAAATGAAAGGTTAGATTTGAAATAACAAGGACCCTGCAATTCCTTTAGATCGCAACAGATTTATCTCCTAATTAATGCATTACATAGTAGTTTCCAATGATACTGTTAGGATATAAATATTTGTAAAGACATAATAAAATTGCATCCATTTAATTAATAGTAAATTTAATAATTCAACAAAAAATTCTCTTGAAAAAAAACATTATTCGACAACATATCTTTTAGTATCTTACATGCATAACACATGATAATTAAGGATATTTTCTAAGAGATTGATGAATCAAGCTCTTCCAACAATAAATTAAAATATGAATATTGAATCCATATAACATAAAAGAGAGAAATTTTATTACTCTAGCAAAAATAATCGTGTTTGCTATGATTTTACCTTATTAATTGTCCGATGTAATTTTGACACTATATATTAGTGTGCCTAATTAAATTTTGCATGTTATGACGTATTTGGAACAAATTGTTTGAATTAAATTGATGATTTCTTAATATTCATTAGTACATAAAATACGTATTTCTTAAAATCTTCAACCCTTCAAGTTTCATGCAAGAATCGCTTGTTTTATTCTTTTTGAAAAAAATGACAACGTGTCGATTATACAATCTAACTCAAAAGTCACATGAGTTCCATCACACTTTATGATCATAAACAAGTCTTTCCTATCATGCATAATGTACTACCTCTCACAAATACATTGTGAATTAACTTTTATATGTTATCAATTATATATAGTTGTATTTGAATAATATGAAACAATAACATATTTTGCTCATATGTAATATTGTTTAAAAAAATCATATTTTTCAAAAAAAACTTACAATATATTGTATAAATATGCTATTTGTTATGTGCAATCATATATAAAATGATCTAATAAATTTACCAAGAATTTAGTTCTTTTGAGAACACTAGTTTACTAAGATAATAGAGAAAATCAACATTATTTTAGTGGTAATCATATATATATATATATCTAACAAATTTTAATATTTTTTCCATCACACATAATATATTGAACTCATAATGATATTAACTTTTAAATTAATTACTTATGATTACATTTTTATATAATAAAATAAATCTAATGACTACTGACAGTTAAAATCCCAACAAACATACTGCATGTCCTAAAATGTTGTCAAACTTTAGAACCATCACTTGATTTCTTCTACTGTATTAGTTGGATGAATACTTGTGTATTACTTGCTTTATGAATAATTTGGTTTTAATGGATTAATACTTTGTATATTAGGGATGCATACTAATCATGACAGATGAATTTGTGGAGGTTGTTGATATTGCACTATTAATCATGCAAAGGGAGACTGCTGTTGAAGAAGAATGGTTTTATATAGTGAATGATGCTCTTGTAAGTATCTAAAACTATAAAAAAAAATTATAAATTTTTGAAATAATTTAATATTAGTTTTTTTTTTAATTATTGTAATATTGTAGGAAATGTCACCATTCAATTCAATAGAAACGGTGTTCCGTCGTCAAAGGGAGTTATTTTCACCTCAGTTTGAGAAATCCAGATGGTTTTTCATACCATTAATTGGTCGAAATCACTGGATATTAGTAGCATTTGATTTGAAAAATCAAAAGATCCAAATGTATAACTCCCTTAACTCTTCATCAAACCAATACTACCTTGAGCCACATATCAATTATCTGCACTGGGTAAAGTATTTTCTTTCATGGAGGCTTGGTAAGTATATGTTACTTTATAATTTTATTTTTTAAGTAAGCTTGTATTAGGTATGAAAACTTTACTTTATAAATTTTCTTGTGTTTATACAAAATACAGGACAAGAGTCCTGGATGAATGTACAATTGTCTTGGATGGATACACCTCAGCAGGATTCAGTTGATTGTGCAATTTTTCTCTTGCGGTGTGTTGATTGTCTGACGCGCAATGTCCCATTGGATTTTACTCAAGTTAATATTATATCATATTTTTTTTCTTGTTATATGTGTATACTTGTTATATTTGTGTACTTGTATACTTGTTATATGTGCTTTATGGGATGAATATTTGGATAGTTAATAAATGAATACTTGTTACACTTGGAATGCATACTATAATAGATGAATATTTGTTACACTTGGTATGCATACTATAAGATTGTTTTATTAAAATTTCATTTACTGAACTGACAATATTTTATGTGTTAAATTTTTGTAGGAAATGATTAGTGCTGAGCGTCTTCTGGTTGCTTTTCAGTTGCTTATTGATGAGAGAAATGAGTGCAAATTTGAGAGGTCTTAATTTGTTCAGCTGGTGTGTTAATTATTGTTTTTTTTTGGATAATTGGAATGTTAATTACTGTGCTGTGGTAACTTTAGTTTGATGTGATGTGATATTAAACAGTTTATTGTATTTTTTGGATGTCAAGTGATGTTAAATAATTTGATGTTAAATAGTGTGATATGTTGTCTTCATGCTTCTCTTCATAAGTATTCATTATTTGCACCATAATTGTTTGAATACTTGTCTCTTGTTTTTACGGTTTGGCCACTTGTTATTATTTTACAAGTATTCATTAAATAGTTTGATGTTAAATAGTGTGATATGTTGTCTTCATCATTCTTTTCAAAAGTATTCATTATTTGCACCATAATTGTGTGAATACTTGTCTCTTGTTTTTATGGTTTGGCTACTTGTTATTTCCACTTGCGTGTGGTCCCTCCCTTTGTCCCTTTCAAGAGACGTTAGCGGTCCCCCACATTTGTTGTTTGTGGTCCCCTACTTTCTTAATGCTCTGAATGTCGTAATATTTCCATATATATTTCTATCTCAAAGATGAGTACCTTCATTTACATGGATGAATACTACTCATGTTAAGTATGAATATGTTTTCGCAAATCCTTGTTCCCCGGTAGTTATGCGGTGACGGTTATGCGGTCCCCGGGGTAGTTAGTGATGGCGGTTGTGCGGTTTCTACACTTAATTACACGTTTTTTTTGTTTTTAGCGGACGGCAGTTGTGGTCCCCTACTATCTCCGCGTAATTAACACGTTTTCTTTTTTGTTTTTAGCAGACGGCAGTTTTGGATTTGCGTTATCTGAAGGCAGGAAAAAATGAGGGATGGATACCGGGGGATAATTAGGCTCTCCCTAAATTATATATGAATATTGAATCCATATAACATAAAAGAGAGAAATTTTATTACTCTAGCAAAAATAATCGTGTTTGCTATGATTTTACCTTAGTAATTGCCCGATGTAATTTTGACACTATATATTAGTGTGCCTAATTAAATTTTGCATGTTATGACGTATTTGGAACAAATTGTTTGAATTAAATTGATGATTTCTCTATAAGGTGTCTAAATTACTTGTCCAATGACTATACATATATAATATTCATTAGTACATAATATATATACGTATTTCTTAAAATCTTCAACCCTTCAAGTTTCATGCAAGAATTAATCGCTTGTTTTATTCTTTTTGAAAAAAAATGACAACGTGTCGATTATACAATCTAACTCAAAAGTCACATGAGTTCCATCACACTTTATGATCATAAACAAGTCTTTTCTATCATGTACTACCTCTCACAAATACAGTTTTGTTTAATGTGTTAATTAAGTGTGCAATATCACATTTAAAATAGTAAAATTTTGTTATATTTTCCGTTAAATTATTATATTGTTAATTGTAATGTCTATCATTGTATATGTCTAAAAAAATATTTATTTTTGAATAGTTATATTAGTATAGTTTTTTCTTAGATATATGACTATTAATCATATTTTAACAAAAAAGTATAACATTAAGTAATGAAAAAAATAAAGAGAGTTGAAATCACAGACAAAAATATATATATACAATCTAGAAAGATCCAAAATAAAACAAAAATAAGAGTCTACCTCATAATTTTGTAGAGAGAAATTTCTAAACCAATCAAGTTTAATAAATTTTTTACATTTATACTAAAAAAATATATTTTAAAATATGACTGGTATACAAAGTTTCTAAAACAGAGCCTATATTTGAGTACTTTTCTTTTTCTTTTAAAAAAAGCAAATACAGAGATAAAATTCTATAAATGAACAGTAAAAATGAGAAGGAATGATTACTTTTCTTTAAATTCTTTTATTTATAGAAATTATATAAAATAATATAGGTTATTAGAATGTTTACTTTCTATTGGACTCAATGTAAACTTGAAATATAAAATATCAGTCATTTAAACTTGAGATTGAAAAATACATCACAACACCTGGTATAATTGTTCAATTTTTTTTTTAAAAAAGATACTGGTTAATTTTATGCTATCTATTGTTGTTACTAGTTAATTAAAACTTTAATCAGTTATTAATTTTTTGAATACTGATGAAACTTAATATACTATTTCACAAAATAAAAATACTTGCTGCTAGACACTTGCTAATAATTAAGTTGAATATTAAAAATGAAATAATTAGATCATTATTTTGGGTGGTATAGTTTGCAGCATATAATATTTGTGAGAAAAATTATTTTTTGTCTTTGATAGACAGTGTGTGGCCTTACAGAGGAAATAAGTGTGAAGTAATTTAATTCGTCAGAGAGATAGTTTAAAATATTCCTCTATAACTTCATTTTATTTTTTATTTTACAACTTCTTACTCCCATCTGTTGCTCTACAATCAAACACAATTCATGTATTTATTTATGGCATTTTTTCAATGTTTCTTTTATGATTTTTAGTTTGTCCTTAGAGAATTCAATAATTTTAATTTATTACTAACTCTTATAAATGTTCTGTATATATCCATCTAGTTAAAATCGTAGGTTTAACTATATTATCCTCTTAAAAAAAATACGGCTCACCCTTATTAGAAAAATACAAGGACAAAAATGTCATCATATTCCCACTTTTTCTTTTTTCTTTTAATATTCTCAATTTGTTTTTCTGACTCCCCACAAATTTAACTTGAAAACTAGCGTTGTTTCAACCTTAACTTTTATATTGTGGAATGCGTCAAAATGAATTATTATGCAAAGAAAATGAATTTAGAATAATACGTTATATAATATTTCCAGTGATACTGTTAGGATAGAAATATTTGTAACGACATAATAAAATTGCAGTTATTTTAATTAATAATAAACTTAATAATTCAACAAAAAATTATTCTCTTGAAAAAAACATTATTCGACAACATATATTTTCTAAGAGATTAATAAATCAAGCTCTTCCAAAAATAAATTATGAATATTGAATCCAATATAACATAAAATAAATAAATTGTATCCCGCCTGCAGCAAAATTATTTGGTCCCGGTGTAATTTTGACACTAAAATGATGTGCCTAATTAAATTTTGCATGTTGATGGATTTGGAGCAAATTGTTTGAACTAAATTGGTTATTTGTCTGTTAAGTGTCTGATTCACATGTCCAATGAATATACATATTAATTAATTTATCTAATACTTATTTCTTAAAAGTTTCAACCTTCAAGTTTCATGCAAAAATTGTTTGATTTTATCTTTTTGAAAAAATGATAACTTGTTGATTATACAACCAATTCAACTCGCATGAGTTTTGTCACACTTTTTTGCATGGAATCAGTCATTATAAACAAATATTTTCTATCATGCATAATGTATTATCTTTCACAAGTACAATGTGAAGTAACTTTTATATTTTCAATTATATATAGTTGCTAAAATATTAACAATTATAATATGTAACAACAACATATTTTGTTCATATATGTAATATTATTTAAAAAAATGAACATTTTTAAATTTTTAACAAACTCATAATATATTGTATAAATATGTTATTTATTATCTACAATCAAATAATATCTATAGAGAATGATCTAATAGATTTACCAATAATTTAGCTCTTTTGCAAATATTAATTTATTAAGATAATAGAGAAAATCAACATTATTTAATGATAACATTTTAAAATATTATTGCTATACGAATTGTTTTGAAACGGAGTATGCCATGTAAAATATGACTGCTATATTTTTTTAAAGCAAATATAAAGAAAAAATCCATTAATAATGAACAGTAAATTATAAGAATAATATAATTCTTGAAAACAATGAACTGTTGTGTGTAAAAGTTGGTCTAGAATTTTGGTTTTAATATCAAACTGGTGAGGCTTGACTTTATGTTTATCAATAAAAGAAATTCTCGAGAACAACATTCCACAACAACTTTGATATTTTTGTTTTTGCGAATTATTTATATTTAATAAGCAGTTCTAAAAAAAAAAAATTTAGTGCAACGTAATTCATTCAATATAAAAGATTGAGTGAAGCTATCTTACTGTGTATAGAGCGAATTTATCTGTATTATAAATGAATATTTTTTTTTAAATTCAAATAATTAATTTGAACTATTTATATATTTTTTTAGTTATTCAAATATCACTATTTTTGAATAATCTAGAATCTTTAGATCTAATGATTTTCTACTTGTATAAAAAATAGTACAAAAATTCTAAAAAATTATAAAATTTGATCTACAATTATATATATTTTCATGTAAAAATCATAATGACTATTCAGATTGACTGTTTAGACTTGAAAAAAAAAAAATTAATCCATAGTACTGAACAATAGACGATTATACATAGTAATGCACGTAGTCTTCTCTTTTATGAAAAACATGGTAGAAGTTAATTACCAGCATAATGTACGTAGTCTTCTCACTCTAAAGATTCATACAATGTAAAAGGCTGAAACACAAGTAAATATAGAAAAGCTGCCGTAGATGATCTCTAGGCAGCATCTAAGACCTGGATTGCTGGAAGCATATCGTCTGAAGTAACTCAAATTTTGAGTTTAGATCCCGACCGTCCGATCAAAATTCACATCAATCCGGTCCAAAATGCAATGCACGGGGCCCTTTAATATTTGTACAAAAACAGATCGAACGGTTCGGATTGAAATTCAAATTTTCTGTTACATAAGGTGATATGAATTCACGCCACGTACAACACACCGCCTTCCAATCGGGTTCGGATGCACTAAAGTAACCCATATTTTGAGTTTACTCTCATATATAAAACAAATTATGTAGTGAATGTTATAACAACAAAATCAGAAATCAACCCGGTTTAAGGTTCAACCCACTTATTTACTGGTTAAATTGATGGATCAATTGATTGAACCGTTGTTTTTCCGAAAAACTGGCCGGTCCGAGTCTAGATCCGGGTTTAATAACTATACCAGGGAAGATGAATTCATATCACCTAGTTATACCAGAATATGTCTGTTTAGATCTGAACTGTCTGATAAGAGACTGCACGAATATTAAATTCACCCATGCATTCCATCTTAGGACAGCATGGCTCGGATTTTGATCGGATGACCCGGATCTAAACAAAAATTAGCATGCATGATGCCTATTATTTGCTTACTGGCTTAAATCAAAAAAAAAGGAAAAAAGAAAAGAAAAGAAAGATACCTATTGTTTTCATATACCCATATATAGTAAAGAAAACTGTTCTTTTCACAATGGTAGCTTCTCTCTAAATTAAACGACAATCCTTCCCTTGAATATATATACTGTTACCTCAAAGCCCCATTGCTTGTAACATTTTTGTTTTATAAAAATGGTGTAAAACACCGCCCAGTATTTAATTGTTAATGGATATTTTTTTCATTTCTGAAATTTTAATTCACCAATACTTATCTTTATTAAAATATTTTAAGTTCAAGAATAATGTAAAAATATAAATAAGAAATCAGACAATAAGACTTTAAGTAAAATATAGAAATTCAAATTTTTTTAATTTATTATCATAAAAAAGGGTAATAATATCATCATCAAAAAACCAATAAATATTGTTTTTTTAAGTTCGGGACGGATTCAACTAGATAATGTGGAAGCCAAGGAAATTTTTCAGGTGGTATTTATAAGTGACATTTCACAACTAATAGCCAAGAAGACACACAAACATATACATTTTTTCTATTTCGGTGTAGACTTTCAATAAATATATATTTTTTAAATATAATTTCTTTTTTTCGATGTAGACTTTTAAATAAATATCTTTTATTAAATGTATCTCGGAATAGAAAGCAAACATACAAAAATAGAGAACATGAATTAACACGCGCATGCACTGCCTATTTTTATTTTTGTTTACGTACCCATATATAGATCCCATGCATCCTAAATTGGAAAAATGACAAACAAAATTCTTCTTTCATATATATATCAACTCTTATATTATCAAAGATCTCTCAAACCCAATGAGTGCTCATCCAATTTGCGGTACCTGATTGCTTTGGTTAAGGAATTCGAGCCTGTTTAGATTCACGGTGTCCGTTGAAGATTCGTGCTGTGGCATTACAAATGGTTCAGATTTAACCTGTCCCGATCAGGTGTACGAGGTACATGAATTCCAACCCAATTGCATATATATATATATAGAGAGATAGATAGATTTGTATTTGTTGACAATGAGCTGATCAATGTCAGTTAAACCTTCTCAGAACACCATCTCTTTCAAGAATAAGAGATTGTATAAGGTATATATAGTATAATGATTAAGGCTTTAGTTTTTATAGTCATTTCAGATAGAGCTTCTCATAATAGAACCATGGTTCAACTTCTCCATTTCCTCGTTGGTTTCAGGTATTGATTAGAGAACCAACACCACTACACTAATTTTGACTGGTAAATCATTTACATATATGAAGAAGGGCTGTAAATTGGTATGAAAGAGGATCTACCTGTTTGCATTTGGAGGCATTCAAATTGGTATGAAGAGATTCCTTGCAGTGCAATATAATTATTTTAGCAGTTTCATTTCAATTTAATATGAAGGCTTTCAAATTGGTATGAAGTAATTGGTACTAATTTTAGCATTTTTCTTTTGTCCCTGGTACTATTTTTGACCTATATATCTTGTCTATAACATGTTGTAACTAATTTTAGAGGATCTATAGCTATTTTGAGATGGCTATTATAGCCTGAATAGTAGAATACTTTCAATGCTAATTCTAAAATAGTTACTCTTGTACTATAAAGGAAATCTTAAGGAGTTCGTGTGAGAGATTTGAGAGGAATTTGTAATATTTTTCTCCTTAATTTCTTCTATTTGTAAACTTTCGCTTGGTGATTGGTGATTTTTTTTTTTCTCTGGGGTTTTCACCCAGAGACGGATCTTAATGCAACCCAAAAGGTGCTTAGCCAATCTTATAATTTTAGTTTTCATTTATATGTGTTGAAATTTAATTGGTTTTTTTCTTTAGTTTTTAAATTTTTATATATTTCAGCCCCCTCATGAAATATCAAATGTGTGCTTGTAGTCATATCTACCACACATTAAAGATTTTTACATTCTACGATTAGCCCTCCCATCTAAATTTTCTAGTTTAATTTGCCTCTATTTTCACCTGAAATTTTCTCTTGTGTGTTTGTTGTTAGGTCAATTTTTTTGTGATATTTCAATGTTTTAACCTAAGTCAAGCCTTTTAATGGCCTGACCAAATATAGAAAAAGGGGCCAAAATGCACAATTGTAATTGTACATAGGTGTACTTTAAACAATGGTGTAGTGCCAATATGCTACCTCCTGGTACCAGACCTGGTACTGAGAAATTTGCCAAGATTTCCTACTGTTGTTGTTTCATCTTATGTCATTCTTTTTCGTTATATTTGCAGATTTGCATCAGAAGCTTAAATTTCAAATTCAGAGAAGGGGAGAGAGAGAGATAGATCAAACTTCATGTCTTTTTCTTCAGAGGATTTGGGAGATTATTCAGATCATTCAGAAGATTCCACAGCTGGGTACTATCCACCTATAAAAACCGAGGATGACAATTTTGTGGAAAGGTCCTCGCCAATTCCACCTATAAAAACCGAGGATGACAATTTTGTGGAAAGGTCCTTGCCAATTCTGAATACTCAAAATGGAATCAGACGGATGCGCTTTTTGAATTTTGAGCGAAGGATTAGGAAACTTGGAGGTATCGAAAGATGGTTGCATTCAAATGGGTTTCAAAAATTTGTACCATTTTTTGAGCGAGAAAAATGGAACATGTATATATTGTTTGATAGTTCCATGGAAAGCCTTAAAAAGATGGGTGTGACCCCGGTTGGACCGAGGCGCAAGTTGATTCATGCTATAGAAAAGCTTTCTCAGCAGGAACCAGAGGTGCAGTCGGAGCCGTCTGATCTACATCAAAATTCGTGCGGAAAGTTTCGAGAGTCATGCGGATCAAATTTGGTCCCATGCCCATCGGACTGGCCCCCGCTCCTTCTTGATTAGATTGTGTAACAGTGTAAGTTGAAACCTTTTTTTGTCATAGGGAATCAAAATATATTCATTCTCAGGTGGGAAGATTCAACAAAATTGGAAGATCAAATGTAAAATGTTTCCAAATTTTTGACAGAATCAGTTAATTGTAGTGCATTATTCATCTGAATTTATTTGGTGGTAATTTTCTATATATGTTTTCCTTTTGATATCATGCATCTTTATGAGGTGCATCTTAAGTTATGCATTCAATGTTTTTAATAGAAGATTTAAAGTCAAAATCTTTATGAGGTGCATCTTAAGTAATTATGCATTCAATGCATTCTATGTTACCTACCTTTTTTATTGAATGTATAAGGTGTGCAACATTGTTCAAACGCTATTTTACTACTAGTATCGTGCCCGTGCGTTGCAACGGAATATATGATAAAATAACAAAAATAAATTCTCATACAAAATGACAAATTTTCATAAAAAAACAAAATTAGAAATATATTCTACATTTATCACAGTAATATGTATAGAAACAAGGAAGTAGATAAATAAGGAAGTGAACAAAAAATTGATTTGCATTGTGATCCGCCGTATAGAAAATTTCAATTGCAGAGGGAGAAATAAGGAAACAAAAAAAATAAGGAAACGGAGAATTATATCGCTAAATTTTAGAGTCTGTTTAATTTTAATTGTAACGCATCGTGTGGCGGTATGAGTGGCGAGTATATTTGTAGCTAAATTTAAACTTCTACACATAAAACAGATGCATTTAATAAAAAAAAAAGATAGACTATGTGATTGGAGAGCTGAGATTAAATCCAAAAATTAATCTTTCAATCGTAGCCGTTGGCGGATCGGACACCCAACGTGCTTAATAATGGAATGGAGATTTCTCAATCAAAAGTATACTTTTTTTTCAGAATTATTTTATAAAAAATATATACTTGTTATTTAAAAAAATTATAAGGAATGACGGCACTTTTTTAATCAACATTAATTAATAAAGTAAATAAAATTTCGACATGAAGATATTAATGAAGTATTGATGGAGTACAAATAAATATATTTTTCAAAAATAAAAGGAGTAAATTGATTGAGAACGCAAAAGTAGGACGGTTATGATTTTAAAATCGTTAAAAATCAGATTCCTTTGTAATTTACGTAAGTAACAATTTTTTACTTGGTGGTTATTGAATTAGAACTTAGTTAAGGATCATAAAGACATGAATTATGAATTATTTTTGATAATCTTAACTTCAAAACTTATCAGATTAATTTTAAAATAACAAATTTAAAATGTTGAAACTGATTTAATTCACAGGTGGATCACTTACATATTAAATTTATAAATATTTAAATTAATTTAGTATAAAATCAAACGGTAAAAAAACAATAAATATAAATATATTAAAATTAACTTACAAACTTTTTTTATTTGATCATTTGACTTTATTAATTCTAAAATTTATAAATTTAATATATAAACACATATTTGTGAAACAAATCGATTACAACCGTTTGAATTCGTCATATAAAATCATTTCATTTTAAAAACACCTTAATTCTACTCAAGTTTTAAATCTCAAATACTTCGGATCCTCTGCAGAAAAGGCTATTAAGGTATTTTGCTCTATATTTCAAAAGAATTATGGCACATACATTCTAAATTATTCATTTACTTGACCGAATTGAATTGGATCCGAATCATTTGATTTAAGTTTGTACGAATTTTAAAACAAATTTCTTATATTTGAAATAGATTTAATTCTAAACCGTTTAACTTAAATGTACAAGAATCTTAAAGCGACTTATTTATATTATAAAAAACTTGGAAAACATTTTAGCTCAACTTTGACTTGAAACCTCTCTTTTTAATATCTTTGCTCATTCTCCTTCTTCTCCCTCCTCCTTTCCCTAAAACCAATCGTTCAAATTCCTCAATTTTTTCAAAATTCCTTGCGCTGACGGCTACTTCAGATTCCTTGCTAATTTACATAAAATCGTCGGGTGACTTCAATTTCGCCATGCTCGCCTCCCCTGATGACGACATAGCTTCACTAAAGAGTATGAGTACGATCTTTTATGTGCATTGATGTATTTCAAAATAGTTACAAGTAATTTCCTTTTGAAATTGTGTTGTGTTGAACAGAAAAGGCAGAGGCACAACATCTAGCTCTATTCCCGCATAATGGAAGAATTGTTGCACAGGCTTTTAGGGTTCTTTTCTCTATCTATCTATCTATCTATCTATCTATCTATCTATATTAAACTTAATTTGAAAAGAAGGAAGTTAATACACAAATTAAAACTATATATCATTGCAGATGTGGCACGAAGGAACTTGTTACTATCTCGCGGATGACATCCCTGTTCGTTGTGTGTTGTTTGATCGTGGGGTACGCTCATTGTACATGGATGCAGTGACGGCCCCACCCGACTCGACTGAAACTCCTATGCACCAATTGCAAGAATAACAAATATATCTAAGTTAGTTATTCTGACTTAGACCGATTTAAATTATTCATGTTTGATTGTTGATTGAGTTCTAAAACTATGTCACGGTTTAAGTTATTTCTTGCATGTTTGATTGAATTCTTATGGCTTAATTCATATATACATTTGTATTTATCTTCAAAATTAATTGCTCAATAAACCAAATGAGTTCGATATTCCAATTAAAATTATGTATAATATATTGTATAATATACATTTGAAATGCGATGGATTTGAATGCTTCATTTAGGAGTTGAATTTCTATTTTTTAGATTTATGAGATGTTTGTGTTGTATTGTTAAGAACATGCGTTGGTGTTGTATGAATGTTTTATATATTTTATAAATTGTGTTGAAATGTTTCTAATAATTTATCTCAATTTAGAATTCTCTATAATTTTTTAATAATACAGTATTGATTTTCATAAACATATAAATGAGGAAAAATAAATAACAAAAAGAAATCATAAACCTGACATAAGAGTATCAGCGACCGGTTGTTTTGGTCTCTGAAGCCTTTACAAGACGTCAGCAAAATCTAACAGCGACAAAAAAAAATTGGTCGCTGAAAGAGCATCAGCGACCAGGATGGCGTCATTCAACGACCGGTGACGTCATTGGAGAGCATCAGCGACCGATGTATCAACGACCGATTTTTGTCATCAGCGACCGGAATAAGGCATCAGCGACCGGCGCCGTAACTATCCTGATACCCAGTTTTGCTGTAGTGCGAAGAGAAAAACATTTAAAAATAATGGAGCAAAATTGGAAAAGGAGATAGAAATATTATCTTTGCATCATGTTGGATTTCATTATAATTAAAAGGAGCAGCAACAGATTAACTTTTGATGCGAAATTTGCAAAGAGGCGTACACTATCTAGGGGTGTTCATTGGGTCCGGTTTAGCCGGTTTCGAACCGAACCGAATTAGTTTGGACCAAAACGGTTCGGTTTGTTCGGTTTAATGGTTCAGTTCGGTTTACTTTTTAAAACCGAATTATAATTTCGGTTCGGTTCAGTTTGAAATTTCTTAAAACCGAAATAACCGAACCGACTGAACTTTTATATATTATGAATTTGGTCCAGACCATTCCGGTTTATTTCTTAATCAATTGCTTTAAATACTTCGGTTTATCTCTTAATATCCCGGTTTATTTCTACTTTTTCTCTTAATATAATTCGGTTTATTATAGATCAATTGTTTTACATAAAAAAATTAATATATTTTGGTTTGAACCGAACAAACCGAAATAAAACTTTGGTTTGGTTCGGTTTGATTGCAATGCTAAATTGGTTCGGTTCAGTTCTATTTTAGAAACCGATGAACACCCCTAACACTATGAATTCATATCCTCTGCATTAACTCAAAAGAGAATCTTTTGAGTTAATGAATCTCGACTGTCCAATCTGTTTCAAAATTTCGTGCAAACTAGATCTGCACTAATATTAAAGGACCCATATGTTATAGACACGAGCCGGATTAGCTCCGTTTGAAATCAGACGGTTGAAATTCATTAACTCAAAAGATTTCCTTTTGAGTTAATGCAGAGGATACGGATCCTAACACTATCCATAGATTCTTAACTTTGGCAAAAGCACTTTGCATCGTTGTATTTTTATAAGAAGCTCTTACTAATTTTTTTATTGAGAATTGTTACTGTATTTACTTTGAGAGATGCAACGAACTAAGATAACATGCTTATTTTTTTTTTCCTTTTCAGGAAAACAACTTGGCTTTTTGTAAAAACAGTTGATGTTTTCTGATTCGAAAAAAACATTTCTTTTTGCTGGTACAATAAAACATTAAGCTCTATATGTTGTTGTATGTGTTATTGCTATCTTGTTGGTTTATTATTTGTTGTCTAAGTTATATATATATAGAGTCTGGTTAATATGCTTATATAATAACTTCAACATCATATAGAATAAGTCATTTTTGCATTTTCAATGTCCAAACAGTCCATCCGAATCGTTCAACTTGATATCCATATTAAAATGTTCTTGGAAACCAAATTTTACATTTTTGGAACTTTTTTATTATTTTTTTAAATAGGTAGAAAATCATTGTTTTTTATGGTGCAGAATCTTCTGAATTAATGAATTTTCTACCTACTTTAAAAAATAGTAAACAAATTTTAAAAATATTAAATTTGGTCTCGAAGCACATTTTAATATGGAGATCATGTTGAACGGTCAGATCGACCGTTTGGACTTTGAAAACATAAAAATGACTTATAAGCTATGTTGCATGGATACGGGTACGGGTATCGTATCGGATACGATACGGATACGGCGATACGGCAATTTTCAAAAATCAAGGATACGATACGTCAATTATATATATTATTTTTTATTATTTTATATATTGTATTAATGTATTTAGATAATCATAACTTAAATTAAATTTGTATAAAAAATTAAAGGCTTAACATAAGAAGACAATATATACTATAATATATAATATATAACACAAACCAAGCTTTGGTGTAGTGGATAAAGCTTTTGACACAAATCCGGGAAGCCCAAGTTCGAGTCCCGCGTGGGGCAAAACAAAGGGGTCAATTTCGCTGGTTCACACGCGGTCCACAGGGAGTGGTTCACGCGCGGTTCATGGGCGCGGGAGTGGTTCACGCGGGCGGTTCACGGGAGCAGGAGTGGTTCACGGGCGCGGTTCATGGGTGCGGGCGCGGTCCACGGGTGAGTGTATCGACCGTTTCAGCGTTTCAGCCGTATCCAGCCGTTTCAACGGCGTATCGGCGACCGTATCGGCCGAGTTAGGATACGCCACGTCACGGATACGCCAGCTGGCGTATCGGATACGTATCGGTGTCGTATCGGGCGCGTATCGGTATCCGATACGTGTCCGATACGGGTACGGAGCCTATATTGGAGTATCCGAGTAAGATAGCTTATAAGTATATGGTGTTGAAGTTCTTATATACGCACCAGCGACAACAATTGCATCTCTACTACTATCCATAGAAATTTAAAACCATAATTAAAAAAAAAAATTAGCAAACCAACATGATTACTTTGGTTTTACAAAAACCATAAGAACCGAAATGCCAATTCATCCCGCATCTTTTTTTTTTCCGGGACCGAATTGACATTTCGGTCCCTCATGATTTAACAACTTTTCAGCAGAACTGCTGTAGCCTTTGGTGTAACATGTTTGGACCAAGATTCCATTTCAGTCCAGAGTAATTTCATTAGGGATCGAATTGGTATTTCGGTCCCTACTTTTTTTTTTTTCTTTTTTTTTTAGCATTTTAATGTCCGACAGGAATTGACAAAACGTGAATGAAACTTCAAAGTTGTGAAATTGGCCCATCGTGTCAAAACGTGAATGAATAAACGTGAATGGTGGGGCCCATCGTGTCAAAACGTGAATGAATAAACGTGAATGGTGGGGCCCATCGTGTCAAAACGTGAATGAATAAAGGATTAAAAAAAAAGAAACTATTGGGACCGAATTGTAATTTTGTTCCCTGCTCATTTTAGATCTTCTATGGCGGCTCTGCTGAAAAGCTGTGAAATCATGGGGGACCGAAATGTCAATTCGGTTCAGGGAAAAAAAAAGATGTGGAAGAGGGATTTTGTTAAGTTTAAGGTCTATTTTGTAAAAGAGGGATTTTTGAGCTGCTAAGATTTTCTTACAGTATGTTCTAGTGTGTTCTACAAGCTCATCCTCTGAATTGTGTGTCCATCTAGGTAAAAAGAGAGAAATACACGGGTTGGCTTTTAAAGACTGGTTCAAGTGTTTTTGGGTCCTCTCTCTTTGTTTATCTCATCTGTTTTGATCCCTCTTGCAAGTTGTAGAAGATGAAGATGTGTGTGTATGGTTTGTAAGTATAAAACCTTAATATTCATTAATTGAAAGTGTCTTTGGTTTCAGAATTTGTGTGAATGATCATGGTTGCTTTTAATTTCTTTTCTTGCTATAATTGGTGCTGATTTTCTGCCTATACCAGTATTGGTACGAATCTGGTTTTTTGCTGCACATAAACTGTTTGTGGTATTGCCTAACTTGAATATTGGAATCTTTAATTCAGTTTTTCTATTAATTAATGAATACGAAACTCCAGGTACAGTAAATTATATTTTCATGTTGGTCTTTTATTAACTTCAATTATCATAAAATTGCAGGGCCCTTAATTCAAATAATTTCAGTGGGAGTATACCTTCTACAATTGGTTTACTCTCAAATTGTATTGGCTTGATCTAGCTGATCAGCTTACAGGACCCCTTCCTGTGTCCAGTGGCACATGTCCTGGTCTAGACTATAAGGCCGTGTACGGACAAACGAGGCAGACTGCCAGCGGCATGCATACCTGATCTACCCACCGTCTCTGAGATAATTTGGTTGGTCTTCTCGATTTTTTATTAATAGATGCTTTTTTTAATTTGAATCAAGTAACACGATTTAGAAAACTTTGAGTCGGTTTAAATCGGTATGCTGCTTGATCACTTCTACTGTTTTAAAGACTGGACCGATTACTTTTGTTTTTCAAAACCAATTTGTTGATGTGTCTTGATCCTTAGAAACAATGATTTCCCAATTAGTGCATATTTTTTTAGAAGGTTTCTTTTCCAAAGTTTTACTTGCTTGCCAGCAATACAGTATCTTTACAGGAGAATTTGTGCTCTGACATACAGCTTCTTTATAGGTTACGGCATTATGCTCACACCCATTAAATATCATCTCATGTACAATATCCAATCCTTATCTTCCTTTTCTGGCACAAAATGCAGGAATGTATATATATCCAAAAATGCGGGGTTCGCATAGTTTGTTTTTTTATGATACTTCTTTTATAGTGAGGCTATGGTACTATGCATAACGCACATTGGTCTGTACTTGTGGTTCACTACCTTTGTTTACAAAGTCCAAATAGTCGATCTAAACCGTTCAACATGATAAAATTACAAATTGTCTTTTTTTTTTCTTCAAAATAAGCAGCACTGTAGTTTTTTTATTTTATTTCATCTTTTTTTAATTTATTTAAAAATGAATGTTATATATGTAGGCAGAGAGGCTTAACACAAGTAGAGATGCATCTGGGAAGGTGTTCAGCAAGCTCTAAAAATGCTTGAAGGCACGCACGGTTAGTTGTTTCATTTAATCAGCAGTTTATTATCATGAAATTTTACAAAATTGTATGACCAGTGTATAAATGCGCTTTTCTCCTTTTCTTACCTTATTTTAATTGCTGGAGGGGTTGATTTGGTGATTAAATAAAGTTCAATAATGGATTGCTTAAATGTGACTTGAACTGATTTCTGCTCTCTAATTAATCATTGGGTTGTTGTTTGAAATGGTAAAGTTTGATCAACGCTCTTGAATTTCTGTCTTACAGGAAGAAATTAACAATGCGAGTGTTGGTTCTGCACTGACAACAAATCCTGGGATTATGAGGGGTTTACATATCCGCTGTTTGTTTAAGGATTAGGATAACTTTTAAATGAATTTTAGGGGATCTCTTATATTTACAATCAAACATGTGTCCCAAAATGGATGTAATTAAGCCTACGGCAACTTGAATGCAAAAAAAAAATCATATGAATGTTTACAATGTCTATCATGATTTATTTATGTAATGTGGTACCATTATTGATGGAGGAGACTCTATAATTAATTGAGATTAATTACTGTGATTTAATACTATCAATTCCCACTGCAAAGCGTGGGTACTTAACTACTTTATTTCAATGCAAGGATACTTCTAGATATATTTTTGATAAATGACCAATGTTTAGGGGTGCAAACACATCGGATAATATCCGACCGTATCCGGATCCATATCCGATATCTGAATATCCGTGCGGATACGGATGCGGATATGGTTTTACCATATAGTTTAATATATATTATGAAAATATTTATGTATATATCTACGGATATCCGATATCCGATCCGTATCTGTACATATCCGACTAACATCCGATCCGTATCCGTATCCAAAAAATAAAAGTGGATACGGATATGATTTTACCACTATTTGATTCGTATCCGATCGGTTTGCACCCCTGCCAATGTTACAACCAAAAAATACAATATAGAAGATTAATTAAATAAAATTTAGATAGATATGAAGATATTAATGATGTTTTTATGGGCATAATTTATTTTTCAGAAAATAAAAGGAGTAAGAGTAAATGCATAACGAACATATACCTGACCCCAGTTAAGAAATGCGGATCAGATAAGGTAATTGACAGAATTAAATTGGATCCAAATAATTTAATTTAAGTTTGTACGAATTTTAAAACAAATTTCTTATATTTGAAACAGATTTAAATCTAAACCGTTTAACTTAAATGTACAAGAATCTTAAAGCGACTTATTTATATTATAAAAAACTTGGAAAACATTTTAGCTCAACTTTGACTTGAAACCTCTCTTTTTAATATCTTTGCTCATTCTCCTTCTTCTCCTCCTTTCCCTAAAACCAATCGTTCAAATTCCTCAATTTTTTCAAAATTCCTTGCGCTCATGGCTACTTCAGATTCCTTGCTAATTTACATAAAATCGTCAGGTGACTTCAATTTCACCATGCTCGCCTCCCCCGATGACGACATTGCTTCACTAAAGAGTATGATCTTTTATGTGCATTAATGTATTTCAAAATAGTTACAAGTAATTTCCTATTGAAATTGTGTTGTGTTGAACAGAAAAGGCAGAGGCACAACATCTAGCTCTATTCCCGCATAATGGAAGAATTGTTGCACAGGCTATGAAGGTACTATGCTCTATCTACTATCTCCAGTTATTAAATAATTACAATTAGGGATGTTCATCGGTTCGGTTCGGTCCAAATCGAATTAAAATAGGAAAACTAAAGTTTTATTCAGTTTTCAAAAGTCAAACCGAATCGAACGAAATGAAATCAAAACCGAATAACAAATGGAATTAAAATAGGAAAACTAAAGTTTCAGGGTTCTTTTCTCTATCTATCTATCTATCTATCTATATTAAACTTAATTTGAAAAGAAGGAAGTTAATACACAAATTAAAACTATATATCATTGCAGATGTGGCACATGGGAACTTGTTACTATCTCGCGGATGACATCGCTGTTCGTTGTGTGTTGCTTGATCGTGGGGTACGCTCATTGTACATGGATGCAGTGACGGCCCCACCCGACTCGACTGAAACTCCTATGCACCAATTGCAAGAATAACAAATATATCTAAGTTAGTTATGCTGACTTAGACCGGTTTAAATTATCCATGTTTGATTGTTGATTGAGTTCTAAAACTATGTCACGGTTTAAGTTATATCTTGCATGTTTGATTGAATTCTTATGGCTTAATTCATATATACATTTGTATTTATCTTCAAAATTAATTGCTAAATACACCAAATGAGTTCGATCTTCCAATTAAAATTATGTATAATATACATTTGAAATGCGATGGATTTGAATGCTTCATTTAGGAGTTGAATTTCTATTTTTTAGATTTATGAGATGTTTGTGTTGTATTGTTAAGAACATGCGTTGGTGTTGTATGAATGTTTTATATATTTTATAAATTGTGTTGAAATGTTTCTAATAATTTATCTCAATTTAGAATTCTCTATAATTTTTTAATAATACAGTATTGATTTTCATAAACATATAAATGAAAAAAAGTAAATAACAAAAAGAAACCATAAACCTAACAGAAGAGTATCAGCGACCGGTTGTTTTGGTCTCTGAAGCCTTTACAAGACGTCAGTAAAATCTAACAGCGAAAAAAAAAAAATTGGTCGCTGAAAGAGCATCAGCGACCAGGATGGCGTTATTCAGCGACCGGTGACGTCATTGGAGAGCATCAGCGACGATGCCTTCAGCGACTGGTGTCACACCCCAAACCAGAATTTTCGGATTAAGGTGTGATCAGTCCCCGCCTCGTGTTTAATTATCTCTAAACACGCAAGGCTAATCAAATACAATAACAACAAAAACAGCTGAAGCGAAATGATATAAATAAACATCAGTCATACATCACTAAATAAATATAAACATATACGGGTCCATACAGTCCACATCACAAAATAAAACACAAGCTAATGAAAGGAATACATAATCTAACGAGACCGATGTATAGACAAAAATCATCGGACTCCTAATCCTAATCAAAAGGGATCCTATCAACCAATCATCAAGCGGCACGGTCCTCAGGGACAGCTCCTGGCATCCCAAGCTGCAGTACGCCAGTCTCTGTACCTAAAACCCACGAAAACAACGTGTGGGATGAGCGACTAATCGCCCAGTATGTGACCCAGAATTACCCTTTCAGGGATCCTCTTTGGTCAAGCACATTTAATGGTAATCTACGTAAAATTCGGTAATTCGTACTTTTAAATGCATATGCTTAAATATAAACAACCTATTATATTTATCTACTAAATAAAAATACATATAATAGATGACATGATGCGATTTTCCTACCATGACAGCATGCAAAATTTTCCAAAACAAAATACAAGGCAGATAATATAGTATTCAATTCGGAGTCCAATACCGAGGTATTGTGTGTACAAATAAAATATAATAGTACGGATACAATATATGTACACCCCGTGCTGTGTAAATCGGACCCAAGGTCCCACAAGATATTAGCCCAAGGACGGTGGGCAGGGAGTCAATGATACACGATGCCCAGAGACATTGTGTGAGCAAACGGTACACGAATATCAGGGACATCGAGCATTAACTCGCAAGAGTATATGCCCACTCGCCGATGAATATATCTCAATCCGTGTATTTTTCCTTACTCTAAAACGATCCTTCTACTTACATATACAAATAGGAGAAATCTACAAGCAAGTCGTAAGTCTAGTTAATCCGTCTCCTCATGAGCAGACGACGGAACTCCACCGCCTGGCCAGACCAATGGGACAATCCGAGAGACACGCAGCCTCGTATAAAAAACCTGGGACACGCAGCCCCATATCACACACCTGAGACACGCAGTCTCGAGACACGCAGTCTCATAACACACACTGAGACACGCAGCCTCATATCACACACTGAGACACGCAGCCTCAAAATCCGTATATGGCGAGTAGCTCCTAATGTAAGGGAGACCAAGCTCGAATCGTTTCGTACCCAGCGACCGCAGCCTCCGGTGTACGTAAATGTAAAATGAACGAATATATATAATTCCAACTTTAATACATATAATATTTCCTAATGCAAGACCATCCGAGAGATCAAGTGATCAAACGGCTCAGTGGCTAACGGGCCGTCTCGTATCCCATACTACGAGGCGGAACGCAGTCACTCGGTCTCTACTCAGCCCTCACCAATGCATATGATTCGTTTAAATGTTTATACTATTGTCCTCTACGAGAAGAGGACAAATAATATCCTAATATCTATAAATTCTAAACCTATAATTAAATTACTCTACTCCTATTTAAAAGCAGTAAATTATCAATTTGAAGGGGTTATGCAATTTCTAATTACAGTTCTGAAAGGATAAACATGCTCTAATGCAACTACAAATTTAAAGTGCGTATGACAGGTCAAGTGGTCGACTGGTTAGAGTACGCCACGAAAAAAATAAATCAGATATCCCACACCTGTAGAGCAAGCTGAAGGCGTGTGCTAATCGCCTCGGAAATCCGCGTGCTCCGCGTATGCTCCGGTACCGCCGTCAGCGGGATCGGCCCACGGGTCGGGATCAGGATAGGTCGAATGTCCTGAAATTCGTAACGTAATCTAATTAGGATCGAACTAATTATCGTAACCCCCGCTACCCTTATTTTATTGTTTATAAATTTTTATTTTGAAGATAAACTGTTTTACTCAAGTTTTTCCTAAGTGTTTATTTAACTAAAATACGTTACTAACCAATTGTTAAATAATCTATATAATACGAAAATTGTTATTACAACTTATTTTATATCTTTGTAAATTTTTGAAATACTTAAACATTGTGACAAATTTTTATTTACTAAGTAAGATAGATAATTAAATTACTTAACTAAATTAAATCTAATTTAAATGTGTTTATCCTAATTATCTAATGTTGAGACTTTTAATTTTGGTGTGTTTCGGGATCATACGGTGCCCATATTCGGATCATTGTATCTGCTCAAATTATGTTATGAGGCAACTGTATCCAGGGCTAGTCTAATCATTTCCCGAGCTTTAAGTGAAAACTTCGGATCGAGCCAACCAGGAGGCTCAGACCCGAAGCAAATAAATCCGATTTTTATTTCACTTATTTGTTACAAAGCCTACTGTTATCCATTTCCCAATTTCGGCCAAGTTTTTCAAACATCTATTTTTCCTTATTTCGGTTTAAGCCAAGCCCCAAAATCGCACATAATCCTAACCGAATAAGCCCAATAAATGTCATAATTGCACAACAGTCCTTAATTTATCTCATTTCACGGTTTGGTCCCTGTCAGTTCAAAACCAGTACCAGGCCAGTATCAATCACAACAATCACACAACAGTAAGGCCACAGAGATCAGCAAAAAAAAATGGGTCACAGCACAACTCAGCACAGTGCTGGTACCACGTACATACCAGAACACAGAACAGGGCGTCAGCGCCCAAACCAGCAAAAGAATTAGAGCACACAGCCCCAAATCACAAGGCAGAAAGGCACTCGGCCACAGGTCAGAGAAAAGAAAGTAGGCACGAAGGCCACAGGTCAAGGCAACAGCCACAAGCCACAGGGCAAAAAGGCGCATGGCCACAGATCAGAACAAAAAGGCACGAAGGCCACAGGTCAAGGCAACAGCCACAACACAAAAAGAAGGCACACGGCCACAGGTCAGAGCAAAAAGGCACGAAGGCCACAGGTCAAGGCAACAGCCACACACACAAGAAAAAGGCGCACAGCCACAGGTCAGAGCAAAAAGGCACGAAGGCCACAGATCAAGGCAACAGCCACACACACAAGAAAAAGGCGCACAGCCACAGGTCAGAGCAAAAAGGCACGAAGGCCACAGATCAAGGCAACAGCCACACACACAAGAAAAAGGCGCACAGCCACAGGTCAGAGCAAAAAGGCACGAAGGCCACAGATCAAGGCAACAGCCACAAGGCAAAAAAAAATCCGACAAAAAGGGTCAGAGTTACCGGTGTGAAGAGCAACCGCAAAAGAAAACAGGGACTGGCCGGTACCGAGCGCCCTCTCGCCTCGCAGCCGTCAAAATCAACAACGCCTTCACACGTCCGAGGCAACAATAAGGCAGGGCCAGCTCCTCCACCGCGACTACAGACCCTTTAATGGCATTTCAACCCGCAAGGCACTCAACAGCACAAATCCCAAATCGCAACCAGCCAAGCCGCCAAGAGCAATTTCAAGTGTCACAGTGGAAAAGGCGCGGGAGAGAGAGAGAGTTTGTATATTTGTAACAGGGAGGCAAGCGACAGAGAGAGGGGTAGGGTCCGGGTCCGTGAGGGAAAGAAGGGAAAAGGGAGAGAGAGCGGAGGGGTGTGAAAGGGGCTGGGGGGGGGTCTGTCTCCAGAGAGAGAGAGAGAGAGAGAGGAGCGTGGATATAGGGAGAAAGCCCGGACCCGAAAACAAAATGTTCCACAGTTTTGACAAAAATTTCGGGTCCGATCTGGTGTGACCAAAGGTGTAGCGAGTGCAAATTCAAAATTTGAAATAACTATATTTTTTTGAAATTTTTCTGATTTTTCTTAATTGTCAATTAACCTTTTGATTAGTCATAAACTCTAATTATCAGATAGTTTAACTATATTAAATTTACGGAATATAACAACTGGTGTATCAATGACCGATTTTTGTCATCAGCGATCGGCGCCGTAACTATCCTGATACCCAGTTTTGCTGTAGTGCGAAGAGAAAAACATTTTAAAAATAATGGAGCAAAATTGGAAAAGGAGATAGAAATATTATCTTTGCATCATGTTGGATTTCATTATAATTAAAAGGAGCAGCAACAGATTAACTTTTGATGCGAAATTTGCAAAGAGGCGTACACTATCTAGGGTGTTCATTGGATCCGGTTTAGTCGGTTTTGAACCGAACTGAATTAGTTTGGACCAAAACGGTTCGGTTTGTTCGGTTTAATGGTTCGGTTCGGTTTACTTTTTAAAACCGAATTATAATTTCGGTTCGGTTCGGTTTGAAATTTCTTAAAACCGAAATATAACCGAACCGACTGAACTTTTATATATTATGAATTTGGTTCAGACCATTCCGGTTTATTTCTTAATTAATTGCTTTAAATACTTCGGTTTATCTCTTAATATCCCGGTTTATTTCTTAATACGTACCTCGGTTTATTTCTTAATATAATTCGGTTTATTATAAATCAATTGTTTTACATAAAAAATTAATATATTTTGGTTTGAACTTAGCAAACCGAAATAAAACTTTGGTTCGGTTCGGTTCGATTGCAATGCTAAATCGGTTTGGTTCAGTTCTATTTTAGAAACCAAATTATTACTTTGGTTTGCCAAGTTTGATTCGGTTTCAACCGAACCGAACCGATGAACACCCCTAACCACTGTTATCAAAACCGGACCGGACCGGGCGGTCCGGCCGGAATAAACCGGAACCGGACTTATTTCCGGTTTGGTTTGTTGTTAAGACCGGATGTGCAATGAAACTGGATATTTTTAATTAAACCGGCTGTTTTTATCTAAAAACCAGGCCCAGTGAACCACATAACCTACAGTTCGGTTTAAATGTGTCAACAAAAAAGAAAAACACTAGGTCACATGTGCTCTGTAGTAGGAAACTAGACTGTAGTCTAGATGCGTGACTTTTAGTCACATGTCAGGAAAAAAGAAATGCATACTTTTCTCTCATCTAATATATTTTTTATAGAAGACCCTATTATTTTAGATATTATAACAAAGTCACTTAAGAATTATATACACCACAAGGAGTAGAACTAGGGTGCTCCTAAGCTCACCAAGCCCTTCGTGAGCGCGACTCTAAAACCTATCGAATCGACTTCAAATGATATTTTCAAACCGTTAGATGTTCAATCTATATTAAAATGTGCTTGGAGACCAAATTTTATATTTTTTGGAATTTTTTTACTATTTATTAAGATGGTTTGAAAATCGCTGTTTTTATTAAAATTCTGCACCATTGAAAAATTGCGATTTTCAAACCATCTTAATAAATAGTAAAAAAATTCCAAAAAATATAAAATTTGGTCTCCAAGCACATTTTAATATAGATTGAACATCTAACGGTTTGGAAATGTCGTTTGAAATTCGATAGGTTTTAAAGTCGCGCTCACGGAAGTGCTTGGTGAGCTGAGGAGCACCCTAGTTCTACTCATTATTTATATATAAATAATAATGTGTACCTTGAAACAATATTTGCTATTATCTTATTATTAACATTTTTATGAAATTTGTCACTGAAAGTCCAATTTGTTTATTCAAGAACTTGAACTTGAACTTATCTATATATTTATATTTTTGCGGTACTTGGTATTGAAAGCACTATTATATATCTTTAATATTTTAGTAAACTTATCGTACAAAAATTTAAAATATTGGAATGCTATATGTTTCTCTTCCTAAAAAAAATCATTTTGTCATTTGTCGATAAAATGAGTAGTTTTATTATATTTGTGGGAGAAACTTTTGATTAATTCATAAATTTATTTTTATATTATATTATTTAATATGTATGTGTGAATTTCACTATATGATAACATGTTTTTTTTTTATTATTATACATATATCTCAGAAATATATACATATAAAAAATCAACGGTTGAACCGGTTGACCCACTGGTCTAACCAGTGAACCGTTGAGCCGAAGCTTTATCGGGTCAACCTCCAGTCCAGTTCTGATAGCATTGCCCCTAACACTATCCATAGATTCTTAACTTTGGCAAAAGCACTTGCATCGTTGTATTTTTATAAGAAGCTCTTACTAATTTTTTTTTATTGAGAATTGTTACTGTATTTACTTTGAGAGATGCAACGAACTAAGATAACATGCTTATTTTTTTTTTCCTTTTCAGGAAAACAACTTGGCTTTTTGTAAAAACAGTTGATGTTTTCTGATTCGAAAAAAACATTTCTTTTTGCTGGTACAATAAAACATTGCTCTATATGTTGTTGTATGTGTTATTGCTGTTTTGTTGGTTTATTATTTGTTGTCTAAGTTATATATATATAGAGTCTGGTTAATATGCTTATATAATAACTTCAACATCATATAGAATAAGTCATTTTTGCATTTTCAATGTCCAAACAGTCCATCCGAATCGTTCAACTTGATATCCATATTAAAATGTTCTTGGAAATCAAATTTTACATTTTTGGAACCGTTTTACTATTTTTTTAAATAGGTAGAAAATCATTGTTTTTTATGGTGCAGAATCTTATGAATTAATGAATTTTCTACCTACCTTAAAAAATAGTAAACAAATTTATAAAAATATTAAATTTGGTCTCGAAGCACATTTTAATATGGAGATCATGTTGAACGGTTCAGATCGACCGTTTGGACTTTGAAAACATAAAAATGACTTATAAGTATATGGTGTTGAAGTTCTTATATACACACCAGCGACAACAATTGCATCTCTACTAGTATCCATAGAATTTTTTTTTAAAACCATAATTAAAAAAAAAATTAGCAAACCAACATGATTACTTTGATTTTTACAAAAACCATAAGAACCGAAATGCCAATTCAGTCCGCATCTTTTTTTTTTCGGGACTGAATTGGCATTTCGGTCCCTCATGATTTAACAGCTTTTCAGCAGAACTGCTGTAGCCTTTGGTGTAACATGTTTGGACCGAGATCCCATTTCAGTCCAGAGTAATTTCATTAGGGATCGAATTGGTATTTCGGTCCCTACTTTTTTTTTTTTTTTTACAGCATTTTTAATGTCCGACAGGAATTGATTGCCATTAAGTATGAAGTGACTTTCGACTCTATTTTTTTTTTTTACCACTGACACGTGGTAATCAAACTTCAAAGTTGTGAAATTGGCCCATCGTGTCAAAACGTGAATGAATAAACGTGAATGGTGGGGCCCATCGTGTCAAAACGTGAATGAATAAACGTGAATGGTGGGGCCATCGTGTCAAAACGTGGATGAATAAAGGATTAAAAAAAAAACTATTGGTTATTTTGTTTCGTGCTCATTTTAGATCTTATGTGGCGGCTCTGTTGAAAAGCTGTGAAATAATGAGGGACCGAAATGTCAATTCGGTTCAGAAAAAAAAAAGATGTGGACCAAATTGACATTTGGGTTCTTATGTTGTAAAAACCAAAATAATCATGTTGGTTTGCTAATTTTTTTTTTTTTAATTATGGTTTTAAAAAAAATTCCGTATCCATATGAATAGGTTAACAAACTACTGTAAGTTGGTATGCTAGTACCGAACTGGCAGCCCCTTTTCAAAAATTGATTCCTGCTCAGGCTCTAACTTCCCTTTCGACCTCCTCCTTTGGCCCGAAAGTTGTCTTTCAGCTCAGACAGAAGAGGGGTATTTTCTGCATTTCTTCATGTAGTCCGAAAGCTAGGTCGCAAGTTGTTGGGTCCCTCCTCATTTAAGCCCAATCAGGGCTAATTTTGGGTCAATTTAGCAGAGAGGGGTAGTATTGACATTTTGTTAAGTTGAAGGTCTATTTTGAAAAAGAGGGATTTTTGAGCTGCTAAGATTTTCTTACAGCATGTTCTAGTGTGTTCTACAAGCTCATCCTCTAAATTGTGTGTCCATCTAGGTAAAAAGAGAGAAATACACGGGTTGGCTTTTAAAGACTGGTTCAAGTGTTTTTGGGTCCTCTCTCTTTGTTTATTACATCTGTTTTGATCCCTCTTGCAAGTTGTAGAAGATGAAGATGTGTGTGTATGGTTTGTAAGTATAAAACCTTGATATTCATCAATTGAAAGTGTCTTTGGTTTCAGAATTTGTGTGAATGATCATGGTTGCTTTTAATTTCTTTTCTTGCTATAATTGGTGCTGATTATCTGCCTATACCAGTATTGGTACGAATCTGGTTTTCTGCCTATACCAGTACTGTTACAAGGTACCCAACAAAAGTTGTGCTTCAGCCTAGACCGAAGGAGAGTGTTCTTGCACTGCTTCTTCCTTTTTCTACTAAGTCCCTACCTGCAATAATAAGTAAACTAACAGTAATATCCTCAATCTATGTATTAGAAACAAGGCATTTAGTCAAATTTTCAAGTTAAAACGCTATCCAAAATGTATGTTCGTTTGGCACTTATCAAAGGTCCTGTTATCTTTTTTTTCAAGAAAGTGAGTGGGGTTTTTTATTTTCATCTCATTTTGTATACTTCACACAATTTGGATCGAACCTGATGGTAGGAACATATGGTTATTGACATGTCATTTTTTTTCTAGTAGCATGCAAAACACCTATTAAAATTTTCATTAACCAAATAAAAGTTACAGAGAAGGTTTATAGGAAAATAAAATAAAAATGAAAAGGAAGATGAAATGCTACCAAATTATATAGCCATTCTCTACGTAATTTTGAAATTCTCCCATGTAAAATGAAATTTGGGGTGTGTTTATTGTTGAAGAGAGGTGTCATTTTGTTATGATTAACAGGTCGGAATAGATGGTCGGAAAAGTACTTAGCACTAATAGGCATACTACAACAAGTAAACATAAATTATTAAAAAGTAAAGAGAGTAACAAGAACGACTAAACCCTAGCTAGAATGACGATTCTCTTCCTTAGCCCTTCACAAAAGACAACAGCCAACTTCCATAATTTCCATAAATTTTTCCCCCCTTTTGTAACCCTCCTAACAGATAGAAACTGCTCAAAAACTGATTCCTGCGCACGCTGTAACTTCCTTTCTGACCTCCTCCTTCGGCCCGAATGCAGTCTTTCGGTTTAGACAGAAGAGGGGTATTTTCTGCATTTCTTCCTTCGGCCCGAAAGCTAGATCGAAAGCTGTGCTAATTTGGCCTTGACTTGAATAGGGTTTTTCTTGTCCTTTTTGCTTGATTTCTTCTTCTTTTCTCTACTAAGTCTCTACCTGCAATAATAAGTAAACCAACGGCAGCATCCTCAATCTTGGTATTAAAAATGAGGCATTTAGTCAAATTTTCAAGTTAAACCCTATCCAAAATGTATGTTCGTTTGGCACTTATGAGTGGGGTTTTTTTTATTTTCAAGTGGGGTTTTTTATTTTCACATAATTTTTTGTACTTCACAGTTTGGACCTGAAGGTAGGAACATATGGTTATTGATAAAAGTTACATAGAAGGTTTACAGGAAAATAAAATGAAAATGAGAAAGAAGATGAATTGCTAGCAAATTATATAGCCGTTCTCCACAAATTTTTAAAATTTCCCTATGTACAATAAAATCTGCAGTGTGTTTTGTTGGATTTTGTTGAAGAGTAAACAGAGGAAGAATGATTGACACACAAATAATTCTACTTTTCCTTCTTAATTAATTCGATTACAACTTGCTGAATTTATAGCCCTACAACAACTAAATTTGGATCATCTAAATTTAGCACCCACTACCTATCCTCCTATTACAAGCAGTCCCCAAAATAGAGTTGCACCTATCCTGCTATTACAAACATGACTAACCACTAACTCCACTGCATGCTCCTTGACAGAACTCCAAATATAAAGTAGTAGTTTTTGGAACAACTCTCAACTGAACTCTAAATATGGAAAGCTAATTTTGGATCAACTTTCAACACTCCCCCTTGATTCAAAATTGGTTACTCCAAGCTTCTTCCGCAACTTTTCCAATGTGCTTAGTGCCAACGCCTTGGTTAGAATATCTGCCTTCTGATTTTCTTCCATGGAACACCGGGTTCTTTGACATTGCTATAGCTGATTGATTGTCACAGAAAATTTGTGTAGGTTGCTGCTGCACCTGTCCAACATCTTCAAGTATTCTTCTAAGCCAAACTGCTTGACAAGCTGCTGAATTGACTGCTACATGCTCTGCTTCTGAAGAGGATAATGCCACTGTTGCATGCTTCTTCGAACTCCAACTAATTGGACTGAATCCAAATGAGAACATGTAACCTGAGGTGCTTCTTCTGTCTTCTGCACATCCTGCCCAGTCACTGTCACTAGATATCACCGCAACTGCATATGATATGTCTGGTCTTGTGTGGGTTAAGTAAATCAAGCCTCCAACTAGGCTTCTGAACTTGGTTTCATCACAAAAACCTGTACCATCATCTCTTGCTAACTTCTCATTGTTGTTCATGGGTGTAGTTGCTGCCTTGCAACTATGCATACCAAACTTCTTTAGCAAATCCTTTGCATACTTTCTTTGAGAGACAAAGATGCTGCCATGCTCTTGCTCTACTTCCAAACCAAGAAAGTAATGCAACAATCCAAAATCTATCATGTGGTTTGAACACCCACTGTCTAAAAACCATATGCTGCTTGCATCAACTTTGTCAACCGCGCTGCTGGCCATGAAGAGAGTTGGTTGCGTATCCTCCTCTTCTATATAATTTGCTTGACTCTCTTCTCTTTGCTTCTTGTAGCATTCTGCTTGGTAGTGCCCATACTTGTTGCAATAATAGCATTGAACATCCCTCTTGGAATCGTCGTATGAATTTGCTTGATTGTTTCTACCTCGGTCTCTACCTCCTCTGCTGGAATTAGCCCGTCCTCTGCTGGGATTGTGGCTGCCTCTGCTCGAATTGTTTCTTCCTCTACCTCTGCCTCTTGGGTAGTCATTAGATTTGGCTCTTGATGACTCCCCCTTCATGTAAAAAGCCTTGTCATCGCCTTTATCTTCTGCCTTTGACATCCTTGATTCATGAGTCTGCAGTGACCCCATGAGTTCATCAAAGGAATAGGTGTCTAGATCTTTGGACTCTTCTATTGCTGCTACCACATGATCAAAGTTGGGTGTTAGACTTCTCAACACCTTTGCCACCACAGTCTTCTCCTCCATGGTGTCTCCAAATACTCTGATTTGATTGACCACCTCTTGTACTCTTGAAAGGAAAATTTGCACAGATTCTTCCTTGTTCATCTGCAACGTTTCAAAGTCCCTGCGTAGGCCTTGAAGTTTGATTGCCATGACTCGAGTACTTCCTTGAAATGCTGTTTTCAAGGTTGTCCATGCCTCCTTTGCATTGGTGGCTGCTGCAATTTTCGAGAAGATGGTGTCATGCACTGCTTGTTGGATGAAGAATAGCGCCCTTGCATCTTTCTTCTGATTTTCTTGCTGGTTCGGATCTGAATCTGGTGGACCATTGTTAACCAAATCCCATAGGCCATGAGACTTGAACAAGGTCGTCATCTTGATGCTCCAAAAGGCATAATTCTCGCCTTTGAACAGCTGAATTGCTGGTTGCGTCACATTCACCGTGTTGTTGCCGTTTTCTGCCATTGAAAACGCCCCAAGTTGATCGACCACGCTCTGATACCACTTTGTTGGATTTTGTTGAAGAGTAAACAGAGGAAGAAGGATTGACACAATAATTCTACTTTTCCTTCTTAATTAATTTGATTACAACATGCTGAATTTATAGCCCTACAACAACTAAATTTGGATCATCTAAATTTAGCACCCACTACCTATCCTCCTATTACAAGCAGTCCCCAAAATAGAGTTGCACCTATCCTGCTATTACAAACATGACTAACCACTAACTCCACTGCATGCTCCTTGACAGAACTCCAAATATAAAGTAGTAGTTTTGGAACAACTCTCAACTGAACTCTAAATATGGAAAGCTAATTTTGGATCAACTTTCAACATGTTTATTATTGAAAAGACATGTCATTTTGTTATGCTTAACAGTTGGGACCTGACGGTGGAAATTAGAGAAGGAAATACGTGACACGCCGTGACGTGACGTGACAAACACGCCGTGATTTGGTCACGTGACGTGACGTGACGTGATCAATGTTTTTTTTTTCACGTGACGTGATCAAAATAGTGGCAGACGATCACGTCACGCGAATGGTCACGTCACGCGTAGTCACGCCGTGACTACACGTGACGTGATATAACGTGACGTGATATGACGTGACATAAATTAGTCACATTGAACTTTTTTTATATTTTAATTTAAATTGTTGAAAATTCAGAAAAAATATATCAAAAAATATGAAAATTATAAAATTTGTAAAATAAGTAAATAATGTTGCAAAAATTAACTAGTAAATAATATTCTAAAAATTGCCAAATTTTTTGGATAAAAGATATTTAAGCCCGTTTCATTAAGAAACATAGTTTTTACAAACAGCCACAAAAGAAAAGTCTGAATATACTATGAATATACTACAGAAACAAAGCCTAATAGTACTAATAGGAATATGGACTACTAGAGTCTGTCCTCAAAACATGCTGGAACTGACAAAATATAACAGTACATGATCACGTGATGTGTTTTATAACGTGACGTGACGTGACGTGACGTGATTAGTTTACGTGACGTGACGTGACGTATAATTTTTGTTAAATACAGTCACGTCACGCGAATAGTCACGTCACGCAACACGTGAGTCACGTCACGTAATCGACACACGTGACGTGACGTAACGTGACGTAACGTGACGTGAACGTGACGTTACGTGACGTGACTGATCACGCCGTGACAAATTTCCTTCTCTAGTGGAAATGCACTCCATGTTGCAGTCAACAAAGGGAAATTTGAGTCACTCAAATGTTTGTTAAAACTCATACAGCCAGAGGAGATCATAAACCATCAAGATTACAATGGAAATACACCATTGCATCTTGCAGCTAATCAATCAAGGATACAATCCTCTCTGTTGCTTCTCGGAGACAGAAGGGTTAACCCTTGTTTGTTAAACCGGGAGGGCCAAACTGCTCGAAGTTTGATTGAGATGAGAAGAGATCCAAGCCTATATGAGGTATTAATCTAGTGAGTACCACCTTATTTACGCTCACATGCTCTTTCTTTTTATGAAATTGACAGAAATTTCAAAAAGTGGGAACTTAGCATCCAATGGCCATTGAACTAAAACAGGTTTTTAATATCAAATGTTTCTAATGAAAGAACGCATCTCAATTGCACTTTGTTGTAATATAAATTTATCACTACGGAGAACTAGCATTTGTTCTAGTGGCAAAGACATATGGTCTGTATGTGAAAGGTCATGAGTTCGAAACTCAGATGGAGTAATTCTTTGTTGTAATATCAAGAATATTAAATAGTTGGGTGGCTTGACCTCTAACTTTAATAAATAAATAAATAAAATTATCACTATGAAATCTTGGAACCTCATCTGTTCATCCTGCTTCTTAAAAATATAACTTTTGTTTCTGTTTACAATTCCTAATTAAGGACAATTAATTTTTAAATAGTCGTATATTTGGAGAGAGCTAAAGAAACAAGAAGCAAAGAGATGCAAGAAGCAACAATTACCACCTACAAGTGCTTTTAGAAGCATGAAAATATCCGATGACTATATCGAACTAAGTGTATCAACATATACACTTGTTGCAGCCCTAATCGCAACCATCACCTTCTCAACCATCCTTACCATGCCTGGTGGCTACAATCAAAAGGAAGGCTTTGCCATTCTTGGTAAAAAACCTGCGTTCAAACCCTTTGTTATATCTAATACAATTGCCATGTGCAGTGCTCTTGTTGTGGTGTTCTGTTTCATTTCTTTCGGGGATCCCGTGATGTTCAAACTACATCATCGGAAGTGGGGCCATCGACTTACTATTGTAGCAGGTCTGTCCATGATTGTTTCACTCATGACTGCTGTGTATCTCGTAGTCGAGCCAGAGTCAAGATTATGGATTGCGGTGATATCGATTGGGTGTTGTACTCCTATCGTAATTTTGTTTATATACTTGGTCTCGACGTTCTTTTCTAGGACATTTTTGGTTTTGTGAAATCTCTCTTGCCGTGATTTATTTGTATGGTTATATATATGTAAATCTTAGTTCAATATTAATGGAAAATGTAGGATCACAGATCATCCAGATACGCATTTGAAAACTGTAACTTTGTATATTCTGCAGTTCAACAATTAAACTCGCTAATTGTTAGTTGCGTACGTGTTATAAGAACAATGTATTTATTTGTAATTTATGCCTTCAAATTATTGTACATACCGCTAGAGGTGCCCGTTTTCAAATTTTCTAGCTTAGTCATGTACGATCTTCTGATAGATAGCAAGCAAACCACGCAGTTTATGGTCTATGTCAGACACGTAGATGAGCATAGAGTTTAAAGACAATACCTCTCCAATTGAATAAAGCGAGAGCGGCCAAATGCTTGCGTTTTAGTCTCCCTTGTTATCTTCTTCTTCAAGTTACCACAATGGCAAAGATCAAAACTTGATCCACCCAAGATTTAATTTATGAGAGAGATGATTCCAATATCAGATGTACTACAATCTCTTAAAAATCAAATATGTATCTACTTCGCTTCTTGACTTACAATCTCTACGAATGATCGAATTAAAGGACCAAGCAAAGTGCTCAACACATGAGCTACGTCTCAAACTTCAAGAAGAACCTAGCAAACCCACTAGATCCAATCGGATCTAGCACGAAGGAGGAGAAGGAGCAACCCGATGGGCACCTTAAGAGTTCATTGTGTGTACGTTATGAAACAATGATAGAAATAGAGGTATTTTAAGACAATTTACATCCCAACCAGAAAGCACATTAGAGAATTGCATCCTTGAATTTCATATTTAAGTATCAATATGTCCTTCCATCTATCTTTAACTAAATAATCATTAAATATGTACCACCATTTAATTCTAAATTAATAACTTCCCAAGCCTCATTGGTTTATCTAAAGCAAAGAGAATTCTTTCTTTACTGAACTACCTTCAAGCCCTAAAAATCTCCTCCTGAATTTATCAATGCTAATTATTATTTTAACATGCATCCTACAAATGACCAGCCAATACAAATCCGTATCCTCCCAAGTACCGTAAAAGAAAATCTTTTACAATTAGTGAATCTGAACTGTTCTTTTAACTTTGCACGAATCTCAAAACACAAATAATATTGGCCTCCTGCGCCATCGAGAATAGGCACTGTTTTTCAGATAATCTGAAACCGTAAAATAGTGGGGCCCACCGTTCAATACCTGAGAGGATACTTTTCCAGCAGTAGGTATATCTGAAATTATAGAGTTAAACAATGCAACTCTAACTTCAATTGATAATGACTTACTCTTTTATCCCTTTAATAATCTTTTTTAATTTTAGTATTCTAACTGTCAACAAGTAATTTATTTCAATGCAAGGATACTTCTAGATATATTTTTTTTATAAATAACCAATGTTACATCCAAAAATACAATATAGAAGATTAATTAAATAAAATTTAGAAATTAAGATATTAATGACGTTTTTATGGGCATAATTTTTTTTTTTCAAAAAATGAAAGAGAGTAACACAAAAAGGATGATGGTTGTTTGACACTTGTCATTGATCCGATGATTTAAGAAATACTGATTAGATAAGGTAATTGACATTTTTAAATTGGATCCGAATCATTAATTAAGTTTGTACTTATTTTAGAGGAGGATTGCAATACCTCGTGTCTTTCATGCCTCATCATGTCTCATGTTTTATATGTTCATTTTTGAAATCCAAACTGTCGATCCGAACCGCTCAATATGATATCCATACTAAAATATGCTTGAAGATGAAATTTTATAATTTTGAAAATTTTTTTCTATTTTTTAAGATAGGTACCAAAATCACTGAATTTGGACCGTTCAAAAACAGTAATTTTGTACCTCTCTAAAAAATTGTCAATAATTTATTAAAATTTATAAAATTTGGTCTCCAAGCATAATTTAGTATGGATATCATGTTGAGCAGTTCGGATCGACAGTTGGATTTCAAAAATGAAGATATACAATTTTTTTTTTTTTTTTTTTTTTTAGAAATAAAGGCATCTAGTGCCCGTTTCATATATGAAACATAACATGTAACTTACGAAGTACTAATGATAGTTCTATTTTGTCTTAACAAAGATATGCCAGCACAAGGCCTAGAATAAAGCAAAAAGCATAAGCTCTACGTTTAATTTGCCACCAAAAAACAGTAATAGAAAATTGAGATAATACTAAGCCTCCAACTTTGGGGCTGAGGTAACACACTATTAACCAAAATTTTGTGAACTTGGTACTCTCATGCATCATTTAGATCATCTGCACCATCTCTTTCAAAATTCTCCTCAAGTGTATCTCTCTGATATGGCACCAGCTGCTGTTCATTGGGGTCCCACACACTTAATGGAATTACTTGAAGATCAATAGGCAGCCAAGCAATAGTAGCATCTTTTATACGCTTAGGATATGACCTGACCAGTAATTAACAAGCGAAATGATTAGTAATATAAGATTTCTAGAGGAGTGTATAGGAGTATTGTGAAAAATAATGGCATTTCTATGTTTCCATAATGTCCAACTTAAAGCACTAAAAACTACAAGGAAAGCAATGTGATTATCTTTATCCAATGACCCTGCAAAATCAAAAATGTTAGCACAATTTTTCCAAGTAGAGAAGTGGTATTGACTATGTCCCAACCAAAACCAAATATGTTGTGACAGTACATTTAAGCACTAAGTATTGTATTGGAACCCTCCTCAATTTTAAAATAGGTGTCTTATATTTCAAATAGATTTAAATCCAATCCGTTTAATTTAAATTTACACGAATCTTAAAGCAAATTATTTATATTCTAAATAACCTGAAAAATATTTTAGCTCAGCTTTGACCAACTTGCATGTGCACTCTAAATCTCCAGAAGAAAATTTCTTTGCTCATTCTCCTTCTTCTCTCGTTTCTTCGTTTCTCTAAAACTCTAGTACTAAGATAGTTCAAAGTGCTCAATTTTTCAAAATTCCTTGCGCTGATGGCTACTTCAGATTCCTTGCTAATTTACATAAAATCGTCGGGTGACTTCAATTTCACCATGCTCGCCTCCTCTCATGATGATATTGCTTCACTAAAGAGTATGATCTTTTACATGCATTAATTTTTTCTTGATTTAACGCTTCATCTGGTGGTTCTTACTGTTAATGAAAGGTACTAGATGAAGCAATTTTTTATACCCTTATTAAATACAATAATTTAAAGTCCAAATGTATTTCAAAATAGTTACAAGTAATTTTCTTTTTATTTTTATTTTTAAATTAGTGACTTTAAATACCTATTAACAATATTATTAATAAAGAACGTATTTACAATAAGTCAAGTGATCCTCATTCCTAAATCTGCTATTTTATTCTCATAAATTCCTCAAAACTACTCTAATCTTCTAATCTTACTTATATGCACTCTTAAATCTTCTAATCTTCTAATCTTACTTATATACACTCTTAATGACTCTATTACCTTAATCAATCCCCACTTCTCTCCATGACCGCATCCGCTCACCGTTGTGCTTCGATCAAGATAGAGATAAAAACTCTATGATCCGAGATATATATATATGATGATACCGCGCTCTTAGCTCCGGTTCCTCCTCTCTCTCTCATTCTCCTCTTCGCTCGAAAAAGTAGAGCCGAAAGAGAGAAGAGAGGCATAAGTACTGCTGTGTCACTAGGGTTTTTTTTTCGCTTTCGAAATCGCCCGTAAAAAGAGCGAATTTGCTCCCAGTTACCCTGTCACTCCTATTTTCTTAAAATTATTGATCCTTCCTTTTGAAATTGTAGTGTTGAGCAGAAAAGCCAGAGGCACAACATGTAGCTCTATTCCCACAGAAGGAAGAATTGTTGCACATGCTATGAAGGTACTTTGCTCTATCTACTATCTCCAGTTATTAATTAATTACAATTAGGGGTGTTCATCGGTTCGGTTCGGTCCAAATCGAACTAAAATAGGAAAACTAAAGTTGTATTCGGTTTTTGAAAGTCAAACCGAATAGAACCGAAATGGAATCAAACCGAATAAGAATCGAACCGAACAAACTGAACTAAATTTCAGTTTATTCGGTTGAACCGAAATAGGATATTAATAATAAAAATAAATATTTTTTTTGTTAATTTTTTGAATTTTTTAAAAGACAAATTAAAAAAAATTGTTTGGTTCGGTTTAACCGGTATTAAACCGACCAAGCAATATACATCTTTATTGTAATTTTTGAATTTTTTTAAATGTTTAGTTCCGGCGGGGGATGAGTTTAAAAATTTCAATCAGTTCAATCTAACTGGTTTTAAAATTTCTAAACCGAACCGAACCAAAATATTAAACCAGTTTAAAAAAATGAACCCAAACGATATATTTGACCGAAAAAATTGAACTATTTAAACCAAACTATTTCGGTTTGATTTAAAACCGATTAAACTGTACCCGATGAGATTACAATGTGCATTTGGATTCTTAGTTTCAAAAGAAAGAAGTTAATACACAAATTAAAACTATGATTGCAGATGTGGCACGAAGGAACTTGTTACTATCCCTGTTCGTTGTCCGAACAATCACTACGAAAAATTATGAATGAAGTTATTTTTTTCTCTAAAAACCTATGGGATCGGTTGCTACCGAACAGGCCCTTATTGGATGGAGTCACAGCCTGAAACTCCTCTAAGTTAGTTATTTCGATTTAGATCAGTTTAATTATTTATGTTTCATTGAGTTTTAAAATAATGTTATAGTTTAGGCTATTTCTTGTTTGAAATAATGTTATAGTTTAAGCTATTTCTTGTTTTATTGAGTGATATATACATCTGTATTTATCTTCAAAATAATTGCTCATATACCAATGAGTTTTACTGTACCAAATATCTTCAAATTAAAATTATGTATAATATACATATCAAATCAGCAGATATATACTCAGACTAGCAATTAATTTCTAACGTGAGAGTAGAGGTCCCATGCCCATTCCATTCGCTTTAAGATGCATGCACTCTGCTTTAAAATTTATGTGTATCTGCTTCAATTTTCATGCACACAGATCTAAAAGCGGATCGGACGGTCTTGGACCTCATTAGACCCAAAAGTAAATTCGATGGACATTGGACCTACTCTGTGTTAGAAATGTTCTACAAGCCATAATATTTTGGGTCATAATTAATAGTTAATTATAAAGTTATAATATGGATCAAGTCTTATTGGACTGGGCCCAAATTTCTGCTCTGATCTGATCTGATCTGATATGTTCCACCAGGATAAGGTCTTCTGAATAGGCTCAATCAATAGGTGCGATCAAATGGTGTGTTGTATTATAAATACACATACATATGATAATTTTGGGTCTCTCTCTGAACTGTTCAATTTTTGAACAGAAGAAGAGACAGAAAATGTAAGAAAAATATTTTCGATTTTATTGGATTAGACCGAAAATTTGATTTGCCTAAATTTGCACCACTTCAGAAACCGAGAGAGAAAAGTAGAAAAATAGGAGGGGACTGTCAGTTGACGCTAGCACTCCAACTTGCAGTTGTTTGTCAACTTGTTCGTGTGGATACCAGTAGAGACGTGATTACGGTTGCTGTTGTATGGATTCAACACAAGGTGTACGAAGTGAAGAAGGTTACAGCTAGGACTTTAAGTTTCCGCTGCGCATCTAGTGGTAAACTCTATATTAATCTTGGAATTAGTTTTATATTTGAATTCTAATTTTCGGATAGTGAACAAATCATTAACCGAATTTAATTGTTGCACATATAAAAATTCCAACACTTTGTTCTCTTAATTTCTATGCAAGACAAAAGGTGGTACTTGTACTAAGTCAATATACCAAGACTAAATATTTTCTAAGTAAAGACGATCCTACAAGTTCCTGAGCATTGTTTCAAAGAAATCGAAACAGCGATACAAAAAAGGAAACTTCAGAAAAGAAAAGAAAGGAAATTCCGACCTGCCGGATTCGAACCAGCGACCTAAGGATATCTGTTAAACACTACAGTCCTCCGCTCTACCAACTGAGCTAAGGTCGGTTTCTATTATATACTATATATTTTTATATATTATCTCTATTTCAAATTTAATAAACGAGTCACATCAGATTGTATGCGTCAACGAAAGCAACCTGCGCCGTAAGATTTGGAGCTTCTATTATAATTTAAAAAAAAAACTAAAGATGCGACGAAATTCAAGATGGGAACAGTATTTATATGCAGATGAGAACAAAGTGCAACGTAATTTTCTCATTGACTTGTGCACTAAAATTCAAACTCACTTGTTTTTTAGTTCACACCTTAACAACTCTCAAATCAAACAGCGGCTTGCCTTGGATCTACTACAACAAATATAAGAGGCCACACCAATTATCCTTCTATTCAACTTCTAAACATAATCACGCACTCAGAGGCGGATCCACGATTTTCGTCAGGGTAGCAAATAATATCAAATCGGGTTTAAATACCTAATCGGATTTAAATTCATTAACTAATTGGGTACTCGATAAAAAACAATGCATAAACTTATACTTTCTGATACGTCAAAACAGTATAGTACAAAGTTTTAGTACAGCAAACTATACTTTGTTATCCTCTAATACACTTTCGGTTCAGATTGCAAGTATACAATCCTATCGCGTAGTATATTATCGGGTATCGATCCACAGAGAGTATAGTAAATACTTAGCTTGAACTTTAGATAATTAATTTCAGAAAATAAGAAAATCGGGAGAGTAAAGTGCAATTAAAGAAAATGGGGGGTTTTGTTCTAAGTCCTAAAGTTTGGGTTCAATACCCGAAGAAAGGAGTTTTGAAACAAATGAAAGTAAAAGAAATAAAAGAAAGTTTGGTTTGCTTTTCAAGTTTTGGAAGTCTAGGGGCATTCGGTCTACAATCCCTTGCTAATTCTATCTACTCGGTTTGTTTAAATTCATGTACGATCTGATGAGGTTTCTAACCTAATATGTCATTAAGAGTCACTTTCGTGAATTAATAACGTGCCTAGGTAATTCGAACTTCACGATTAGGTCCTTCATCCTAGCTACCTAGACCATAAGCTCTTGTTAGTCTCTCCTCTCCTCAAATATTGGTACTTCACGATTAAGTCATTCATACCAATATCCGATTCAATTTGAGATGTCCTAAGGGGTTGACTTCACAGTTACGTCCTTCACCAAATCCCTAACCCTAATTTCTATAGTTCCGGCTTATATTACAAATTGGTTAAATCCTAATCCAAACCTAGGATATTTGTGTTCATAATTTGGTACTATCCTATTGATCCTAGTCAATTTTGGGTTCTTACAAATCCAAAACGGGATAACTACAATTCAAGTACTAATTATGTAAATAACACAATAAGTAAATCACAGAAATTAAACAAGTTCATGCATTGACCTAAACCCCTAGAGAGAGAACTACTCCCTCTTGGAGAGAAACATTGCAAAGTTTGGCAAAGAATAAGAAGAAATGAAATAAAGAATAATTACATCCTTTGAATCAAGAACCTCAATCTTGCCGAAATTTTGCTTGGATCTCCTTCTTCTTCCTAGAAAAGCTTCAGGAACTCCAAGAATTTCTGCAAGTTTATCGCTGTGTGTGAGAGATGTGTGTGTTGTGTCTTGCATGGGAATGAGTCCCTCCTTTTAAAGCAAGAGATCATGCCCAATTTAGAAGCTAGAATGTGGAGTTAGTGGGTGCTCTTTTTACATTGCTTCCCTGGCAAGCATGTCTAATTTTGGCTCTTAAAACGCGTCCCTGGAGCGCTAAAAATAGAAACCGCATTGAAATTGGGTAATTCTGGCAGTCTGCGGGTTTAGTGCATCCGCACTGATGATGAGTGCGGATGGTTCACCCGCACTGGATCCAACTTTCCTTTTTTAACTTAGCGAAAATCCTGCGTAATCTTCTGAGTGCGTCCGCACTAGTGGTGGGTGCGGATGGATGACCCGCACTGCTGAATTTCTGTGTTGATCTGTAGTTTCTGAAAATCCGACCAAGTATTAACTGCGGGTGGATGACCCGCACTGGCGTGTGAGTGCGGACGCATTACGCTCGGGAAAAATTCTGGCTAGGCTGAGATGCTGGAAATTCGGCTAAGTACTGAGTGCGTCCGCACTCAGTGTTATTTTCTTCATTTTTCATCTTTTCCTGCGTTTTAAAGCCAAACAACCGCAGTAACTTGATTCTAGGTGTATTTCATTCACTTTATACTCAAAATACATGATAATTGGAGTTATTTTATGATAAAAACTAGATCAAATGTGTATATAATTTATGCTTATCACTTTCTAATGCTTTGACTTGTCATTTTTTATGCTTTGACTTATAATTCTCATTACTAATGAAAATTTAACAAATTTATTTCAATTTTAAACCTAAATTTAACCCGAATTACAAATTAAACGTCCAGAGGAAGGCAAAAAAAATTTCAAGGTGGGCAAAATCGGTCGGAACCGATAAATCTCCACTAAAACTCAAAATCAGGGGGCAGTTGCACTATATTTCTACTTGTAATTTTGGATTGTACTCATCTACTATATGAACAAACAAAATCAGAAACTTATTATATTTACTGTAGTGATGGACTGATGGTTAATTTGATAAAACAAGAGTAGAACTGGGGAGTTCTCTAAGTTTTTTTGTGAACTCAACTTTAAAACCTATCGAATTGACTTTAAATGAATAATCTGAACCGTTGAAATCCGTCTACATTACGAGTGATGTATTCACATACAAAAATTTTAAATTTTCGAATTAATTTTGTATAGAGTCAAGTGGTTAAAAAATGTTTAAAAAATGAATACATTAAAATTAATTTATAAACGAGATATATTTAAGTACGACATGTAAAAATCTGACTTAATCACGGCACGTTCAGTCACAGTACGTATTACATCCCTACTCACCCTGGATCCGTATGCCCTCAAACCTGAGGGTACAATTAGGAAATCCATATCGTTCTTTAACTCTGATACAAATCTCAATACGAACTTCCTATATATATCTACAATAGGCACCAAATGCCTTTTGATCTGACTGGGACTAAATTCAGACCATTCTTTTCAAATTGTAGTGTCATGTATCTGAGGGGATACGCATCCGCTCACCAGTCACAACACCCCCCCCCCTCCCCCCGAGTGCGTATCCTCTGAGATATCTCAACTTTTGCGTGACCGATGTGTCCGGTGCCTATTTGGGGATAGCGCAAGGGCCAGTATTATTTGTGCTTCGAGATTCGTGCAGAAGTTATTTGAATAGTTATGATTTTCCATAAAGTCACGCAAAGTTTGAGATATCTCAGAGGATGCGAATTCCCCCCCCCCCCCCCCCGCCCCCAATTCAGATCCTCCCCAGTATCGTAAAAAGAATCTTTTACAATTATGGATTTGGATTGTTCTTTTAACTTTGCACGAATCTCAACACACAAATAATACTGCCCCTACTTCATCCCGAATAGGCACCGGCTGAAGAATAATCTGGACCATTCTTTTGCTAATTGTAAAAAATTCCTTTTTACAATACCAGAGAGGGTATGAATTCCCCCCAAAATGTAACCAAGACTATATTTTTTAATTTTTTTAATGAAATATATACGGTAGGCAATCATAAAAAAATTCTTTCGTATGTTCATAAAACCATCGTTGTAAAATTCATTTTTATTTATGGTTGTTGATTGTATGTGTGTTTGTATAAGATCAAACTAACGATATGACAGATTTAATGAAAGTCCAAAAAATTCATATACAATTTGGCCAAATTGGAATTGAATAGTCAGAGCAGCAATGAGTAGTTGGGGATTCCTTGGTAAACAAATGAAGCATCTCCATTTAAGTATGGGGTCAAGATATTATTTCTTTTGGATCCTTTTAGAAAATAGAGCAATTAATGATTTGGGTACCCCAGACGTGCACTTGGATGCGTATAATGCAATGTACATGTGGCATTTGTTGTACAATTGAATACTCGAAATTTTTATTAATATTCAAAAAATAATTTAAATTTCACAGAATACACATGTTTTCTGGAAATTTTCAGAAATAACCAATCAGCTGAATTATTCAATGGAAATCCAACCCAAATCCGCTGAATAATTCAGCGGAAATGGATTTCCTATTTTTGTTGGATTATTTAGCGGAAATAGGATTTTTTTTTAATTAAATAGAATATGTTATGATTTTTTATTTTTTTCTGTTGAAATATTAGAAATATTTTTATATTTTTTGGAAAATATATGGAGTACTATAGAATCGAATTTACTAGAAAGATTGCGACAAATAATCAGGATCAACATTTTTTAGGCAGGATTTTTTAGAATCAGAGTCATTGATCCCGGTTCAAAAATCATTTCTGGATAAATAAAAAAAAATATTATGGTTCTTCTAGTAATTTCAAATTGTACATATCTATTTATTTCTCTAGAAGTTATTTTTGAAAAATATTAAAATATTTATTGTGCCAATAATGAAGATCGTATCTCTAATTTTGATATTATCATAGAAAATTAAGACGAGCTCGGACGAGCCAAAAAATAATAACAAAATATTATCATTTTTTTTTCGTTGCTCGATAGGAACGAAGCCAAAAAAATTATAATTACTTTAAATATTAAGTATATATTTTTTATTCTTTCTGAGAGAAACATAGAAATATAAGTATATATTTTTTTTTTGGGAAAACATTTTAGGTTAATACATAATTTTATAATTTTTTTAATCTTAAGTATATTTTTTATTTTTTTCTGAAAAAATATAGAAATACTTTCTATGTGATGTGTCTCTGCTGCTATTGTTTGGCATCTTATATTGTCTTTTGTACTTAAAAATCACTTGAATTAAACTCGCTTAGAAGTTTTTTTAGCTTCATTTTAATGCAAATATATGGTTAACGCCTTGCATAAATTTTTTATACGAAAAAAAATATGGTTAACGCCTTGCATAAATTTTTTATACGAAAGAAGAATTTCTAATTATCCATGTGCATTCGCTGTATTTATTTTTATTCCTCTAAATGTATAAAGTGTTTCAGAATTTTCATATAAAATTGAACCAAAAAAAAAAAAATTAAGTATGTATCTTGATGGACAAATTGGAGAAACTTAGCAATATGTAGGGGTGTCAATGACACCCTATCTGTTTATCCGACCCGTATCGTATCCGAAAATACAGATAAGGGTAAGATTTTTTTTTCGTTAGCTTATCGAGTATGGGTAACAATTTTTTTCGTTCTCTTAACCATTATCCTATAAGATAATTTTTAAAAATAAAATTATATATAGATATATATTTGTATGAAGGTAGTACATGATACATTAAAGTTTTGTACTTTACTAAATTTTGATAATACAAATTAGTTGCATTAATTATTATTTTTTTCTTGCTTTGAAAAATATTTTATCTAAAACACAAATCGAGATGTCAATGGTACTTTTTTACCCGTTTACCTGACCTGTATCGTATTCAAAAAAGCAATAAAAATAAAGATTTTTTTCATTATTATAACAGATACGGATATGAAAATGCCTCCAGCCAACTCATTAACATCCCTAGCAATATGTCACTTTCTCATACTAATACATTTCTGATAGCACTCATACAATAGGTCCAATACCAATGCGTCACTTTCCCATAAAATTAGGCATGGATTAGTCAAAAATACCCCAAATTGAGTCTCATTCAGAAAGTCTGGAATAATTCAAGGAAAACAGGTCATTGTCATAAATAAAATAAAATTGATAATATCCCTGAAATGGAGAGAATACAATGAATAAAAATAAGATCACGTAAAACATAGAAAATATTTTTTTAATTTTTAAAATTGTAAGTATTATTTTATAATAGTTTCTGAGAAAAGCATTGAAATATTTTGTGACTCTACGTAGCTCGTCATTGTTGCTTAGTTGGCATAATATATTTTGTACTTAAAATCAATTGAATTGAACATTTGAACTTGCATATTGGCATATTATATTGTCTTTTGTACTTAAAATCAATTGAATTAAACTTGGTATTTTTTTTTTGTTTCTATAAATGCATAAAGTATTTGAGAATTTGAACCAAAAAATATGTACATATCTTGATGAATATTTTGGAGAAACTTAATTAGCAATATGTCACCTTCCCATAAAATTGGCATATTATATTGTCTTTTGTACTTAAAATCAATTGAATTAAACTTGGTATTTATTTATTTTTCTATAAATGCATAAAGTATTTGAGAATTTGAACCAAAAAAATATATATGTATGTATCTTGATGGATATTTTGGAGAAACTTAGCAATGTGTCATTTTCTCATTCTAATCCATACAATAGGTACAACAAATATCAAATATCAATATGTCATTTTCCCATAAAATTAGGCATGGATTAGTCAAAATTACCCCCAAAATGAGTCTTATCCACAAATGTGGAATACTTCAAAGTCAAAAGGGTCACTGTGATAAATAAAATTAAATTCATAATCTCCTTCAATCCCTTAATTGTAGTCAGATGATGATAATAGATTCTGAAGGCTCTTATTTAATTGTATCATTTCCACTAGTTATTGATTAATTAAATTAGCATTTATCTAATAATTTTATGAAGATTAAGGAATTCCTTTCAATTATACACATCCATATAGCAAGTATCTAATAATGTAATTAGAGGTGCTACTTTTATCCGATTACCCGGATCCAATTCGGAACCGAACCGGATCCGACCCGGAACCGACCCGGATCCGATTAATTTGGGTAGGGTATGGTTTAAAAAATATAACCGGTTAAATTATGGGTACGGTTACAAAATTAATAATTTAATATCCGATCCGGATCCGAACCGGAACCGATATTGTAATGGATAGGATATGGGTTTGATTTAGTTATCCGACTCATAACCGAACCCGACCCGATACCCATATAAATACCTGATAAAACATATACGAATAACTATGAAAATACAATTTTATATATAATCAAATTAACAAATGTCACGCCAGTAATCACATTTTGCATATTAATTTTTTGAATAAAATTTATTGCTTTGAATATATCCTTCAATATCTGCCTTATATATCATCCTCATAATCATGAAAAATTATTGTTCTCATTGATATGTCATTCGCAATAAATCTCATAGAAATCAAATATTTGCCATAAATTTAATTCTCTATTCAAACAAATTAGTATTAATATTTCATTCATGGATTTTTTGAATCATAGAAAAGAAAATCACCATCTCCAATATTTTACTTTCTAAAAATTATATCTATTCTTCAATATTTTGATTTTCAAAAGTTATTTATCTCCACCCTCCTGAATTCAAAAGTTATTAACAAAAAACAAAAAACTTTCGAATACTTTTTGTTATTCCATGAGTACTCCAAACAATCAACAATCAAATCCTGAAAATACTACCCAAGTTCCACAAAATATTATTGAAGGCTCTAATGAGAAAAAAAGAAAAACATATGTAGTATGGGAGTTGTGACATATACCCGCTCCGGATCCGGAACCGCCCTATATCCGAACCGGACCCGATAATTCACAAACAAGTTATTGTTACACTTAGGGGCACCTCAAATTGCTCAAAAACTGAAATTAAATTGCAATTGAAAGTAAAGAGATGAGTTTAGAGAAATTTGACACGCGGGGTGATAACGGAGTTCGGCAAATCAAAGGCCTACGTCTCCGGGGCTTCGCAACCTAGTGAGGTGCGCCTTCCTATTACCCAATACGAAAGGATTACAACTTGTGAACCGTTGAGCCCTTACACACCTAGCGGGAAATCAAACGGCCAACTCAAAGAGATGAGAACAAGGTCTCAATTGTTTAGGAACTCAAGAGAAACACTCAATAGATCTCTCTAACCTAATCTATAGCTAGATTAGTGAAGTAGGTTGAGGTTGCTTGAGGGATTTTGAAGTTTTAAGGTCTCACAACAATGGAGTAGGCTAAGCTCTCAGAAAATCAAGTTTTGAATAATTAGGGTCGGCTGAGGTAATGTTGAGAGTGATCCCCTCAATCTATTTATAGTGGCAGCTCAAAAATGAGCTGTTTGATGTAAAACGTTACCAACGTTTTATAAAACGTTACCAACGTTTTATAAAACGTTACCAACGTTTTATTCAAATGCGATTTAGGGTTTTAATTTTCTCACAGCTTAGATAAACGCTATAACGTTTTATAAAACGTTACACCGTTTTCAAAACGTTACAACGTTTTATAAACGTTATAACGTTTCTAGTTTGTACTGAACACCTGTCCTTCAGTTGTTCTGAGTCAGTTAAACGTTACAACGTTTCATAACCGTTATAACGTTTGTAAAACGTTACAACGTTTTATAAAACGTTATAACGTTATAACTTGGTTTTCTTTTGATATTTTTGAAACTTCTGATCATTGTAAAACGTTACAACGTTTTGTAAACGTTCATAACGTTTTATCCCACTTTGAACAACCACACACATACTTTATCAATCTTTTGAATTTACATTTTATATTCTTGATAAATGTCTTCATGATTTCTTCAGTCCAGGCATATTACATCGCAGTTCTTTATTCTTCTTGGACCTATATGTTCTCAAAATAGAAGAAATCGTAAAATTCAATAATTGTATGTTTTTGCAAATTAGTCAAATAGACGTAAAAGATTATTGTACGAACAACAATCTCCCCCTTTTGGCGATTTGCAAAAACATACAATGTGAGTGAGTGCATAAATCGAAAATTTTCAAACATTAGTTAATCCAGTTTTGATTTTGCATTTCAATCCATTTGTACCAATTTCTCCCCCTTTTGGAAATCGACGAAAGGGTGAAAAATTAGCACTAATTTAAAGTGCTCCCCCTCAAATTATGCACTCCCCCTCAATTTAGTAATATAGCAACAATAATTTACAAACAAAAATAAAGTTGAGGTCATAACTATTACATGCAAAACAATTCAATTTCAATTCACCATATCAAGTTGTATATATCCATGTGCATAGCTCATGCATATACGACATGTCAACTTATGCAATCCAAGGAATTCAATAAAGCTTGTCAAGGCGCCAAGATATCCAATTTTTGTAATTTTGCAAAGTAGGCCCTTACAAGTTAGCAAGTCATACACCATTTTTAAGATATCAATATCGCATACATATCTCCACCAAATTTCAAATACCACAATTCAATCAAATCATGCAATTCAATCAAATTAAACTAGTTGAAATTCACCAATTTAACAATTCACAACATTTCAAAACAACAACACATTTCAAAAATCAAAGCAATTCAAACAATTCAAATTAAACATGCAATCAACAAACAATTCATGCAAATAACACACAAGTTAAGTTAGAAAGTTTTGATTCTCTAAAACTAGTACGATTTAGTCGTCATTCATGGGGTCGTTTTCATCCAGGTCTTCAACTGGGATGTCTTCGTCTTCATCATCCAGGTCTTCTTCTTCAACCAGACGCTCACGTGCTCGTGCCGGGCTTCCAGAGGGACCATATTGCTTGATAAAGCGATTAGAGAGGCTTGATTGTGCTTCATCAAGCGTATTGAGAGCTCGAGCATGTGCGCGCAGTTGTTGCCTTATCTTCATTTGCCCCTTGTCAAGCTTGTCGAACCTCCTATCCATTGCTTGATGGTTCTGTTGAATTTGCAGACTTTGGGCATGCATTTGTTGACAAAGCCACAACATTTGCGCTTCTTGACCTACTGGAGGGACAAACGCACCTCCTTGTTGCACAAATTGTGGTTGAAGTGGAGGTTGAGGTTGAGCCGGTCCCACTTCTTCTTCCGGATCCCAATATTGATTGGGTTGTGCCTCTATATGGTTTATCCATTGGTTGATTGGTCTTGCATCGGGTTGAAAACGCCTCAGACCCGAGTCTGAATGTCCATGGACCCACCCGATTCTTGTGAGGTGGTCGACCAAGTTGGTCGGAAAGAATACTTCTTCTTCTTGAGGAATTTCGATACCGTTGAGGCGGATGATTTTGTGAATGAGATGGGCATATGGCAGAGAATGGACTGTGGTTGTAAAGGCACCATTGATGTGGCGAAGAAAGAAGTAGGGTATGTTGATCCTTTTGTCGTCCAATTGAATGAGATGACGAAGAAAGTACATGGGTCCCCATTCAAGATTGGTTTTGATTGTAGCTTTGGGCATGAGGATGTTGTTGATGAGAAGAAAGAGTAACCGATGTAGAGACGGAAGATGAGACACATAGATTTTAGCCCCGGATATGTAGTTTCGGTCAAACCATTTCTTATAATCAAGATTGGTTCCATCGGCATAGAAAGGCCAACTTCTTTTGGGGTAGGTTTCCTCCCCGTCATTCTCAACCCCAAGCCATTGTGCCACATTATCCATTGACAGCACAATTTCTTTCCCGCCAATCCAAGATGTGATCCTGAAGGGTTCTTCACTCGTTTGGATGTTTGCATAGAATAGTCGGGTAAGGAGTTCAGTGTATGGTTCGAAACAAGTGACAATAGGTTCCCATCCCCAATGTTGCACATAAGAAATGATTTTGTCATCCTCGGGTTGGGAGAAGGTAACCACGGCTTTGTTGAACACGTAGCAATCGGTTATTTTCCTATGCATAAAAGAACCCGCATAGTTCTCATATGCAACAATATCCCGGAATAGGTATCTATTTGACCGGTGAATGTTCCAATTTGGTTCTATATTTCCCCTACTTCCTTGACCAACCTCCGAATCCACACGTCTTTTCTTACTACCCTTAGGCACGGCATCTTTCTTTGGAGCCATTAGATTAGGGTTAAAGAAAAAGTTTACCGATTGAGAGATGACGTGCTAAACCGAGAAGAGGAGAGCCCTAGAAGTGCAGTGGTGAAGTCGGATCGTCAAATTTGCGTCTAGGGTTTTGGCTAGGGTTTTGGAGAGAGAGAGAGATTGAGAGAGGGAAAGGAGATTTGGAGAAGAGAATTGAGTAGAGAGAAGAGAGGAGAAGAGAAATCAAGAAAAAATTTCTTGATTTGGTGGAGTAAGATGGCCGGAATAAGTAGAGAGAGAGAGAACGGCGAAGTAGAGGGAGAAGGAGAGAAATGGAGGAAGGAGAAGAGAGAAGAGATAAAATTAGGTGAAAGGTCGGGTCTGGAGTCCAAATAACATCTTTTCGCTCTAAAACGTTACCAACGTTTATAAAACGTTACCAACGTTTGTTTAAAATGCATTGTTTTTACCTAAAACGTTATAACGTTTGTGTAACGTTTGTCCAACGTTTTTGTGAAGCCTTCGGACTTTTTGAAGTCTAGGAAAACGTTACCAACGTTTGGAAAACGTTACAACGTTTTCACTTGTAATTTTTGCACTTTTGGCCCCTGTCAGACAAACGTTGCAACGTTTGTATAAACGTTGTGACGTTGTGAAATCGTTGGAACGTTTGTGTAACGTTTGGCCAACGTTTTTGTGAAGCTTTCGGACTTTTTGAAGTCTAGGAAAACGTTACCAACGTTTTAAAAACGTTTACAACGTTTATATTGGGATTTGTCAATATTTTGGCTAAGTATTGGAAGTGCAAACGTTGACAACGGTTTAAAACGTTATGTAACGTTTTTACACTGCTTTCGGACTTTTTGAAGTTTCACAAAACGTTAGGAACGTTTTCAGAAACGTTATAACGTTTTATTTCTTTAGAACACTCCTTAAATGACCTATTTTGATTGCAAATATTAATTTCGAAACAAGTTATGAATATGATTATTCTCTAAGCTCAAGCATGCCTAATTTAAATCTCAATTCATTGTGTTGTTGTGTATTTAAGGGTTTTGTGAATATATCGGCAATTTGTTCTTTGGTGTCGATATGTATGAGTTCAATTTCACCTTTTTCTATATGATCCCTAATAAAATGATGCCTTATCTCTATGTGCTTGGTTCTAGAATGAAGGACCGGATTTTTGGATATCATAATGGCACTAGTATTGTCACACATAATTGGTACGTTGCGGAAGCGAATTTCATAATCATTTAGGGATTGAATCATCCAAAGAATTTGTGTGCAACAACTACCGGCCGCTACATACTCGGCTTCCGTTGTGGAAAGGGCAACCGAGGTTTGTTTGCGGCTTGACCAAGATATAAGTGAACCACCAAGAAATTGGCATGTACCACTTGTGCTTTTTCTATCCATACGGTCTCCGGCAAAATCGGCATCGGCATATCCTATCAAGTCTAAATCCGATTGTTTGCCATACCATAATCCCAAATTTAAACTACCCTTGACATATTTAAGAATTCTTTTAACGGCTTTCAAGTGCAATTCTTTGGGATTGGCTTGATACCTAGCACATAGACATACCGCAAACATTATATCGGGTCTACTAGCAGTTAAATAGAGTAGGCTACCTATCATAGCTCGGTATTGAGTGATGTCCACCGATGTGCCATTTGGATCCGAGTCAAGATTTGCATTCGTAGCCATTGGAGTTTTGCTTGTATTGCTTTCGGTCATTCCAAATTTCTTGATCAATTCCTTCGCATACTTGGTTTGACTCACAAATGTGCCATCCATGAGTTGCTTGATTTGAAGCCCCAAGAAGAAGTTCAATTCACCCATCATGCTCATCTCAAATTCACTACTCATAAGAGAAGAAAATTCCTCGGCAAGTGCCGCATTAGGTGAACCAAAAATTATGTCATCTACATAGATTTGCACCACCAATAGTGATCCATCTCTTTTCTTAGTGAAAAGAGTTGTATCATTATTGCCTCTAATGAACTCATTGTCAATTAGAAAGGAACTTAACCTACCATACCATGCCCTAGGGGCTTGTTTGAGTCCATAGAGTGCTTTGGTGAGTCTATACACATGATTAGGAAATGTTGGATCAACAAAGCCTTGAGGTTGATTAACATACACCTCCTCATCTATGAATCCATTCAAAAATGCACTTTTAACATCCATTTGAAATAATTTGAAATTTTTGTTTGAGGCATATGCTAAAAGCATTCTAATGGATTCAAGACGAGCTACGGGTGCAAAAGTTTCTTCAAAGTCAATACCCTCTTGTTGTTTGTACCCTTGAGCTACCAACCTAGCTTTGTTGCGAATCACATTTCCATCTTCATCCTTTTTATTTCTAAAGACCCATTTGGTTCCAATAATCATTCTATCATTTGGCTTAGGTACAAGTTCCCAAACTTTGTTCCTTTCAAATTGTGCAAGTTCATCTTGCATGGCACAAATCCAATTTGGGTCTACATTTGCATCTTTAAAATTTTTAGGTTCTATATGAGATACAAATGCACAATGACTAATCATTTGATTTAATTCGGATCTTGTTTTAACTCTTTCCCTAGGATCACCAATTACATTAGAAAGAGGATGAGAAGATACTTCCCTTAGGTCTTGAGGAATTTGATACTCAACTCGTGAAGGTTGTATCTCTTCGGTTTGCATTCCTTCAACTATTGGATCCATCTCATTATTGATTGCATCTTCAATTGTTTGATCCGTTTCAATAATGTTGGTTGTATCCATTTCGGGTTGAGTTTGCTCGGGTTGATTCTCAATTGTGTCGATTCTTGTCTCAATTTCATCTTGATCAAGAATTGGCACTTCAACACCTACAATCTCAATACCTTTCTCGACCTTTTGATTAGCATTTTCATCAAATTTAACGTGCACGGATTCAATTACAATTCTTTGAGATGGAATGTAAATTCTATAGGCTTTACTTGAATTTGAATATCCTACAAACTTTCCCTCAATAGATTTAGAATCAAATTTAGTTACTTTGGGAGATTCATCAAGAACAAAGCATTTTGATCCAAATACTCTAAAATGAGATATCTTAGGCTTGTACCCTTTCCATAGCTCATAAGGTGTTTTATTCAATATGGTCCTTATGCTTACGCGATTTACCACGTAGCATGCCGTATTTACCGCCTCGGCCCACAAATGTTTGGGTAAGGAGTATTCATTTAGCATGGTTCGGGCAAGCTCAACTAAGGTTCGGTTCTTCCTCTCAACTACCCCATTTTGTTGAGGTGTGCGAGGAGCCGAATACTCATGTTTGTATCCTCTTTTAGAGCAAAGTTGATCAAATTTTGCATTTTCAAATTCCCCCCCATGGTCGCTTCTAATCCTAATGATTTTTGACCCCTTTTCATTTTCAACACGTTTGCAAAATTCAATGAAGTTGCTAATTGCATCATCCTTGTGTTGTAGGAATAAAACCCAAGTAAAGCGACTATAGTCATCTACAATTACATATGCATATTTCTTTTTGGCCAAACTTGGTACACTTATTGGTCCGAATAAATCCATATGTAACAATTGCAAAGGTTGATCGGTTGAAACCATGTCTTTGGATTTAAAACTACTCTTGGTTTGTTTACCTTGAACACATGCATCACATAATCCTTCAAGTTCTAATTTATGTGTTGGTAAACCACGCACAAGATTTAGTTTGACCAATTTCTTAATGGTATCAATTGAAACATGACCTAACCTACGATGCCATAACCATGATCCACTAGATACGGCACTTAGACAAGTTTCACCGGAATCAAAATGAGTAAAATACAAGTAATAAACATTTTTCTTTCGTTTACCCGAATAGATTAGAGCATCATCCGAAGATCTAACTAAGTGACAAGCATTAGCATCAAATTTGGCATAGTATCCCGAATCACATAACTTACTTACACTAAGTAAGTTATAGTCTAAGCCATCAACTAGATATACATTGGATATGGTCAAGTGTTGGTTACCAATTGAGCCTATACCAATAATAGAGCTCTTTCTATGATTGTTTCCAAAGGTAACCGTACCTCCATCATATGGTTCTAAGAATTTAAAATTAGATTTGTCACCGGTCATATGGTGTGAGCATCCACTATCAATGATCCAAGCACTTTCCTTTTGAGATGAAATCAAACACACCTACAAAGTATATATTAGTTATTATTGAGTTAGTAACTAACATATACCTTGCTTTTAATCTCCCCCTTTGTATTTGGCAATTTTAAAACTTTTAGGGGAGATTAAGTGTGAACCTAAGATAGAATAGATTTAGGAACCCAAACAACATTATATTTGTTGTTTATATTCCTAAATCCACATTCTAAGGAAGTGTGGCCAAGTTTACAACAATAGTTGCATATTGTAGTTGATTGCTTAAGTGTAGTAGAACCTTGTTTGAGAATGGATTGGTACTTCACTTCACACACACTACTCTTATTACTATCATGTGACCTATTTGCAACTTTGAATGCAACACTTTTGATTTTGTTAGAATTAAATCTATTGTGATGTTGGGGAACATCTCTAGCTACACCATTTCTTTGAGTTTGGTTTTGTAAAGCGTTTTTATTTTTAAGTTCATAAAACCATCCATCGGGTCCTTTGAAATAAGTTTTGTTTGACCCCTTTGGATTAAGCATGTTATTATCACTATTTTGAAAAGTATTTTTGTTCTTGAAATTTCTTTTATTGTACTTATATCTAAATGCATAATTAGGTGACTTTTTATCTTGATTAGCATTTGAGGCATGAGAGGACTTCAATTTGGATGACTCCTTATTTAAGGGAGTTAAACCATTTTTGGTAAAGAATTGATAATTTGAATATTGTTCACAATTAAACTTTAGTTTTTCATTCGGAATACTTGAAGTTTGAGAATGTTCCCCTTTTTCTTTAGGGCTTAGCATGTGATTAGATTTAAGTGAGGATTTACCCTTCTCAAATCCAAGACCAACTCTATCATTTTTATAATAGGATTGATCATTTATCAACTTGCTCACATAGTAGGGATCTAGACTAGTGACTTTTGATAATTCACTAGGAGATCTCAATGCCCGGATTTCGGTTTCCAAAGTTTGAACTTTAACTTTTAAAATGTCTATTTCACCTAAGTGAGATATTTTAATTTTTAATTTTCAAGTTCTAGCATGTCATTTTTTGCAATTAATTTTTGGATAATACCTTCCTTCTCAACCAAGGTTCTATTGGACTCATCAAGGAGTGATTTCAACCTAGATTCATTATCATAGTGCATTAGAATTTCACTATTGAAAGTGCTTGCATCATTGGTATTTAACCGATTCATATTCAAGTCATTGTTGGTCTCATTTGTGATGATACAATTTTCAATATCAATTTCACCACTATATTTTTCACCAACTTCATTTACAAATTCAAGTTCGGTCTCATAACCATCAAGACTAAGAGTTGAATGTACCTCACTAGCAAAGTTTGTTGAGGTGTTGACTCCTTCATCTCCCTCCTTGGCATTCCTTGATTTAACAAGCTCCATGAGAAAGTTAATGGTTGTTTCATCGGTGATGTTCTTGCTAGCTATAATTGAGGCTATGTCAATCTTTGAGGAATCTTCATCTACACTTGCCATCAATGCAAGGTTGATCTCCTCTTCATTTTCCGATTCCGTGTCGGATTGTTCCGTCTCACTATCCGAGAACAAAGCTTGCATAGCTTTGGCCTTCTTCTTCTTATACCCATCATACTTTTGCCTTGGTTTTCGATCTTGTTGTGTTTCGCCATCCGTGTTTTTCAATTGTGGAAATAGCTTGAAACATGTTTGAATGGAATGCCCTTCTCTATGGCACGCGAAACACATTACCCTTTTGTTCTTCTCTTCTCGTTCCTTGTTGTATTTTCTTTCAAAATCAAGCATTCCTTGAAACATCTTGGATAAGAGAAGAGCATCCTTGGATGTTTCATGATCAATTTTGTTGATAAATTGATCATTTGAGAGACGGGTGTTTGAGGAGCTTGGAAAGTTACGGTTTTGTGCCGGAAAAGCTACGGTTTTGGATTTAGAGTTTTGCTTCAAATCACCGGATTGTCGAAGTTTCTCTTCAAAACTTCTAAAGTGGGCATAGAGGTCATCCGGTGTGAATGTGTCATGCGTGCCTTGGATTGCCTCTAGAGCACTCACCAACCCGGACCATTTATCCCTCATGAGCATCACCCTCAATAGCTTTCCTACAATTTTATTGTTAGAAAGTGGTTCTCCCAATTCGGTAAACTCATTTTGGATATGCATAAGTCTATTATACATATCCTCAATGCTTTCACCATCTTCAACCTTAAAGGTTTCAAATCTTGCTTCTAAACCGGTTATTTTGGTTCGTTTGATTTGGGTATTTCCTTCATACCGGTTTACAAGAGCATCCCACATTTCTTTTGCACTTGATGCACTACCAAAGAGTGAGGCTACCGATTCACTAACCAAATTGAATATGGCATTGGTTGCTAGGTCATTGTCTTTCTTGGCTTGTTTGGAATCGACGGTCTCAATTTTGGCATCAATTGAACCCTCGGTAGGAACATTTGTGTATGTTGGTGTATACCCGCTTTCAACCACATACCATACCTCAAGGATACTCAAGTAATTAATCATGGTTTTCTTCCAATGCATGAAGTTTTTGGTAGTAGTACCAAAAACTAGGGGTTCTTTCACGGATCTATAGGGTGCCATTTGTCAAGTTGATCTAATCTCCAATTAAGTGTGTCTTAATTCGAGTAACTTGCTCTGATACCACTTTGTTACACTTAGGGGCACCTCAAATTGCTCAAAAACTGAAATTAAATTGCAATTGAAAGTAAAGAGATGAGTTTAGAGAAATTTGACACGCGGGGTGATAACGGAGTTCGGCAAATCAAAGGCCTACGTCTCCGGGGCTTCGCAACCTAGTGAGGTGCGCCTTCCTATTACCCAATACGAAAGGATTACAACTTGTGAACCGTTGAGCCCTTACACACCTAGCGGGAAATCAAACGGCCAACTCAAAGAGATGAGAACAAGGTCTCAATTGTTTAGGAACTCAAGAGAAACACTCAATAGATCTCTCTAACCTAATCTATAGCTAGATTAGTGAAGTAGGTTGAGGTTGCTTGAGGGATTTTGAAGTTTTAAGGTCTCACAACAATGGAGTAGGCTAAGCTCTCAGAAAATCAAGTTTTGAATAATTAGGGTCGGCTGAGGTAATGTTGAGAGTGATCCCCTCAATCTATTTATAGTGGCAGCTCAAAAATGAGCTGTTTGATGTAAAACGTTACCAACGTTTTATAAAACGTTACCAACGTTTTATTCAAATGCGATTTAGGGTTTTAATTTTCTCACAGCTTAGATAAACGCTATAACGTTTTATAAAACGTTACACCGTTTTCAAAACGTTACAACGTTTTATAAACGTTATAACGTTTCTAGTTTGTACTGAACACCTGTCCTTCAGTTGTTCTGAGTCAGTTAAACGTTACAACGTTTCATAACCGTTATAACGTTTGTAAAACGTTACAACGTTTTATAAAACGTTATAACGTTATAACTTGGTTTTCTTTTGATATTTTTGAAACTTCTGATCATTGTAAAACGTTACAACGTTTTGTAAACGTTCATAACGTTTTATCCCACTTTGAACAACCACACACATACTTTATCAATCTTTTGAATTTACATTTTATATTCTTGATAAATGTCTTCATGATTTCTTCAGTCCAGGCATATTACATCGCAGTTCTTTATTCTTCTTGGACCTATATGTTCTCAAAATAGAAGAAATCGTAAAATTCAATAATTGTATGTTTTTGCAAATTAGTCAAATAGACGTAAAAGATTATTGTACGAACAACAGTTATGGGTATCTATCTACCCGGAACCGAAAGAATGGACCCGAAATATCTACGGGTAGATAAGTATCCGGATCCGAACCCGACCCGATTTGAAACAAATAAGTATATGGATCGAAATTTGGACCCGAACACTTTTAGGGTACGGGTCCAAATATAATAGTATCCGGACCCGACCCGACCCGATAGCACCTCTAAATGTAATTAAAACTCACAAACAAACAAAAATTCAAAACTTATGTAATAGAGAGAATACAATGAATAAAAATAAGATCATGTAAAACATAGAAAATAATATTATGAATATATTTCTTAAAATTTTATTCACCATTACTTCTCCTTTTCCTTTTTTTTTTTTTAATTAAATCGGTCCCCTATTTTAGTGAGGCTTCCTTCAATCACTGTGTTTGAATGTTATGTTGTTTTTGGATTTTGGACCATTTATAAGGAAACTAATCAAAGAGATTCTTACAAAAATGGTTACATTATTGCTAGAAATATATAAGAAAAATATGAGAGTTCAAATGCCTTTAGTTTTTCTACCTTTTTTATGCCTCTATTTTTAGAATTATAATAATTTAAAATTTAAAACTTAAATGTTAAAATATAATAGTTAGATATGATCTATATTATTTTCTCTATGCACACATAATATATCACGACATTTTGATTTTATTTTGATTAATATCAAGAGCTTATAAAAATATTTTAACGTGGATAATTTGTGCATTTAGAGATAAATAATATAGATCACATATAACGGTTTTTTTTTTACATACAAATTTTAAAAAATTTACTATTAAAAATTAAAAAGTGGAGACAAAATAAAAACATTTGAACCCTTAAATTAAAAGATAGATCAAATCTCTTTTACATTTTATTTGTGTTAGTTTATACTTATATTTCTACAATTCTTGTATTTTGTCGTAATTTATACATTATGTTTATATAATTAATTGTTGATACCATGTTGTACTATTATCCTTTTACTTTAACAAGTAATAATGTTGTTGCATGGTATTAACTACACATGTGATTTTTTACTAATAATTTACAATAGAAAGAACATGCACAAATAAGAGCAGGGAACCAAAAGCAGATATAATTCATATCCTCTGCATTAACTCAAAAGAGAATCTTTTGAGTTAATGAATCTTGATTGTCTGATCTGTTTCAAAATTCGTGTGAACTAGATCTGCACTAATATTAAAGGGCTCCCAATGTTACAGACACGAGTCGGATTGGCTTCGTTTAAAATCAGACGGTTGAAATTCATTAACTCAAAAGATTCTCTTTTGAGTTAATGCAGAGGATAGGATCCAAGCAGATATACCTCTTCACTGACAGCTCATGTCTCCTGTTCTCTCTCTGTTTCTCTAATACCATCTCTTTTGTTTTTGGGGTAAACTTCATATATGTCCTTCAAAATTCTGAAATTACATATTTTCTCATTCTAAATATTCATAATACCATATTTATTCTTCTAAATTTTACAAACTCACAAATTTGATTTTTTTTAAACAAAATTAATTTTAATAATTTTAACAGAACAACACAAGGGAGATGGATTTTATAAAAAAAAACACCACTGATCACTTGCCTCGATGGAGGGAGAAACGTGTTTGCTTCACTGCCATTTTATGTGAAATAATACTAAATAAATTTCACAAACCACCGATCCTGTGAGCAAACACAATCCCCCCCCTACCGATCGCTTGTCTCGGTGAAACTGTTTTTTTATAAAACCCAACTCCTTTGTACTTGTTCTGTTAAAATCATTAAAATTAGTTATATTTTACAAAATTCACAAATTTCTTCAATTGATTGTGACACTATGTATCCGTCACGAGTAGAAAAACAAATTATTTGTCTTTACAGACTAATTAATTGGAAGAATGATTATTTCTCTTAATTACACATGCTACATATTTTTTATTTTCTAATAAAATGAAAACTATATACATATAACATAAATTTCAATTTGTGAGTTTTTTAAAATGTAAACAAATAAATATAATATTACAAATTTTAAAAAGAAAAAAAATGTAATTTCAATTTGTTTGTATTTGACAACCGAACCGCTCTCACTCTCACTCTCTCTTAGTCTTAGTCTCTTACTACTAAGCAAAGAAAAAAACAAACATATGTCCACCTCTGTTTACTCTTCAAGTCAATGCTTATCTCCAATCCAACCAAATATATATATATAATACAAAACCAATCCTCCGTAATCACCGTCAAATGTACACACATACATACATAAACATGCGTGACTTTACATCAAAGTTAATCTAAACTGTCTGATTCTAAATGGACGGTTCAGATTTGTCTGGAGCCTACCCAATGAAATTTAATTTAAAAATTAGAGAGATCTGACCATTTCTCCCCTCCATTTTGATACAAAAGGCTTCCTTTGTTGCTTTCTTCTCATCTTCTTCACTGCTCTCTCTCTCTCTTTCTCTTCTGTGACTCTTGTCCCTTTGACTCGTCACTACACTCTCTTTCTCTCTCTAAAAGAAGTAGAAGAAATAATGGGTGGGGGATTTGGAGGAGGTGGTGAGGTGAGCAAAAGAGCAGAGTTGTATGAAGGAAGAATAACAGGATATTTCATCTTAGCATGTGTTGTTGGTTCTCTTGGTGGTTCTCTCTTTGGTTATGACCTTGGTGTCTCCAGTTAAGTTCCATTTTTCTTTCAAATTTTATTATTTCATCTTTCTTTTTTTCTTCTTAATTTTCCCTTTTTAATTGGTTATGATCTACTTTACTGTTCTATCATGTTTAATTTTTGTGGGTTACATTTATTTTTTTATTTTCAGGATTATATATATTAGTATGAACTCTCTACAATGTCTCACAAACAGTACAAAAAAATTATATTATCTTACAGTATTTAAAATTCAAATTTTGTCTAATTTTTAAACATTACTTTTGAAAAGCAAATGCAAATAATTTATTGAAAGTATTGGGGTTGGGGGTGCGCATCTTTCTGTACTCTGAACTTTAATTCCAAAAAGTTGGGGAAATTTTTGCATATACATCCCTACAAACCTAGAAATATCTTTCTTTTAACTTGATAAAACATGAAATTCACCATAATAGCTCTTCCATTATTTGCTATTTTTCTATAAGCTTAAAAAAATTTGAGCATTTTTATATGAAATTAAGTACTCAAAACATCTAATGTATGATATATTTTCTCATTGCTTAGAGGGACCCTTACTAATTATTTTCTCTTAAAGGTCAATTTGAAGTGGGAATCCAATCATTTCCAAAGTAATTATTATATTAAAGTGTATAGTTAGGTTCATTAGTCATCATTAATTTGATGAATGTATCTTCTCTAACTTTTTAAATTTATAGGTGGTGTTACATCAATGGATGATTTTCTAAAGAAGTTTTTCCCGAAAGTGTACGATAGAAAGCAAGCGCACTTGCATGAAACTGACTATTGCAAGTATGACAACCAAGTGTTGACTCTCTTCACCTCCTCCCTCTACTTTGCGGGTCTCGTCTCCACCTTTGGTGCATCTCTAGTTACACGCAATTACGGTCGCAGGATTAGTATCATGGTTGGCTCTGTCAGTTTCTTTCTAGGTGGAGCAGTTAATGCCGGGGCCATTAATATAGCAATGCTTATTGTTGGTCGCATTTTACTAGGTGTTGGCATCGGTTTTGGTAATCAGGTAATTAAAAACTACTGCTATGTACCGGTATGTACCAGTACTAGCAGATTCTGGTACCAGAATACCAGATGAATTGTGAGGTTTTGTACTGGTATGTACCAGTACTAGCAGATTCTGGTATCAGTACCAGATGAATTGTGAGGTTTTGTACTGGTATGTACCAGTACTAGCAGATTCTGGTACTCATCACTAGTCAAAATTGAATACCTCACAATTCATTTGGTCAAGTAGACATGTAGGTGTTCAACAAATCATCATTTGTTGAACAGCTAAAAAGAAACACACATATTTTTACACAGCAAAAACATAATAAAATGAATAATAAAAATGAGGTGGAATTTTATGTATGCCCCCTAAAAAACTCAAATTTTCGTTCCTCCTCTAAAATTCATACTAGTATATTACCCCTGTAAATTTCAAATGAATTTTAATAGAAAAGACAATAAATTGGGTAAATTTGTGAGTTGTTTAAATTAAAAAGGGGTAAATATGATATGATGAATTTTAGAGGGGGAAATACATAAATTCAAGATTTTTGAGAGGTATACATGAAATTCCCTGTTAAAAGACCAGATAAAAATTAAAGAACGGACAAACTACTGGTACATGGTAAACAAAACAGAGCTAACATACTTCAACTTCATATTAGACAAACATTTAACTCTGAACTAAACATTCCACTAAGAAAAATATCATTTTATTTCAACAGGCAGTGCCATTGTACCTGTCAGAGATTGCCCCATACAAAATCCGAGGGGCAGTAAATCAGCTTTTCCAACTCACCACATGTCTCGGCATTCTTATAGCCGACATAATTAATTATTTCACCGACAAAATTCACCCGTGGGGGTGGCGCCTTTCTCTCGGCCTCGCCATGGTACCAGCAACTATGATTTTTGTTGGCGGGTTGTTTTTGCCGGAGACGCCTAACAGTCTTGTTGAACAAGGGAGGCTTGAGGAGGCACGGATAATTTTAGAGAAGGTACGTGGGACCCACAAGGTCGATGCTGAGTTTGAAGATTTGATGGAAGCTAGTGAGTTGGCCCGAGCAGTTAAGAACCCTTTCAGGTATTGTCAGTTATATATACCGGTTTTGATACGTTAGAAATCTTGTCGTATGGTTAGTTGTTCATTTCATATGAAATTGACAGTCCCTAATTTTTTTGTGTCAGAAACCTCTTGGAGCCACGCAACAGGCCACAGCTTGTGATTGGTGCACTCGGGATACCGGCATTTCAACAATTATCAGGAATGAATTCTATATTGTTCTACTCACCAGTTATATTTCAAAGTTTGGGTTTCGGGTCGGGTGCGGCACTATACTCATCTATTATAACCGGTTCGATGCTTGTTGTTGGTGCACTTGTCTCCATGTCAGTTGTTGACCGGCTTGGGAGGCGATTTTTGTTCATGGAAGCGGGAATTCAAATGATCGGTTCTATGGTAAGGATTAGAGTAGTTATAACCTTAAATTTAGGGTCCATGCTGCATATTTCCCAAGAATTTCAGTAAATCTATGGATTCCTTGATTTTTATTTTATCAACAGTGTTGCATATTTACCCAATTTACTGATTTTTCTATTAAAACTCATTTTAGATTCATAAAGTACCCATTTTACCCTTTCTTAAAAAAAATAAAAATAAAAATATGTATTGTGTGTAAGAAAAATGTTCCGTTTTCTAACTGATCGATTTCCTAGAACAAATGATTCATTTATTTACTTGTCATGCATATATAGTGGCATTTAGAAACATAATACACTAACAATTCATGTGCACACTTCTTGACTAAATCTGAATTCTTTGAAAAACTTGTACTCATTTTGCAGGTAGTGGTGGCTATAACACTAGCTCTAAAATTCGGTACCGGACAGACTCTATCTAAAGGCATAGCTGTTCTTTTAGTAATTGCCATATGTCTTTTTGTGGTGGCCTATGGCTGGTCGTGGGGCCCGCTCGGCTGGCTTGTACCGAGCGAATTGTTCCCGCTTGAAGCACGATCTGCTGGTCAAAGTGTTGTTGTGAGCGTCAACCTCTTTTTCACTGCTGCCATTGCTCAATGCTTCTTAGCTGCACTATGCCACTTGAGGTATGTACCGGTCATTACTAAACCCGGTGAAAATAGTATAAAAGTACTGTACCAGTTTGTACCAGTATCGTTAGAGATGACAGAAAAAGTGCTCAAACTGGTAATTTGCCTGTACAGTAATGACAGAAATACAAAATAACGGTATGATACCATGATCTTAAATTAAACTAAAGAGCAGTTGGTACCACCCATTTTTTGTATATTCCAGTTAATACCAGTCTTATGTAATGATTAGCACATTTAATAAGAACACATAGGTATGGGTACTATTTGTTTTTTGGTTGGTACAAAAATTTTACACATACCAGTTAAGCTGACAACAAATAATGGTTCTGAAACAGGTATGGTGTTTTCATACTTTTTGCGGGGCTGATTGTAATAATGTCAATCTTTATATACCTGCTTCTACCTGAGACGAAGCAAGTACCGATAGAGGAGATATCTCAACTATTCGAGAAGCATTGGTACTGGAAGCGCATTGTCTCAAAGGATCCTAGGTTTTCACTCCAAAATCCAAAAAAATAATAGATATGTTTTGGCTGATTCATAACATGATTTTTGATTTATGAAACTGAGATCATAGATTGGAAATGTTAAAGAAATTGTGTGCAATCTTCTTCTTGTTTCTTTCTCGGAATTATGTTTTTGCAAAAATTGTATCTGACAATAGGTATTACGTAAATGTTGCGCATTCAATTAGTTCTTGTTGTTTATTGCCTATTCCTTTGTAGAGTGATGCTACTAAGGTACTATTCATAGCGCATATCGCTTCGTACTATGAATCCACATCTTTATTTTTTATTTTTGAAATTTAAATAGTCAATACAAACAATTGAACACGATCTTCGTGTGAAAATATATTTGAAGTCAAATTTTACATTTTTCAGAATTTTTTAACCTTTTTTAGATAGATAGAAATCACTACTTTTAGATGGTCTAGGTTCTTTATATCAAGTTATTTTCTATCTATCTAAAAAATAGTAAAAAAATTCTAAAAAATATAAATTTTGGTATGCAAGTACATTTTTATATGGAGATCATGTTGAGTGTTCGGATCAACTATTTGAACTTCAAAAATAGAGATACGGATCCATAGCATAGTAACATGATTCGCGTTTTATTCGCGAATAAAACGCGAATAATTTTTGGAGATTTCCGAACCGAACAGCGAATAAAACGGTTGACCGAATTTTTACTGATTTATTCGCGAATAAAACGTTTTTTACGAATTATTCGCGTTTTATTCGAAAAATTCGCTGCTGCATTGGAAATTTTTGAAAATTTTGGAGGCAGAGTGGGCTGAGGCAAAACTTTTGAAAATTTTTGAATTTCACAGCCACGTGGGGCTGAGGCAAAGCTTTTGAGAGGCATAATGAATTTGAGACAAAGTTTTATGTGACCATACTAATGTAGCACTCTATATAAATTAAATCTTGAATTTTGGAATTTTTTTTTTTTTGCTTTCTTGTTGTACCGAATCATTCCCGAATTATACCCGAATTATTCCCGAATCACGAATTTTTGACCTAGCCGAACCGAACCCGAATAATCCATTTGTTACTATGATCCATAGTACGGAGCAATGTGCGCTATGCATAGTACTTTATTTCTTTGTCATGTACTTTTCAAATGAAAGCAATTACTTAATGGCATGTTAGAGCATCTACATCTCTGAAACTATTAAAGTTTCTAAATAACTGTTAACTGTTTTTTAGAAATTAAACCTCTCTTAATTTTTAAACCTCCACATCCCTGAAACTAAAATTAGAGTTTCCTAATTGCCACGTCACAGCTTATAAAATTTCTTATTAAGATGTATCTGTAGGAGAAAAGAATTTCAGCGAATCGTTTCGCCACGTCACAGTTTATAAACGATTTCTTATTAAAAAATTATTGAGCAAAGTTGCTAAATAAGAAATTCATCTACATCTCTGAAACTGATTTAGCAACTGCCACATCAGATTAGAAACTCTAAGAGTTTTAGAGATGTAGATGCTCTTGTACTTTTACTGCCAATGACTATTGAATTGAATTAAAATTTTATACCTGGCAATTCTGTACCTGTCAGTTTTAATTCAAGACTACAATCAATAACAGTTTGTCTTACTCTAGTGTGAAAACAAATGTTTATGTCCCATTCAAATACTGGTTTCTATGACTTGAGAATTGTCTTTTGTCAGCAAAAATGAAAAAAAAAATATATATATATATATCATTTCACTGTCTAAATTACACTCTTTTGACTTGGTTTTTAACTATGATTGATGATTGTTTTTTTTTTAACAGCTGTACTCAACTTCCAAAATTCAACTTGCTGTGGTAGTAGCTGTCAATTCTATACCTGTCAGTTTTAAGTGACTTTTGTCAGCAAAAAAGGAAAAAAATATCATATCACTGTCTAAATTAAATTAATTTAGTGTACATCATGCCCTCTTTTGACTTGGTTTTAACTTTGATTATTTTCTTTTTTTTTTACAGTTGTTGCACAGCTTCCAAAATTTAACTTGTTGTGGTAGTAGATCCAACTCTGCTGCTTTTCCGATCCGAATTATTCAAAATATTTTATTCGCGTATCTCGATAAAGTAACTTTTTCATGCACAAATCTCAACAAATTTGAATGGCTCGGATCGGAAAAGCGGAAAAATACTTTTTTCTAAGAAAAGCACCTGAGTTGGTTCCTGTGGTAGTAGCCCATCAGTCATTTAGGATTATAGAATTTTTTATTTATAGGAATTAATATAAAAAAATTTAGATCCATTGTTTGGAGCTGAATATTTTTTTACAGTTCCGTCTATGCATCAAAATCTTAGGGCAATCATTTTAATACCATATATTATTTTATATAAATTTTTATAAATAACAAATTCTATTAGGATACACCAAAAGCCTCAATTCATCTTCTTATGTAACAATCATATGATTGTTTTTAATTATACAACATATTTATACAAGATAACTGTAAAGCCACATACATGAAAGCACTCACAACATATTTCTTGGGCTCAGAAGCATTAATTTCACACAATATAAACCCTAAAATTTATGTTGTTTATTTCTTCTAATTAGTTTGCAGATAATTGCACTAGTTTGTCCTTATACAAACATTGTGTATACATCTAGTTGCAAACCAGCTCACATTTCTCAAAGGACTTGAGGAAATCAAGGGCAGCATCCTTTGCCTTTGCGGGTGGGGGTATTTCCGGCGAAAGCGGCGTGAATTCCGCCTTCCACTCTACCGTGCACTGCTCTGTTTCCTTCCTGGAAACCGGTATGAAGGTGAAGGTGACACGATATGGATCGTACAATTCGTGAAGCTGCCCATCAACCACCTGGTACGCCAAACAACGGCCGGGTTCCACCTTCTCTATTTTTTGCATCGACTCTTTTACGAAATCATGCAGTGCTACATAAAATCATGTGCAAAGGTAATTTTTTTTTGTACATTTAATTTCACAAGCAAAATGACATGTTGTGAAGGCAAAAGAAATACAAAAAGTAAAAAAGAAATGTTTTTATTCACATATAACAAGTAGAATTTTACATTTTTTAAAAAAAAATTACAATATTTTTTACATAGGTAGAAATCACTTGATCTAAAAATTCTAGACCATTCAAAAGTTACTAATTTTCTATCTATCTAAAAAAATAGTAAAAATTCAAAAAATATATAAATTAGTCTACAAGTGCATTTTCATACGGAGATCATGTTGAACGGTTCAAATTAACAGTTTGGACTTTAAAAACGAAGATACTGATCCATAGTACGGAGTAATCCGTGCTATGCATATTACCATAGCTTCACTCAAATAACATCAATGCATTTTAATGCTGCTTCTGTTCTTATCAGTGCATTTTAATGATAATACTCCCATCAGACCTAATTAATAAAATATAGAAGAATTTGGTACCGGGTCCAAGCTTGAAGAGCCTCAAGGTACCGGGACCACCATCTCCGGTGATGTATTCAGCACTGGAAAGCATCTGTGGATCAACCTTTGACAACTTGTCATTGCTTGTGAATACCTCCCATGCCTTCTCTGCACTCATGTTCAGTACAATTTCTCCTCTCATGGTCTCTATGTTCTCCATCTCTCTTTCTCTCTCTAGATATTATAATTTTTCTTTAGTTCTCTTGTCTGTTTGTTTTGAGTGAGAGGATGCTTCATCCTATTATATAGGGGCAAAAAAATGTGGGTTGATTGTAATTTGATACAATTCAGAATACATTTAGACAAGTGTCATTTTTTAATTCATTGCATCTGTAGAGTATTGCCTCAGGCTAAATTTTGAAAAATTAACTAGATTGCCTATAATATTTAGACCAAATATTCTCCAATATTAGTATTTGGGTGGAGGCAAATGATGAAATTCCAATCATTCCTTTGACTTTACCCAAAAAATAAAAAAATAGAGATATTGTTGTCTTTCTAGAATCAGTTCTCTATTTGGTCAAAAAAGAAAAAAAAAAGGAAGGAAAAGAAGTTCTCTGTTTGTTCTTCTGTGGCATTTTGCGCAGCTGGTAACACTAACATTACAAGTATATGCATTAGTAGCATAGCATATGACAAGATAAATAAACTCCATAAACATTTAAGGCAAATTCTTCTATGGACATAAGGACCTATTTGTAAAATGAACATATTTTCATTTTCAAAGTTCAAACAGTCGATCCGACCGTTCAACATTATCTCCATATTAAAATGTACTTGGAGGTCAAATTTTACATTTTTTTAATTTTTTTTACTATTTATTAAGTATTTTACAAAATTCAATGGTCTGAATTTGACTAGTTTTTGTAAAATACTTAATAAATAGTAAAAAAATTAAAAAAAATGTAAAATTTGACCTCCAAGTACATTTTAATATGGAGATAATGTTGAACGGTTGGATCGACTGTTTGAACTTTGAAAATGAAAATATGTTCATTTTACAAATAGGTCCTTATGTCCATAGAAGCATCACTCAACATTTAATATGATCTGTACAGAGTTGCTAATTATTTAGAAAAACAAAGAGGACCAATTTGAAACATTACAAATACATGTATTAGTAGCATAGCAAATGACATGATAAATGAACTCCACAAACATTTGATATTTTGAAAAAAAAGAGGAGCAATTGAACCAAGAATTGATAAAATTCCCTGAAGCAACATAAAACACCAACAAAAAAAATAAAAGATACATAACACCAAATTAATAGATAATGCTACACTTTGTTATCCATCTCCAATTTTACACCAAAGTTATATAATTCCATAATTTAATTCCCCATTCAACATCCGACACAGAAAGAGATGACCCGACAGAGAGAGATCGATTATTCCCATACTGATTTCTGTAAAAAAACAAAGGGCCACAAATTGGAGGGACCCACATTTCAGTGATACAACATGATTTTTCTTTTTTCTTCCTCTGATGGAGAACACAACAAGTATGGAAGCATTTATTACATGCACCGAGGGAAGTGGACCTGGCCCACATAGCCTCCGCTCATGGCCCGCTTGACATTGGTCTCAAACAATCTAGGGTTGTCTCGGAGTACTGCCGCTGCCTCATGATTTAATGGATCTTCATCATTTGGTTGCTACAGTGAACATAAAAAGAAATGATATATACTTATATTGGTTTAATAATCTCAATTATTTGATGCCATATTTTTTATGAATTTCAACATGAACATCACCACATACTAAATTTTGTTAATCTGGTATGTTAGCCAAATTGAATTTAAATTTTTAAATTTTTAAGCAAGCTGATATCTATGCTTAGATTTAATTCTTAAGCTAGGCTAGTCACAATAGAAAACAAGAAAATAGAGAATTGATGAGGTGACTGGTACAGGGTGGAATCAACTGATAAATGGCCATACCATATTTATACAATTTCCAAGGAAAAAGGGAAAAAAAAAGAAAAATACCGAGAAAAGGAGGTTCAAGCCATAAATAACAGTGTTTATATTAAGCACGGGTTTCCAATCTTCACGCAATATGTTTAGACAAACATTTCCTTCCAGATCTATATTTGGATGGTATAGCTGTTAACAAAGAATCAACATTAAATGCAATATTTTTTGCTATAGTTCATGAAAACACCCAAAAATGCCAAAAATGAAATAATCATGCATGCAATTAAGGGTTTACAAAATTAATGAAAATGCATGTGGCATACAATACAAATCAACAAATAAAAGATATATCAAAATTTTAACTATGTACACTACATCATTTCTCTTTGATTGAAATGAATGTTCTTTTCAACGAATCAAGAATCAAAATCCCTCTCCATAACTGTTACAAGTAATTCAAATTATCCCTTTTTTTCCGTATATTTCCCAATTTATCAGTGGAGCACTTCCATAACATTAACAAAGGAAGGCAATCATGATATTATTTTTCCATGTTTTAAGGGGCATAAGAGACATTTTTTGTTTTGGAGGGGTATTTGATGTTCCGAATGAACATACATAAAACATAGTACCTTGGTCTTGCACTTCACTTTCGGTGGTTCATGCGGGTATGAAGGAGAGATCTGGAAAGTAAAGATAAAAGTACCTCCTCTACACAAAAAAAAAAATAATTAACCAAGAAATCAATTATAGCATAAACTAAAATTCAATAGCTAAATATAGAGGGTGTTTTATTTTGGGCACAATATATTCTACATTTTGTTAATATTATAGTTACTCAAAATTGATAAAATGCACAAAAGGATTAGAAAAAAAGATATTAATAACTTACAAGTAATAACCTTCATCAGGCTTGATGCTGATTTCGAAACTCATCAAATCATCTTTCCCATTCGGGAAAGAAATTTTAGTTGTATTAGGTAGATTTAACTCACTAATATCTGCACCAAATTTCAATAACATACAATCTTAAAACAATAAACTTTTGTTTGTTTTTTCACAAAAAACCCAAAAAACTTATCAAAATTTAAACATTTTTGGAGGTGTATTAGATAGGTTTAACTCACTAATATCTGCACCAATTTCCAATAACAAACAAACTTAAAACAACAAACTTTTGTTTTGTTTTTCACAAAAACCCAAAAAACTTATCAAAATTTAAACATTTTTGGAGGTGTATTAGATAGGTTTAACTCACTAATATCTGCACCAATTTCCAATAACAAACAAACTTAAAACAACAAACTTTTGTTTTGTTTTTTCACAAAAACCCAAAAACTTATCAAATTGAAACCTTTTTAGAGGTGTGTTAGATAGGTTTAACTCACTAATATCTGCACCAATTTTCAATAACAAACAATCTTAAAACAATAAACTTTTGTTTGTTTTTTCACAAAAAACCCAAAAATTTTATCAAAATTTAAACATTTTTGGAGGTGTATTAGGTAGGTATAACTCACTAATATCTGCACCAATTTTCAATAACAAACAATCTTAAAACAATAAACTTTTGTTTTTCTATTTTTTCACAAAAACCCAAAAAACTTATCAAAATTTTAACCTTTTTGGAGACGCAATTCACCAGGGCTCTGTTTCTTCACATTTCTTCCTGCTGCATTGGCCGCCTCCTCTCTCTTCTGACCCTTAATTTTAAACAGATTTATCATCTTTTCCTACAAAAACCAACAAAGTTGCAAACTTTATATCAAATTAACAAAAAGAAACTCTGATTAAAGCTTTAATCTTCAACCAATTCAAAAATTGACACAAACCAATTCAAAAATTCGTCGATCGGCGAACGAAGGTGATTGGAGAGAAGAAGAAGAAAGGAACTTGTGATCAAAGAAATTGAGAGAGATAGTAGACTAGTGCAATTATTGGTGCACTCCTTTTCAATCACTTTTTTTTTTTTTAAACCTTTTTCTCGATTCCACTGTGCTAATTTTATCCGAGACCTATTTTGCGATTACTTCTTTAGAAAGATTCAGAAACAATAATGTAACCTGAGGTAACAGAAATTTTGGGTTTAGATCTAAACCGTCCGATTCGTGGATCTCACCACGGACTGGATTGGATTCTGATCGGACGCTTCGGATTAAAAATCAAATATTGTTTTACCCCAGGGAATACGGACACCTCTTGAAATAGAGCTGGAGAAGTCGGAGAATATATCTGTGGGCCCCATACGTAAGTCGGTCATGCAGTAGCGTGAGAGTCTCTTGCGTAGATTATCTATAATGATTTTGGTGAAACGAGTCATTAAAAGTGCATCTCATCGTCTTTTGAAGTTGACGGTTATTGGTCTGCTGCATAATAATCACACAATAAATGTTACAGAAAAATAACCTTATCTTTAGTCTTTTTTCTGAGCAAAACTCAAATAGTCTACACGTGCTGTGCTTGGGACCCACAAATTAGTCAGATTGTTGTAATAAACCAGGTTCATTGAAAAAATCTCTCTCTCGGATTAGGCTAACGCGCAGAGTTGCGATTCTTTACTATTATTTTATTTACCTCCAAAAGAACAAATAATTTAGGAAGCAACGCCAAGTAAACCCTAGCATCTCTCTCTCTCTCTCACTCTCTCTCTATCTCTTCCCGAATCTCGTGAGATTTCTCAATTGAAAGCGGCATTGCGACTCTACTGAGGATACTTCTGCCTACTTCGGATAAGGTCTAATTCATAATGTTGTGCTATAAAACCTACTTTATTGCTCACTAATTTCTTCAATTTGAGTTTAGTTGCTAGTTTATAGTTTATACCACTAATTATTTGAGATTAAGGCACTTACTAGTTGATAATTTCTCAAATTGTTGTTCTGTTACCAATTTAATTGAGGATCTGGCTTATCTTCTCAATTTCAGAGCAGATTTGTGCTCAATTTATACTCTCTATACAAATTTGTGCTCAATTTATTGTTTTCGTTGAATTTTCTTAATTTGAAACTAATACTGATTGTTGTTCTTATTGTATAGATGGCTACTAAACCCCCGACAGTTGCTACTATTGCTCTTACTGAGAAAAAAATGGACATGACTCTTGGTACACTTTTTTTACTAATCTTTTCTAAATTTGGTTTTGCTGGTATTACTGATTTGGTTTGTTTAGGGTTGGGATGTATTAGTTTAGCACTCTTTTATGCTTAGTAGTTCTCTTGAATGTAGAAGGTTGTTTGATATGCATGTTTCATATTGTTGCTTTTGTAATGTCTGGACTGGTACCAGAGGTTTGGTACTGGTACCAGTAAGCTCTGTATGATTTCGTTGTTAAATGAAATCGGTGGGCTTTAGTCCACTTTTATCAAAAAATATAAAAAAATACTAATCTTTTCTAAATTCTCCGGCTAATTGTTCCTATATCTAGGTTTATTTGTCTTTTTTTTTTTTTTAGAATTCTGGCTGAGTTGGGTTTCATTGGCATAAATTAGTTTTGAGTTCATTTGTTGATGTGAAAACTTCTATACCAGACAGGATTATACTGTCACCTAGATTTAGACTGTTTGATTGATTTGGGTTTGTATATACTTATTTATCACTTTATTTCGTATTTTTGTAGATGACATCATTAGCATGTCGAAGAAGAAAAATACCGCCAGAGGGAGAGTGCCTCAAAGGGCTCCAGTAAGATCACATTTCGATAGTGTTTGTTATGAATCATTTCTTTTGTTTTTTTGTAATATCTTCTAATTGGTATGAAATATGTTATGATTTCAGATTAAAAACAGAGTCTTTCAAAATGGTGGGCCCCCTCCAAAGGGCTTTAAAGCAAGGCAATTTACTGACTCTAGGTCTGCAATGAGACAAGTAAGGTCTTTTCTTTAGTTTTTGGTACCCACCTGGTCAAGTCCAGTTCAGTACCGGTACATACCTGTACCGGTCTTTTTTTTTTTTCCCTGATTTGCATTCATAGGGCTTGATAAGTTATGTATCCTTTACTGTTTAATCTTATTTAAAATTGTTGTTTTTAACAAACCATATAGGGAATGCTTGCACAAAGGAGGACAAATTTTAATGGAAAAACTAATTTCCCGGCAACTTCCAACATTGCAAAGAAGGCAGCGGCTGCACCGATCCGCTCCAGGCCTGTCAGATGGAACCAGCCAAGGTACCTACTCTTATCTTCTTCTTTTTTAATTCTTGGTGAACATTGCTATGCAATTTGAATTCTCAATTCACTAAATATTTATTTGGTTTTGGTTGACTATGTAATATTTGGATCACAGGTAAACTTAATCCAACTCTGGAAAAGGCACCATGGAAATGCTTTGATGTAACTTACAAGAGCTACGAACTGGCATTAATGAATGAGAGAATACTAATTAAAGATGTCGAGAAGACCTGTAAAAATTCAAATCCAAATCATCCGGCAATGGGACGAAATTATAATTTCGGGCTTGAATTGACCGGCTCTTACTTCTGATTTTTTGCCAAGAAGTAACGGAACTGAATTAATAAGCATGGAAGAATCATATGGTCGAATATTCAAACTGAATTATTATTAACCTATCACAGATAATAGTTTTCATGTATTACTTTGACTGAGAGCCGTCATGGGCCTGAGCACAACCTAGATATTAGGCCTCAAAAAGTTTAATGGGTCATACCCCGATTTTAAATCGCATTCAATCTGGGCCAGAGTACAACCTAGATACAACCTAATTGGACATGAAGAGAATACAACCTGTCTACATGTGAGTGACCTTCCCAGAAAACTTTAGAGACTATGAAAGCCATTTTATTGTGTTGATTTGGTGGTTGATCAGATGAGATGATGAAACGAGGAAAAGTGCACAAGGCACTATATATTAAATTACTATGATGTACATTTATTTAGCGAGTCTAAAGATTAGGTGTCTATGAGAATTGCAAGTAGTAAATTGGTTGTTAAAAAAGAGGGGCCATAAATGGTTCGAGGCCCTGTTTGTAAAAGTGCACATGAGTTGTGTAAAAAGCCGATTATTTGGCAGAAGGTGAAACACGAGTAGCAATCTATTTTTGAATATGTTGAGTTGTGGTACAAGATGCACATGAGTTCAACTTTGGTGGTTTTATCATGTTAGTTCTTTTGAGGTACTTTTGAATTCACTTTGTGATGGTAAGTAATTTTCATTTGGTAACTCCGGCTGAGTAACTTCGTATGCTTTCAAATATCTTATTTTACATTTTTTTATTTATGTATGTAAAATTTTGGTTATACAGGGTTGCGCCCGCTCCAGTTCATAATGTAGTGATGTCTAATGGACCTGTCAAGTTTGAAAATGGAAAGGTACTCTTTTTGCACCTAACAATTTGTACTGGACATATCCAGCGTTTAATGGGCATTTAATTTTTACACAAATTGTAATAAATTTCAGAAGCCACATACAATGGATGCGCTGTTTTCAAGTATGCAGAAGCAGAGGAGGAGAACCAATAATTCCCAGATGACGAGTGGGCCCATCATCAACACTAACCGCCAGGTGTTGCAACAGCCCCAACCGTACCGGCAACAACAGCAGCAACCGTACCGGCCACAGCAACAGCAGCCGTACCGGCAACAGCAGAGGCGGCCTTATCGTATGCCCCCTGTCTATAAATAGATACATTTGCTCTAGTTGCCTTTCCTTTAGTATCTTTTCTATTTTTTTTGGGTAATTTTCAGATTATGACCAGTGTATCAAACATTGCTTGAAAATTGTTGCTTGTTTTGGTTGACTAGTTTGTCTAGATGGAATCTACGTAACTAATAAAGTGAATAGTACAATGTAGATGTAAATTGTCTATTCTCTCCTGCTTGATGCTTACTAGATTTACTACTTCCAAGTGAATTTTTTGTTTTGTTTTTGTAGTGTGATGTAGAAATTAACATGGAAAGCACTTTGTGTTCCAATGGAATAGAATTGGTGGAATTAGGAGTGTTAACTATGTAGTATAGGTAAAGGCTGTCAAATTGGGTAAAGATTTAACAGGCTGTCATTTACAGCGTTGTTTTGATTTTATAGTTTCTGCGTTGCATGAATCCAAAACTGCACTGTTCAAATCTTTGCCCGTCAAATTGGATCATTCCAATTTAAGGGCAACCCTTTAGGAGTTTGTCCTAGGTGCTATGGATAGCATAAGGTCTTCTGTGCTATTGCTTCAAAAATTTATCGTATTAACTTCAAACTGTTAAAACCGTTGTACTTCATTATTGATAGTTTTACATGTCAATTTTATAAATTTTTGAGTTCATTTGGTATAAAGTCAAGTGGTAAAAAATTGATGAATTTTAAGTTAATTTATATATTTATTTTTATCATTTTTTGACCGTTTGACTCGACTTTATACCAAATGATCTAAAAAAATTATAAATTTGACATGTAATCGCATCAATAATGAAATACATTGGTTTTAATGTTTGATTCATCATTTGAAGTTTATACGATGTGGTTTTGAGGCAATAGCACGGGATGTCTTATGCTATTCATTGCACCTTAGCCAAACTCACCCTTTACTAGAGCAGTTTTGCCTTCATGCAGCGCATATATCAGATACAACATTGTTGATTCTAGAGTCCATATGTTGTATGAAACCAAAGCTGATCTGTTAAAATCTTTTACCATTTACTCTGTAGAGGGCTGAAATGGAAATTTGCAAATAAAAACAATTAAATTGAGAGCATCATAATTAGGTCACATTGTAATACTGGAAGCATATTCTTAGTTGCTGGAAATGCTTCCATTTCCAGCTCTTGTAAGCATTTCCAGCTCTTGTTTTCCAGCCCAAATGCCAAAAGGGACAGTGGTTAGATTTGAAATGATATGTGCATGCATGTGTTGGATATACTGGTGCCAGCTCTATTTGAAAGGTGGTACCTGTTTCTTGTTTAGAATTTGTTTGTTAGGAAATCAGAGACAAAGTTTGAGGTCATGAATTGGGGTTGGGGAATCAGATTTTGGGTCCCACTTGCACATGGCACTCTCCTATCAACAGAGAGGCCAGTACTACTCACATTAATATAACAATAAAAGCATCAATAACTAACATTAATTGTGAATCTATGAAGGTTTTTCTGTCTTTGCAATTGACAATTGCCATGGCCACCAGTCAACATAGAAGTCCAAATCATGTTCAAATAAATGTAAATAAAATGGCATTAGTTGTTAATTAATATTTGTATAGTTCTGATTTATATTATTATTGTTATTATTTTTATGTAGAGATTATGTTGAGCGGTTCGGATATATCATTATAGCCTCATTCTATTAGTATTATTATCATCGAAATATTTTTAGGTACCACATCAATATCTCGAAATTCAGAACTTCTCATTAATTTATGCAAAAATCAAATGTTACCACGTGCGCAGTATCCAAGAGCGTAACTACATGGTAAGCAAAGGGGGTTAAGTCTCCCTATTCGTGTGCAATATGCAGGGGCGTAATTACATGGTAAGCAAAAGGGGCTAAGTCCCCCCTATTCTTTGAAAATTTTGCATTATTTATCTTTAAAATTTTAAATTTGACAAAATTATTATTATTAGCCCCCCTCGTGATATAAAATTACATAATGTTTATTCATCCAACTTCCTCTATTTTAATTTTCTAATTCTGCCCCTGACAGTATCTAGCTGCGCATGATAGTGTGCATGAGTCTCGCAAACTCTAAATTTAGTTCAAATTGAATTGAAAACAAAGGAATCTCTTACGCACATGGTAACATATGAATTTTGTAGAAATCAATGGTAAGATTAGAATTTTGAAATATTAAGGTGGTAACTAAAAAAATTGGGTTATTAATGAACTAAGAAAGCATTGTCATGTGAATGTGAAGTTACAAGGAAGTTACATTATTGAACGAGATTTACGCGGCATTATTAATTTATTAAATAAGACACGCGTTGATACTTGACCACCTAGTCCTTTATTTATTTTTTTATTTTTTTCCTAATTAGTATCCCACAGGAATCTTCTTTGCTTTTCATTAAACTCTCTCTCTCTGACTCTGTCGGTGTTATTTTTAACTTCTACTCTCCATATATTAATCTTGTTATACCATGTCTTATACACCGTCTCACTGACTTGTGGGCCCTCTTGTTAGTCAGCATTACTATAACTTGTTTAAGAAACAATGGTTCGGAACTTCGGATGCTAAAATATATAAAAAAAATGTTTGACTGGTTCGTTATTCTACGCCATAATTTTGCTTCCGTTTTCGTTATTCTTTCTGTGGCAGGAATGTTGTAGTACTGTGTGTAACGTTTTGATTATAATAAAACATCTAATTTCAGTGACTTAAATAAGTTTTTAAATAATTGTTAATTATTTTTTAGAAATTAAGGTCTTTAAAGTTTCTAAACTCTCACATTTATGAAATTAATTTTAGAGTTTCTATTAAGCCCAGTTAGCAATAAATTAAAAATGAGATATAATTTAAGCCAATCATTTGACCAGTGTGAAGTTTATAAACATTTTCTTAATAAAAAACTTTCCTGCATAGTTTCTAAATAACAAATTCTCCCACAATCCTGAAATTATATTAGAAACTATCACATCAGATTAAAAATTCTAATAATACCAGGAATGTAGATGCTTAATATTAAAAATAGAATAAAATATTTGTTGTTTCCAAGTGCTCTTTTCGGTTTTGAATTGGAACAAATATATTATTTTTGTTGGTGTATATTTTCATTGTGTCTATCCTAGTTTTTTTTTTTTTTTAAACAACTACAACTTATATTTTGATTGATGTTTTCAAAAACGATGTTTGATAATTTTGAGATGCATAATTCGTGAATGCAATGAATATACTTTTTAAGAGTTAAATAAAATACTCACTTTTTTTTTAATATTCCGTCAAAGTTACGTTGTTAATTTCAAACTTTTGTGTCTTTCACACAAAAAATATTGCCTTCCTTGACAATTAAACTATAATAGCTGTTTAGAATTGAAAAAAAAAAAAACAAACTTTTGTCTATAGGTATTAAAATCTTTGTTTTAATTCTTTTATATCTTCTTTGTAATTGACTCGCAACATAAAATGGCACATATACTCTGCTTGTAGAACCTGGTTAGAAACTTAATAGCTGTTCTAATTTGGGACCTCGTGCAAGAAATGTACCCCACCATTAAGGTGGGCCCCATTCTGAAACGGTATTCATAGGTGCCGACTATTTCGGTGTACCGTGCACTTGGTCTACGAAATTCTCTTTTCCATTTCTCTATGTTAATATTAGTGTTGTAAAATAACAATATGCGCTTATTAGATGGATAAAGTATCGTCATACTATTAATCAATATGCGATACGGATAATTTTACATTTTTTTTAAATTATGTGCATATACTCATAGTTTATTAAAAATGATTATTTTTTTAAGGATAAATACAGAAAAAAACTGATTAATCGACCGTACAAACAGAAAACAGACAATTAATCGGGCTGTTTAAACAGAAAACAAACAATTATTCAGATAAATTGGTCAACTAGTCGATTTCATCCGTAAACAATCGTCCAACAAATCTATTCGTAACGGTTTGATCACCGCCTAGAACTAAACGGACAACTAATCAGACGTTTAGACTGTTTTGTACAACACTGATTAATATATTATATTTTTGTTTAATTTATCAGAAGATTTTAACATTTATTTATTTTTAATCCATTTTTATGTCCTTAACTACCTTGATAAGATAGCTCATATGTTATACTTTTTTAATTCTCATTATGTACGTGATGTATTTAAGATTCAAGGTAATACAACTTTTTTCTACTACTATGTATACATATATAGTTGTGCAGATAATGATGTTGTTTATAATAATACAAGAAATAGAGTAGAACTAGGGTGTTCTTAAGCTCACCAAGTTCCTTTGTGAGCTTAATTCAAAAACCTATTTAATTGGCTTCAAACGATGCATCCAAACCGTTGAAACCAATCTACTTCACGAGTGATGCGTTTACATGTCAAATTTATAAATTTTCAAACTAATTTAGTATAAAGTCAAGCCGTAAAAAAAGATAGTTTTTAAGGTAATTTTAATGTGTTCATTTTTCATCATTTTTTTACCGCTTGACTTTATATTAAATTAGTTCAAAAATTAAATTATATATTTTTATATTTTATTTTTTCTTTTAATTCAAAGAAGTGAAAAAAAAGTGAGGGACAAGATTAAATGTTGTGGTTGAAATTTTTGAACATCAAATGAACTAAAGTTAGAAGAGTCTACTAGAGTGTTATGGAACTCATCAAATTTTTTGATGAACTTAATTTTAAAATTTATCAAATTAATTTCAAATGACGAATTTAAACTGTTCAAATCAATGTACTCCATAAAGTGATATGTTTATAATATACAACATATATAAATTTATTATAAAATCACAAAAAAGAAGGTATATAACTTAATTTTAGTTCATTCATTTTTTATAATTTTTTGACTATTGACTTTATAATAAATTAATTCAAAAAATTATAAATTTTACATGTAAATACATTACTAGTGAAATACATTAGTTTCAATAGTTTGAATTCGTCATTTGAATATGGATTTTTGTCTACTTCTGACAAAAATCTTGACTATATTTTTATCAGTATGTTATGAAGTTAAACTTACTAGTAAGCATGTTCGGCACACCCTCCTTAAAGCTCCTTAGAGCTCCTTAAGAGACTAAGGAGTCTTAAACTTGCCAAACACTTGCTCCTTTGTAAAACTTAAAATCACTTTCTTAAGACTCCTTTTACCCACATTTTTAAGGAGTCATTCTACATGACTTAAGAACTTGAGACTCCATTAAAAAAGCTAAGCATGCATTTTCTTAACTTTTTATTGCCGAACACTTCTTCCTTAGCGGAATTTAAATTTTCATCCTACTCAACTTGCCCAACACTACCACTAAGAAAAAAAAAAATTCATACTAAACCATATAACAAATGCAACACCGGATCCACTGAAAAGCCCAGTGGCGTATCTGACAGTTTCCAAATACATCGCCAGATCTACGTTCTCTCTTCCTCTCTCTCCCCTTCTTTCCCTCCTTCCCTCCCTCTCTCAAATCCATCCATCCTTCCTTCCTTCCTTCCATTCCACCTCAAGATCTCTCTCTCTCTCTCAGGTCACTTCTCAGTGAAATGTCAAAATCGATACTGGTCACGGGTGGAGCGGGGTACATTGGAAGCCACACGGTGCTCCAGCTACTTCTCTCCGGGTGCCACGTGGCCACCGTAGATAACCTCGACAACTCCTCCGAGGTGGCTATCTCTCGTGTCAGGCATCTCGCTGGTGACTCTGGCAAGCATCTCTCTTTTCACAAGGTATAAATATATATATTCATTTCTTAATTTGTCAAACTTCTCAGATTTGCTGCCCTTGAAAAACCCAATTGTAAAGCAAATTTCTTTCCTTTGAAGTGGTGACATGACACAGTGATTTTTGATTGAAACATGTGAAAAAGAAAATGCCAAAACTAATCATTAATTTTTTTAGTAAAATTTGAAAATTACCAGGGGTTAATGTGCAAAATATGTGTTCTTCAGCTTGTGGTAATTTGGTAATTTCAGCTGTGATATGTGGTAATTTTGTACTTTCTAATTTACTCATGGTTCAATTCAATGAGGGTGAAAGGACCCAATTGCAAAGCAATTTTCTTTCCTTTGAAGTAGTGACACAGTGATTTTTGATTGCATATTCAAAAGAAAATGCCAAAATTAATCATTACATTTTTGTATTTTGTGGTAATTTGGTAATTTCAGCTATGATATGAGGTAATTTTGTAATTTTTTTTTAAATGTGGTAATTTGGTAATTTCTGATTTACTCATGATTCAATTCAACCAGGGTGAATGGACACAAATAAAGCTTCTTTTCATTTAATTCATCAAATAATAAAATAATTTGTATTTTGCTTGTGTAGATTGATTTGAGAGACAGACCTGCGCTAGAAGCAGTTTTTTCATCAAAGAAGTAAGCTTTTCCTTTCTTGGTTTCAAATAGAAAAAAATCAAATAAAACGAGATTGACAAAAATAATTTATAGTAAAATTTTCTTAAACTGTAGGTTTGATGCAGTAATTCATTTTGCGGGGTCAAAAGCGGTTGGGGAGAGTGTTGCAAAACCATTACTTTACTATAACAATAATGTGATTGGAACGATTATTCTTCTAGAAGTCATGGCTGCCTATGGTTGCAAGAAGGTGCTCTTTCTTTGTTTTTTTTAAACATTTTCAAGAATTTTTTACTGTAAGCTCTTTTTACTAATGCCATGCACATTCTTTTGTACTGGTAACTATATCTTGCGCTTTTGGGTGTATCAAAATATAGCTACTTATAACCCCAATTAAATATTTTCACCAGTGTATAAAACTTGAATCATGCATCCTTGATGTCTATATATATATATATATATATTTTTTTTTTTATCTTAGGGATGAGGATACTATAAACTGTCTGGATTAATATCTTAAATAATGTTGGTTCTAAGCTGTAGAAAGTTGCAAATATGGTAATATTTTTTTGTAAAGGATTCAATAATGTTGGTGCTTAATTATTTATCCTTGTTTTCTTTTTTCACTTAAATTTAGTTGGTTTTTTCGTCATCTGCATCGGTTTATGGGTCACCAGATAGAGTACCATGCACAGAGGATTTCCCTCTTGCTCCTATGAACCCTTATGGTCAAACAAAGGTGCTCTTTCTCTCTCCTTATTTTGCGCTGAATCTTTTGACAGGAGAATAAGCCACAATCAAAATGTCATTGCTCTTTATTGTCTCAATAATCTACATTTATACAATTTAATATAGTGAATTTACCAATTAAATATACAGTGCAAAACCTAGCCCAATTGAGCCTCAATAGACCCTTTGTGTGGAACTGAGCCTCAATTTACATGTAGACTTGCCTCAACTGTTCCAAAATTTGCCTCAATTTAATATAGTATGAGGTTCCTTTCCAATTTCAAAATACGAGTACAGTAAAAAAATAAGAAAGAAAGGAAAAAACAACACGAAAATTAATCTTATTATAGCAACCTTTTGAACTCAGCTTATGGCAGAAGATATATGCCGGGACCTACACCGGTCGGACCCGGAATGGCAAATAATGCTACTTAGATATTTCAACCCGGTAGGTGCCCACCCAAGCGGGTTATTGGGCGAGGACCCGCGTGGCATTCCCAATAACCTCATGCCATATGTTCAACAAGTGGCTGTCGAAATAAGGCCAACACTCACTGTTTTTGGAAACGACTATTCTACTAAGGATGGCACTGGTGTATGTTATATTCTCAATTTTGTTAATTTATTTTTTTATTTTGTTTTCATGATATAGGTTAACATAGTTATTTTACAAATGCAGGTAAGGGATTATATACATATAGTGGATTTGGCTGATGGACATAATGCCGCATTGAATAAGCTTTTTGAAAAGGACTCCAAAATAGGTACATCAATTAATTTTTTTGTTCCAAAATTTCAGAAAGAATAATAAAATGTACTGATATGAAAAGTTACTGTAACTAATAGGATGCGAGGCGTACAATTTGGGGACAGGAAAGGGTACATCAGTCTTGGAAATTGTTTCTGCTTTTGAGAAGGCTTCTGGCAAGGTTTTCCTTTTATATTTAATAAAAAAATGCCAGCTGCTAATTGTTAATTGTCTTACAACTGTTCATTTGATGTTTTACTTTATTTTTTTTTTCCTTTTGGACCACATTTCATGTGAGAAAAATTGTAGTTTTTAAATATAGTTTGAAAAATCTCTCCTTGTTTAGAAAATTCCTTTGGCCTTTGGAGAGAGACGACCCGGTGACTCTGAGGTGCTTTATGCTGCAACTACTAAAGCTGAAACACAATTGAACTGGAAGTAAGCATTTTTATTTTTTTACTGTTTTTATTTCTGAAACCTAAATCGGTTTACTGCTTCTCATTAATTTTGATATTATGTTTTTTTTTTTGTGTATTTAGAGCAAAATACGGAATAGAAGAGATGTGCAGGGACCAGTGGAACTGGGCATGCAATAACCCTTACGGCTATGGAAAATCAGACTCTAATGTAAAGAAACCCTAATTTTTCGACCACACAAAAGTAACATTAGTATGTTAACTAGCTAGTTAATTAATTAGTTGATTAATTATATACTTTTGTTGGAAATATATACAGACTGAGGATGAGATTATCAGCACTAAAACCAAGGCGAACGACTCGTGGTTTAGCGATATTTGTATTACTTCTTGAGCCGTCTCTATAGAAGCTATGATTTGTTGGTTTTTTCTTAGTGCAAAATTGATATTGCCTGCTATTGTATTTTATTGGTTATAGTTTAGTGGCTTGGCTATTATATTAGCAAGTAAAGTAAGTAATCAAAGAGATATCCATTTATTGTTTTGATTACCCATTTATTTGATTCAATTATAAGGCATGTGTGTGTTGTAGTTTTCTTGCGAGCATCAATTATTGTGCTAAGTGCTAACAGATTCAACTTTTGTAGACAATTTTTTAGTAGTATTATTCAACCTTAAAAATCAGAATTACATTGGAATTGTAATATTTTCCAAATGAGAGAAGGTGAGAATTACTGGAAAGAAGAGTTTGCATTGTGACCTGAGAAGAAATGAATGTTTTCTCAAAGATTAAATCTTATCTATCATGATTGACCTGATGGCACAAACATAAAAAATTATAAAAACTTTTTAATTAATAATTTGCTTGAAAGCCCATAATATTTCTCCACAAAGCCCATAATATTTACATCTCCATCAATCTGCACTGCAAAAATATTTATTATGGGCTTTGTGGGCCGCTTCAACCATCTTTCTCATTTATTCACTCTTAATCTGATATCTCGTATTATTTTTCAGGTCTGGTATTTCTCTCTGTTTGTTTTAAGGAAGTTGATGGTCAAAACCTTTATCTCATAAATTGAGATAGAAATTTGTTCATGGTCATCAAACTAATTTTTTAAGACAAAAAATGGAGGCAAGTCTCAAACCTCTAAATTGGTATTTCTCTTTTTGATTAACCAAGATTTTTGTTAATTAGTATTTGAATAAGAGCATTATATCCTTCTTGGGTTGTTACAAATTATCTCCTCTTATCTATACACCGGTTTGAATGTGATTATAAGCTGAAACTGAAGCTATGGTAAAAACAAAATCATGATAATTAGTAATTAAATACACTCATTAATCAGTTCAAACAATAGTTCCCTACATTTAAAACCAAATATAATCAGTTCAAACAACATTTCCTATTACATAGTTTCCTCACTACATTTACTGATTTCTAAAGATAAAACTAACCTAAAGTAAAGCTTAGTTAATTAAGATGAACAGTCCTTGTTTATGTAGAAACCATGAACTCAAATGAATCGGCAGTTAAGCAATTTTTCCTTAATTAGAATTTCCAAATAATTGAATGAATCCCCCTCCTCTCTGTCCCTAAATATAGCCATCTTTTTTCACATTACATGATAATAAAAAAAAAAACCGAATCTCTCAGATTTTCAAGGGGCTGTCATGGTGCCCTAGCACACTTAAACCACCTAAATCCAATTCAATTTCAATCCATTTATGAGCAAATAATCTAAAAACCAACAACAAATCAAGCCAAATTGATTCAAAACAAACGACATGAGGAAGCTATGCCCGAATGTCGACCAAGAGAATGCACTTGAGACAGTGTTAGAGGTGCCGATACCCGAGGAAATGTATAATGGGCCCATCCCTGAAATGCATGCATGGCTCAAATCTCAGGCATTCGACAAGGCATCTGAAACCGATGCCTGTGTTGCACTAGACTCCAATGGTCCCTCTAGGCCCGCCGGTCAAATGGCACGCATATCTGAGATTCATATGCTTATGGTACTTGGCACTCAGCTCATTCCTTGCACCATCCCTCATGACCGTGCCTTTTCCCGGTCCATCCATGATCGTTCCATCGTAAGAACTTCCTTGGCCTTTTTAAGAAATAAAACTTCTCAATTTGAGTGATTTAGATATTGATTTGTAATTTTTAAAAAATATAAAGCAAGCATCAACGGCGAGGTATATAATCCAGCAATACATAGCGGCAACAGGAGGGCAAGAGGCGCTGCAATCAGTGGAGAGCATGTACGCAGTGGGGAAACTCCACATATGCACGTCGGCATTCTATAAAGACATGGAGGAAGGAGGCATGCGACCGAAGGGAAGCGGCGAGTACGGCACCTACGTGCTCTGGCAGAAAAGTCCTGAGTTGTGGTACTTTGATTTAATATTGGCCGGTTGTATGCTCACCATGGGATGTAACGGCCACATTGCCTGGAAGCAGTCAACCATCAAGCGGTCGTGCATCACCAAAGGCCCCCCACGACCGCTCCGCCGGTCACTCCAGGTAAAAATAAAAACTAATTTAAATTGTTTGATGAGAAGGTTCAAATGACTCATGTCTTTCATGCCACATTCATGCCTCACATTCTTATTTTTCGTTTGTCAAAGTCCAAACAATCGATTCGAACTGCTCAACATGATCTCCACATTAAAATATTCTTAGATACAAAATTATATATTTTTTTTGGAAACATTTCATTATTCTTTTAGATAGGCACAAAATTATTGTTTTAGGATGGTCCAAAAGCTTGATTTTGTACTTGTCTAAAAAAATAGTAATTTTTTTTAAAAAAATATAAAATTTGATCCCAAGCACAATTTTACATGGAGATCATGTTGGGTGGTTCGGATTGACTATTTGGACTTTAAAATCAGAGATAAGTATGTGAGGCATGAATAAAGTACCTCCTCTTGTTTAATTAGTTCCACTCATTACAAACTGGCAGAATCCTTCACTGTCTAATCTTAATAAGCAGGGATTGGATCCACGAGCTACGGCCAATATATTCTCCGGTGCGGTGTGCATCGGAGAGAAGACAATCAGCGAGGAGGAATGCTTCATCTTAAAACTAGACGCAAATCCTGCAGCATTGCAGGACCGCAGCTCGGACGGGGTTGAGGTGATACACCACACCATTTGGGGTTGCTTCAGCCAGCGCACCGGCCTTCTCATGCAGCTCGAGGATTCTCAGCTTCTCTGTATGAAGAACCCTACCAGACTTGGCCCCTCTCGTGATGGTGGCGACAGCGGTGTCTTTTGGGAGACCCATTCAGAGTCTGTTATTAGTGATTACAGGTACACACACTGACACACACACACACACACACACACACACACACACAGACTGTGACCACACACTGAAAAAATGACTTCATTGAAGGTAATGGTGATTAACTAGCAGTATATAATTTTTTTTTTCAGGAATATAAATGGGATAAATATTGCACATACTGGACACACAACCGGTACGATGCTACGGTATGGCAATGGTTCGGTAAACCACAAATTAAAGGTAGATGAGACATGGGTAATTGAAGAAGCTGATTTTAATTTGTGGGGCCTCACGCCAGACTATTTCTTACCGCCGGCCGACCTTAAATGGGAATGAGTGCACATGAATTAAAAATCAAAATGACAAGGCATAATATAGAGCAGCATTCATGATCAATTTTGTTTCTTAATTTGTATATTTTCTTTTTTTGGTATGTTAATAAATAAATAAAACAATTATTGTTTTACTCTGTATTAGAGAAAAAAACTAGCTCCCATGGCCACATTGGACATGAGAAATTAATTAATAGAATCATTTCAGTTCAGAAAATTCAAATGCATGCTCTAAATATTGTCCAACGTTTATGAAGGATATATATTTAAAGAAGTGAGAATTTCTTGACAATGGCTTGTATATCTTGACAATTATGATAACATGTTCTCAAATTATGTGGTTGATTTTAGAGAGTACAATTTAATTTTGAAATTAGTGGGTGTTTTGTCTGGTTTTATGGGTTAGTATCTTCATAGAAGTACTTGTTTCAACTTTAGTCCTAGGTTTGTAGTATTTATTTAAGAAGATATTTTTTAATTTTTTAATTTTTTTTAATTTTTTTTAATACTCCAATTTCCCTCAATGGATGTATGTGATTGCCTTAAGTCATGTGTGAAATGTTTTTTGCAACACACTAATGGTACCTTGCGGCTTGTTGTTCCTAAGAAACTACCTGTTCACAATTTTGAAGAAACAATTGACTTTTTGAGTTCTGATTGGGTTTTCTGTCTGGCCTCCTAGTATCATTTGGTAAATTAAAGAATAGTGTTAAAATAATGCTATTATTCGAGCGAATTGTATTATTTGGATAATAGTTAAAATAATGTAATTTTTAAAAGTGTGAAAATATTTAAAAGAATGAACATATTGTTTGATAAATTTCTAGTTGGAATAATGCAATAATATAATTCAATAATAATAATAAAAATAATAATAACAACAACAATAATAATAACAATAATAAAAACAATAATAATAATAATTTGTAAAAACCTCATAGATCTTGTTAACTTGATATATAAGATTAACTTCGATGTATAATTAGACTTAATTCTAGTAAAAAATTTCATATTTTGCTGCATATATAAAAATTCAATAGATAAAGAAACTGCGCAATATGTATGAATGTATGTTTTATTAATATAGATTTAGAATAGATAGATGAAAGAAACAAGCGCATGGACGGTGTTTGATGCATCAAATCATTTACCTTGTTACGCCACGTCATGCCAGTGTAAACTTGAAAGAAAATCAATAATTGCATGAAAGAGTGAATGCCATTACAGTCGATAGATTATAAATTAACTAAACTTTGCAATTTATTAGCTGAGTATGTCATAAAGACAAATAACACCAGAGATCTATCACGGAAACATAACATCCAGAGCACATTAATATTACAAAGGCCCACAAAAAAATAAAAATAAAAATGTTCATTATAGTCCCATTCAATTTGGTTATTAGAGCGGCGAATGTTGCTTGCTTTGTTATTCTGAAACACCAATTTAATCCCCAAATTCCGACAAAAAAAAAAAAATCCATCTTACTGCTGACCGGGCCTTGTTGGTGCTTTTGAAGAAATGAGCCTACAAAAGAGCAGAATTTTGTGAGAATTCAAAAAGGAATCAAATATATGGAATATAATTGGAGTCTTGTGGGTGAAAGAAAGACATCATAAAAAAAAGATGCAAATTAATTGGACAAGAGCTTTATTATATTATATAGCAGCAACAACCAACTAATATAAAATTTAATGTTCATTTCTTCAACCAGGAACAATTCAATCAGTCGACAAATCCTACCAAGACTTATGATTACAGAAAATTAAAAAAGTTCAGTGATTTAAAATATATAGATTCAAATAATGATAAAATTACGAACCTGATTAATTTATTGACAATAATGTCCAACTTCAAGGTCAGGACAGTTGCAATCACGAACAAGCACATCACTTACAGATGTAATCAACTCAAATGGTAGATTGCAAAGCAATTTACAGTGTGTGATTTGTATTCTTGTAAGTGATGAAATGTTGTGTCGGCTGATTTGTGGCATTTCATGGGATAAATCACCAAATAGCTCAGTAGATTCCACCAACTGCAGTCCATCCATTGTCAGTGATTCCAGGGTTTCACAGGAATCAATTTCCAGTTGTTTCAACATATCCAGATGCCCTAGTCCGGTAATCAACTCCAAGTGGTTACACCCTGAAATTTTCAAAAATTCAAGCTGCGAGGGTAGCTGCTCCAGCTGTATAGTTCCAATACTAGAACATTTAATAATGTAGAGGTACTTGAGAGTGTGAAGATTGCCGAATGGAAGGGATTCAATATAGCCACAACTTTCAAACGTGAGTTCTTCAATTGACCGCAATAAAAATGGATCCCTCATCCATCCTGGTACTATGGCAGAAGGATAACCATTTACTCGAAGTGTCTTGAGGTTAGGATGTGGCTGGAGGCATTCTAATAAGGAAAAATGTACATCATCTGCCCCAACTATCCCACCCTCACAAGCTTCTGGTATGAGATGTAATTCCAGCTCGAAGTACGTGTCGGCCAAAACACTAAGATGGTTATCCCAGTGTAACTCTAAAATCTTAAGTTTGCACTTATTTTTCAGGTTAGCACGCTTGGCATCTTCTAAATTACTGATGTTCTGTAAGCTTCCAATAGAGATTTTTTCTTCAAGGTCCTTCATATCCTGTAACCAACCTATAGTTCTAACACTCCATAATGCTGAAATTTTTGTTATTGACGGAAAATTAACGAGACCATGAGGGACATAATCCAAAAAATAACCATCAATAGATAATTCCAGTAAGTTAGTAAGTGAACTGAGTGATTTTGGTATCTTTTTAAGGTTGTGAGAAGAATAGATACTTAGAAACTGTAAGTTAGCAAGATCACCAATATTTTCAGGTAAATATTCAAGGGAATCACACTCAACTTCTAAAGCCAGTAGGTTGTAAAGGAGGCCAATGGATGATGGTAACATTTCAAGGCGTGTAGAAATAATACTTAGATAGGTAAGATGTTTCAACTCGGAAATGTAGTGGGGAATCTTTGTCAAAGTATCCCAGCATTCCAGTGTCAATACCCTGAGCACTTCAAATTTAGTGAGGTTACACAAGGTTACCTCTCCCAAACAATCTTGACAATCTTCCGTCAACTCCATATTTAGGTCAATTGCCTTTGTACAGTTTGTACAGTATCCGTCCTCAAAATCTCCGTTGCATTCTTGGATATTCATATAAATAGTTCTTAAACCCTTCATATTTTCTTGGGGAATTTGATTTACATATCCCATGGAACCTCTTACATATAAATGGTATGCTTCTTGCGGAACAGTTCCCTCTGGACTATCAAATGGCTGATTGATCTCCACCGAGTAGTGTTCATTCTCAGAATTAAGTCGAGCAAGATCATGGATTATATCATGCAGCTTACAACTTTCTGAATATAATGGGTGGGATATTGTAGTTTCATCATCAAGAAAGGACCTCTCTTTTAACTCATTATAATATTCAACACCAATTTCTATGATTTTTCTATTGTTCCGGGACTCGATGTAACCATGAGCAATCCACAACTTTATCAAATCGATCTTTTGTAATATGTAATCTTTTGGGTACATTGAGCAAAACAAAAAACATGGCTTAAGATGGGCAGGTAGATGAGCATAGCTAATCTGAAGTGCTGGGAAAATCACTTCTTTTGATTCTTTTATTTCCCAAAGATCACTTTCTAGAATCTCCCTCCAAACCTCTTCATCAGTTTCATGCCTAAGGAGACTTGCAATTGACTTCACAGCCAATGGCAACCCACCACACTTTCTTGTAATCTCCCTTCCCATATCTACCAATTGTTTTGGCATGGTGTAACTTGTACCACTAAATGCATAATGCTCAAATAACTGCCAGCTTGAATATTCTGATAAGTTACATGGGTTAAAACAGGTTGTTGTTTGCATGACCTTTGCTACCTTTTTATTTCTTGTTGTCACGAGAATTCTAACCATCCTTGCTTCTTTAAAAGGAACTCGAAACGATTCCCAAAGATTCTGATTCTCATTCCACACATCATCTAAAACGAGTAGTATTGTTTTCCCCTTGACAATTTTTGCAAGCTCTTCTTGTAATTGGCTAAACTCACTTAAACCACATTTGGTTTTGGAGAATGATTCAATGGTTGCTTTCATGAGTCTCCTAGGATCAAATTCTTCGGAGACACATACCCACCCATTTAAATCAAAGCACCGGGAAACCCTCTCATCTTTGTAGACAAGTTGGGCAATGGTGGTTTTTCCGAGCCCACCTTTGCCAACAATTGAAATGACTGAGAATGACTTTTCTTTTTCAGTTAGTAAGAAATCGATGACCTTTGAAATGTCGGCATCTCTGCCAAAAATGTTTGCCTCATCCACCATGTGACCTGTTGGGGGTCGTAAAATTTTGTTATTTGGACGCCTCACCCCATCACTCTCCCTTAATTGAAGAGCCTCACGATCCTTTGCTATTTCATCAAATCGACTTCTTATTTTGTTAAGCCGATCAACAATGCCATCCGGAATTGGTACAATGTACTGTTCAAAAAGAAATGAATTACAATGCTAAATTTCATAAATATGTTAGCTGCAAATGATAATTAACGGATCAAGACGCCTACGATGTGAACGACTGCACCATCCTGTGGCAAATTGACCTCCAACTTTTAACCAATAATCGAATTTGTACGGAAATAAGTTACAGAAGTTCCTTTTTAATTAAAAATAAGAATTGCTTAGTTCAATTGTATCATATATGTTATGTATATATTTTAAACGAAATGTTTTTATCAATGTAAAAGCATAAATTAATTAGCATGCATATAATGGTTTCAGTGTTATTTTTGTTAGGTACTGCAATTCTATAAAGAATTGCCTAATTAGATTGGAAGGTCCGGATTGGTATCGTAAAATAATGGCAGCTGGTAATCACAAACCAATTTTTCTCAAATAACACATTATATCTTTTCATTAATGTGTAGATTTTATTCTTTTTAAAATTATATCAAATTTAAATCACAAAAAAATTGTTGGTTTAGATTAGATCTTTTTAAATTGTCTTAAATGAAATATTTAAAATTCTACTCTCCATAAGCTAGCTAGCTAGAGCTCACTCAAACAATTTAATAATTTAATTATACATTGAATTATAATAATTAAATTATATATAAATATATTGATTAAAATTAATTTTTTTCATTGCTCTTTTTTATTCTAATTTGAAATTCAAGATTTTACCTTATAACGACAAAAAAGAAAAAAAACACTAGCATAGCGAAAATCCTTCTGATTTCTATATGCACAAGGAGAAAGGAGAGGTAACACAATTAGTTAGCAAAAAGTTCTAGGACAGTTGGTTATCAAAAGTAGAGATTTCAATTCCCCTCAAGACTTCATATGCTTTGCAAAGGTTTTTTTTTTTTTAAAAAAAAAAGGATTTCTATATGCACAAGGCACTAACCTCCATCTGCTTTCTCTCGTGAAAACCGGAAGCCTCATAAGCCTTTCTTGCCTCTACTTGAACACGTGTGACCTCATATCGGTACTCGCTGAGCACATCCTCAGCTTTATAAGCAACCTTTTTGAGCTCCTTAAGCCAGAACTTGACGGAGCGGTCTATGATCTCCCTCTCCTCAGCATCGTACATTGTGGCCTTGATCCACTTCAGAGTTTGCATCAGCCTCTCCAGATCCTCCTCAACGGCACGAGCACGCTTCCTTTCTGAGTTAGTTGATGAAGAGGAAGAAGGAGCCTGAACAGAGGCTCTAATTGAGGGGAGCAAATTGGTGGCTAGAGAGAGCAGAGAGGTTATCAAATTCCCTACCATTTTGCTCTGTAGATTTCTGTAAAAAATGAGAAATGAGAAATGAGTAAAGAGCAGCAAATTTGAGGAGGTAAGGTAAGCTCTTGGAAATGGGGTTGAGAAGACTTCGACAGTAGTCAATATTTGTTTCCCGTTTTCTTTTTGTTTGTGTTTTATTTTTCACGAGAGTGGATGGATACTTTAGGTGGAGTGGGGTTACTAATTATTAAAGTTCTGTAGATGTAAAAATGAGAAAAGACAAAAGAGAGAAAGAGTATAATGAGGAGATAATTGTTTTCTTCTGTAGAAATTAATAAAAAGTAAGAGAAGAAAAATAGAAAGAGTACATCAGGTTTTTTATTGATGGAAAAATCGGTAGGATTTTATCGATTTTAAAAATAAAAAAGATTGAATCGGTAGAACTAATCCAAACCAGTTTTTATTTTTTTCCTTTTAATTTTCTCTTTTAAAATATAACAAGATTTTATGAAAATAGATATCTTCAAATTTAGATATAATAGAAATATTTCATCTACTTTTTGAAAAATATTTTATATTTTACTAGAGATCTAATAGAAGAATTCCTTTCATCTAGAAATCCTACCGATCTGAACTTTTTTATTTTTAGAATTGGTAAATATCCTAACAATTTTTCTACTAATGAAAAATCTAATGTACTCTTTCTATTTCTCTCTCTTCTTTCTTATTAATTTCTACAAAAAAAATATTTCCTAATGAGAAGATAAGCTCTTGATAGCACAGTTGTCGATGCTTTGGGTGGAGTGGAGTTGCTTTAGGTGATATGAATTCCTTGCCATGAGTAAAGAGCAGCAGAGTACTGAACGATCTGAGGGGTAAGGTGAGCTCTTGGAAGTGGCATGTAGAAGACTTGACACTTGACAAAACAGTAGTCTATGCTTCTTCTTTTTTTATCGAAAGTGGATTACTTTCGGTGGAGTGGGATCAATGTCTTTGCTGTTTCTAAAAAACCACCCTGAACTTTTTTTAATTACAAAAAATAGATTTAACATGAGTTTAAAACAAATCTATTTTTATCATGAACACTCCTCAATTTCAGAACCCTGTCAATTTTGTTATTTTTTTTTTAATAACATGGTAACAAAACAAATTTGGGAAACCACCTCTCCCTGTTAAGGATATTCTTGATATATAGCTTCTGTCTTATGCATTTTTTATTTTTTGAAACTGTACAATTTTTTCATAAGATAATAGATGAATTCTGATGAAATTTTGATACATAGAAGGAACCGAACCATTGGTTCGGTTCGATAATCGAACTAGTGGTTCATTTTTTTTAGTTGTCACACCGAAACTCAGAACCACATGGTAGACTGCACCAGAGTTTGTCCCTTAAAGAAGAAGAAGAAAGGGAGATGGAAAGGAGGTTGCACCGACATTTAAGGAGGCAAAAGGAACCGAATTAGAGATTCGGTTCCTTTAGTTATGAGATTTTCTGCAGCACTGCTCGTACCTACGTGCAAAGCCAAAGGAATCGAACTCCATGGTGCAGTTCCTTTAGTTATTTTTTAAGGAATCGAACCATTGGTTCAGTTCTTTCTATCGCACCAAAATTCCACCACAATTCATCTAATATCCTATATTATTTTTATATAATTTCTGTAAATAAAAGATTGTGTCTATATAACATTACTTTTGTTTTTTTGTTTTTGGGAAATTGTATATATATGTTTCAGTAAGATAAGATCATAGAATTCAAGTGCTCATATTCTTCAATTCATTTTTTTATTGTATGTAATATAACTGGACTGTATAATAAAGCAAGAAAATAAATCTGAGATTCTTCTTAATGTGTTTATGGGACAAAATGGCAAGTTCCTCCTAGAAGTGTCTTCGTTTCTCTTAATAATTGATTGTTTTTCTTAATAAATATGTTCATATTTATTAATTTTTTGTTATTATTTGATATGTTTATATTTATTGATAAGCGTAAATTATATACACATTTGATCTAGTTTTTTATCATAAAATAACTCCAATTATCATGTATTTTGAATATAAAAGGAATAAATTACACCTAGAATCAAGTTACTGCGGTAGTTTGGCTTTAAAATGCAGGAAAAGACGAAAAATGATGTAATTAAGGCTGAGTGCGGATCAACCACCCGCACTGAGATTCAGTGCGGACGCACTCAGTACTTAGCCAATTTTCCAACTTCTCAGCGCAAGCCAGGATTTTTCCCGAGCGTAATGCGTCCGCACTCACACGCCAATGCGGGTCATCCATCCGCATTCGATACTTAGTCGGATTTTCAGAAACTGCAGAAGCTCAGCAGTGCGGGTCCTTCACCCGCACTCTCACCAGTGCGGACGCACTCAGAAGATTACGCAGGATTTTCACCAAGTTAAATAAGGAAAGTTGAATCCAGTGCGGGTCCTTCACCCGCACTCTCAGCCAGTGCGGACGCACTGAACACGCAGACAGCCAAATTTACCCGGTTTCAACACTGTTTCTATTTTTGGCACTCCAAGGACACGTTTTAAGAAGCCAAAAAATAGCAATACTTGCCAGGAAAGAAATGCCAAAAAGATCACCCACTAACTCCACCTTCTAGCCTCTAAATTGGGTATGATCTCTTGCTATAAAAAGGGCTAGAACTTTCCCTTCAAATCCATCCACCAATCCACAATCCACTACCATTCTCTCTCAACACACACAACTCAGCCATATTTTCTGAAGAAGGTGAAGCTTTCAAGCAAGGAGAAGAAGGGTTTCTTGAGCAAGATTCGGCAAGATTGAGGTTCTAGTTTCAAAGGGTGTAATTATTCTTTATTTCATTTCCTTTTGTTATTTGCCAAACTTTGCCATGTTTCCCTCCAAGAGGGAGTAGTTCTCTCTCTAGGGGTTTAGGTCAATGCATGAACTTGTTTAATTATATTTTATTCGATTATTTGCTTTTATTGTGATTGTTTTATCGGATTTGATTGTTAATTTAATAATTTGTGTTAAATACACAATTAGTACTTGAATTGTAGCATCTCGTTTTGGTTTCAAAAGAACCAAAATTGACTAGGATCAATAGGATAGTACCAAATTGTGAATGCAAATACCTTAGGTTTAGATTAAGATTCTAACCAATTTAATCTAAGCCGGAACTACAGAAATTAAGGTTAGGGACTTGGTGAAGGACCTAACCGTGAAGTCAAACCCTAATTAGGACATCTCAAATCGAGTCGGATATTGATATCATGGACTTAATTGAGAAGTACCAATATTCGAGTAGAGGAGAGACTAACAAGAGCTTATGGTCTAGGTAGCTAGGGTGAAGGACCTAACCGTGAAGTCCGAATTACTTAGACACGTTATTAATTCACGAAAGTGACCCTTAATGACATATTAGGTTAGAAACCTCATCAAATCATACATGAATTTAAGCAAATACCGAATAAATAGAATTAGCAAGGGATTGTAGACCAAAGACCCCTAGATTCTCTAAACCTTGAAAACAAACCGACTTTTCTTTCTTTTACTTTTACTTTTAATTGTTTAAAACTCCTTTCGGGTATTGAACCCAACCTTAGGACTTTTACTACAAACCCCCCATTTACTTTATTGCACTTTTCTTTCTTTTCTGAAATTTATTATCTAAAGTTTAAAATTTAGTATTTATCTTACTCCTTGTGGTTCGATACCCGATAATATACTACACGGTAGGATTGTATACTTGCGATCTAAACCGAAAGTGTATTTGAGGATAAAGCTTTTTACATATACCCTTTGCACGTATCATTTATATATACGTTATCTTACATATTTAAAATTCCTATAATGTCACCGTTCCGAAATTTTTTTAATATCCACAAAAAAATAAAAAAATACTCTAGGCGGACTCTGGACTCTGGGCTATGAAAATTTTAAAAATTCTTACATTGTGATTAATTTTTTTTTTACCACCAAGACTTTGGGCACAGGGCGGTCCATTTTTTTTTTTGGAAAATTCTCAAAATGAAATCACTAAACTCAATTTTTGATAAAACACTAAACTAAATGATCTAGTTAACTAAATACTCAAAATGATCTTTTTTTTAACACCATACTCTAGATCTGAATATAAAAAATGTTAAACTAAATTTAAAATTTAAAATTGAAAACACTAAACTAAATTTTAGAATGAAAACATTAAACCAAAATTGATATCTTCATCTCGCAAGCTTTCCAAAAAGTGGTCATATGCTGAAATCGGACACTCGAGCTCCGAGATATGCCTGTTTGGAGTTTCTTCTCGGTGAAGATATCGTCTCTCTTGCCTTATTCCTTGGCCTATCCTCGTCTATTGACGAGAGATGTCTCAGATAAGTACATGTACAACCTACATGTGCTTTAGAAATGATAGAAATAACTTACAAAAAAATAGATAGAGATGCATATATAACAGGAAGGCACAGATCGATAATGTGAAAAAGTTTGTATTTATTTTATCACGCACGAATCATATAACAAAACCGTGTACAATTGTTGAAGCATTCATATACACCCATTTGAAAGAAGGATGGTCCTCACTTTTTTTTTAATTGAACTAATATAATTTTTGTGTTTTGTTCTATCATTTAGTCAGAGTTTTATATTATCCATTTGATATTAATCATTAAAAAAAGAATTGATGAAAAATTGTCCTCCTCAGTTACTCTTTAATTACTCCTCAATTTTCCAAAAACAAAATAGACCGTCAGGACTCCCTTGGAGTCTAAAAAACATTCAACCATCAGGTGTCCTGGCAGTTTGGGTATTTATAAAATTTTCAAAAAATCATGGATATTTTTGTAATTTTTTTATTTTACGGTGGATATTAATAAAAAATTCGGCCGTTTCATTACCTCTTAAGTTTGAAGCTTTTACTTTATTTTCCTCCTTTATAGATTCCGTGGCTTTCCATCTGTCAACCTAGATGGTATTAAAAGACGTCAAATATGGCTTTTAAAATAAATTTGGCAACCTCCTTTAGAGCGTCAATTCTGTTTTCATTATACTTTATGAATTATGATAGTGCGATGCGTATTAACTTTATTTAAATTGCCATGAAGCATGTAATTAGCGTGTGTCAATAAATTCATTATTACTGGGCTACAACGGCCCATAAGGCCTAGCCCACCTCTTTCTCTCAGATTATTAATTACTGGGCTCAATGAAGTCTTTGTAATAGGCCTTCATTGAGTGCCACTTCACGTCTCAAAAGGCTTCACAGTGACAAAGCCATATCAAAATCCATTTCAAAAGGCTTCCCAGTAATTAAAATCCACCTGGTTTGCCAGATTGTTGGCACAAACCACTAATCATGTGCACATCACTTGCTCGACTAAATTCCTGTGGGGATTTTACCTATGAAGCCAGTCAAGATCACAACAGACAAGGACACAGTCATGATCGTTGTTTTCCAATGGTGCAGAATTTTAATAAAATCGGTGATTTTCAAACCATCTTAATAAATAAATAAAAATTTCAAAAAATGTAAAATTTGGTCTCTAAGCTAATTTTAATATATATTGAATATCTAACGGTTTGGATCGACTGTTTGAATTTTGAAAATCGGAGAACCAAACTGTTTGTTCCATGGCCTAGCTAGGCACAAACGTTTGTATCTTAGCCACTCTCTCTCTCTCTCTCTCTCTCTCTCTATATATATATATATATATATATAGAGTAGAACTAGGGTGTTCCTAAGCTCACCAAGCCTCTTGTGAACTCAACTCTAAAACCTATCGAATTGACTTCAAACAACATTTTCAAACTGTTAGATGTTCAATCTATATTAAAATGTGCTTGGAGATAAAACTTTTCATTTTTTGGAATTTTTTTACTATTTATTAAGATGGTTTGAAAACCGCTGTTTTTATTAAAATTCTGCACCATTGAAAAACAATGATTTTCAAACCATCTTAATAAATAGTAAAAAAATTCCAAAAAATGAAAAATTTGGTCTCCAAGCACATTTTAATATAGATTGAACATCTAACGGTTTGGAAAATGTCGTTTGAAGTCAATTCGATAGGTTTTAGAGTTGAGTTCACAAGAGGCTTGGTGAGCTTAGGAACACCCTAGTTCTACTCTCTCTCTCTCTCTCTCTATATATATATATATATATATATATATATAGAGGAGGGATCCAATTACACCTTTTTTGGTGACACACTTTGACACCTACTATTTTCAAAGTCCAAATAGTCGATTCAAACCATTCAACATGATGGATATATTAAAATGTGCTTGGAGATCAAATTTTACATTTTTTTGAATTTTTTTGCTATTTATTAAGATGGTTACAAAATTCGTTGTTTTCAGACCATTGAAAAACAGCGATTTTGTAACCATCTTAATAAATAGTAAAAAAATTCAAAAAAATGTAAAATTTGATCTCCAAGCACATTTTAATATGGTGATCATGTTGAACGGTTTGGATCGACTGTTTGGATTTTGAAATCACAAAATTGACCTATATAAAAAACGGTGTCATGATGTGTCACCAAAAAAGGTGTAATTGGATCCCTCCTCATATATATATTATATATTAATGAGCAGTAGATATTCATATATTATCCATCTATTCATGGTTGTTGTATTACACTTAATTAACTATTAAAACACATAAATATATTTCATCAAATCCCAATAAATTTTAGACCTTCGAAACACATATTATATACTAGTATCGTGCCCGTGCATTGCAATGAAAACATACTATAAGAGAACAATAATTCTCATACAAAATGACAAATAATAAAATTTAAAAAATTAAATTAATATGGTTCATATTTTATTCCTCGCTCAAGACCTTCCGATAAACTATATTTTTAATATACTCGTGGAGCTTCAATTTCCTCTTTCCATTTCTACATGATTTTTATCGTACGTCGCGACGTACCTCTTAACAATGCGACTTATAATTGATCTTGCATTGCATGCTTCAGTATTTTGCAACTAGGTGCATGAATTTAGTTTGATAAGAAAAGGAATTAACTTGTAGATATATACGAGGTGAATGAATCGAACCTCAGCATATGTACAATACTTTCGATAATGTATGTATTCAGTCAAACTTGTTGAATACATATATATGTAGTGATGTAAATTTTTCAAATCTAGAATATTAGCATCTCCATTTCACAAATTTTTTAGATTTTTAATCTGATGTGGTGATTTATGTTCCAATTTCAAAGATATAATCCAATTTCTTATTTAGAAACTATTCAGCAAAATTTCATATTAAGAAACTGTATCTAATTGCCATGTTGGTCAAACGATTCGCTTAAATTATTTCTTCCTGTTTATGTGGTATATTTAGAAACTAAAAAATTAATTTAAGAGATGTGAAAGTTTATAAATGTTAGAGGCTTTAATTTCTAAACAATAGTTAATAGTTATTTAGAAATTCATTTTAATTGTTGTGATGGAAATTCTCTTTAAAATATTAAAATTGACGAAAAAAATAATCTGGCAAGATTATATATGCGTGATGTGTTGAGAGAAAAATCATGTTAGCTAATAAAATTTATAACCTAATTTTCTATACGAGTTAGATTACAAGAGCATAATCTTATCGAATAGTATAATTACGTGCCAATCCGCATGGAATTACTATTTAGGTCTTGAGTGATCAGATCTCAATATTTTGAAAGGCATAATCTAGAATTTGAGAATTGTTATTGATCTTTTGAATTACTGAAATACTAAAAGCAAAGTAATAAGAAATAAGATGATAGAGTAAATTTCTAAAATTTTGACTTACCAATGCTATTCGATAGGATGCAACAGCCACATCGCCTAGATGCAGTCATGTATCACCAAGGGTCCCCCACGGCTGCTTCGTCGATCCCTCAGGTAAAAATAAAAACTAATTTAAATCTTTCATTACTTTCACACATTACAAACTGGCAAATCTTAGATTATCTAATCTTAATTAATATGCAAGGATTCGACCATAGTTCGCAAAATTGGAATCGAAATCAGAATTGGTTCCTTAACAGTAGAATCAAAATTGGATGAATTGGTCGGAATGAGCTAAATTGGATTGGAAACTCGGATTTTTTTGTTAGAAGCATGTTTCATGTTTTGTGATAAAAAATAGAAAAAATGATACATAAAATACTTTTGATTTCTAAAATATATATATATATATATAAGAAAAATAATGCAAGCACAGAAAACAAAAAGGAGGTAAAATTAATGAAAATACAATAAAAAAATAAAATAATACAAAGAACTTGTGAAATGGATGGGTCCAATGTAGATGAAAATGGAGAGGAGAATGAAAAGATAGAGGCAGTCATAACTCATAAATATGGACAAGTGGCCCCTATCTCCCATCAAATCTTATTCGTTGCTCTGGTTCACAATGGACCATTGTATATTCAATTTCTATATTTATTGGACTTTGGTACACCAAGACTATTTCAGATATTCTATTTGCTTTTCTTCTCAACACCTCTTTCGTTCTTTCTTTCCAAATCCATTGCTCTTCTTCCCGATAAACCCAAAATTGACGCAGAGAAAAGACAAATCGCCCCCAAATCGCGAGAATCGGTCTGAAATTTGTCAAAACTCGCTTGATTTGGCTGATTCCCCACTGTTCAACCCGGTTTTTCTCTGACAAATCAGTCACCGAGTAACTCGATCAAAAATTGAATGGGTGTCGTCCCATTCCTTTCCGACTCAGCAGAATTTGCAGACTATGGATTGGACCCGCGAGCTATGGCCAATATATTCTCAGATGCGGTGTGTATCAGCAAGGAGGCATACATCACGCCATCTGGGCCTGCTTCAGGCAGCACACCAGCCTTCTCATGCAGCTCGAGGATTCTCAGCTTCTCTGCATGAAGAACCCTACCAGACTCGGCCCCTCTCGTGATGGCGGTGATAGCGGTGTCTTTTGGGTGACCCATTCGGAGTCTGTTATTAGTGCTTACAGGTACACACACACACACTCTGACCACACACTGAAAAAATGACTTCATTGATCATATGTGAATCTGAGGTAATGGTGATTAACTAGCAGTATATATATTTTTTTTTTCAGAAATATAAATGGGATAAATATTGCACATACTGGACACACGACTGGTACGATGCTACGGTACGGCAATGCTTCGGTAAACCACAAATTAAAGGTAGATGAGACATGGGTAATTGAAGAAGCTGATTTTAATTTGTGGGGCCTCACGCCGGACTATTTCTTACCGCCGGCTGACCTTAAATGGGAATGAGTTCACATGAATTAAAAATCAAAATGACAAGGCATAATATAGAGCAGCATTCATGATCAATTTTGTTTCTTAATTTGTATATTTCTTTTTTTGGGTATTAGAGAAAAAACTAGCTCCCATGGCCACATTGGACATGAGAAATTAATTAATAGAATCATTTCAGTTCTGAAAATTCTAAATATTGTCCAACGTTTATGAGGGATATATATTTAAAGAAGTGAGAATTTCTTGACAATGAGTTATATATCTTGACAATTATGATAAAAACTTCTCAAATTATGTGGTTGTTTTTAGAGAGTACAATTTAATTTTGAAATTAGTGGGTGTTTTGTTTGGTTTTATGGGTTAGTATCTTCATAGAAGTACCTGTTTCAACTTTAGTCCTAGGTTTGTGGTATTTATTTAAGAAGATATTTTTTTAATTTTTTTTCTTTTTCTTTTTTATGTTTTTTTAATACTCCAATTTCCCTCAATGGATGTATGTGATTGCATTAAGTCATGTGTTAAATGTTTTTTGCAACACACTAATGGTACCTTGCAGCTTGTTGTTCCTAAGAAACTACCTGTTCACAATTTTAAAGAAACAATTGTCTTTTTGAGTTATGATTGGGTTTTCTATCTGGCCTCCTAGTATCGTTTGGTAAATTAAAGAACAGTGTTAAAATAATGCTATTTAATTAGTTAAAGAAAAAAATATGAGTGATTTGCATTATTCGGATAATAGTTAAAATAGTGTAATTTTTAAGAGAGTGAAAATATTTAAAAGAATGAACATATTGTTTGATAAATTTCTAGTTGGAATACTGCAATAATATAGTTCAATAATAACAATAATAATAATAATTATAATAATAATTATAATAATAATAATAATAATAATCTCTTATACTACTCATTATATCGGTGTTTGAATACTGGACAGGACACATGGATAAAAAGATCAAAGTGGCGGCCGCTGACTACCTACCTGCTGAACTGGATGTTATTCCCTTACGGGTTTGGGACCCGAATGATCATCAAGTAGTGATTTACCAGGGGTATGTGGATCCTGCGCCATTGGATCAGATGGAAGGGGAGACTGGTACTCCAGTCAGTCACTGATGACTAATTCCCATACAGTTTGCGTAAATCCTTTGCTAGGATATCTTTACAGTAGCCCCATTTTGGGAGGCTTAGTGCTAGGGTTGTTTTCTATTACAATATTTTGGTGGCTAGTAAAAAGAAGAGCTTATAGTTTCTGTTTTGTTAAGGCGATTAGTTTGCCTTTGGTGCTTAGTGGAAGAGAACATTAACCTACATAATATGTAATCCGCAACTTTGGTTTCATATATGAAACGGGCACTTCGTTGCCTTTTATCAAAAAAAATAAAAATAATAATAATAATAATAATAATAACAACAACAACAATAATAATTTGTAAAACATCATACCTCTTGTTAGCTTGATATATAAGACTGACGACTTTGATGTATAATTAGTCCTAAATCTAGTCACAAATTTCATATTTTGCTGCATATTTATTTATTTTTATCAATAGTTAATGAAACTGGGCAGCATGTATGAATGCATGTTTGGTTGGGAGAGTGGACCGCCCAAACATGGGCAAATTTGCTATTTTTTTAGGGTACTAATAAAAATCTCAGAGAAACAAGCGCATGGAACGTTTGCTGTGTCAAATCATTTACCTTGTTATGCCACGTCATGCCAGTGTAAACTTGAAAGAAAACTAATAATTGGTGCAAGAAAGAAAAAAAAATAGTATGAAAGATTGCATGCCATTATAGTCGATTGATTATAAATTAACTAAAATTTGCAATTTATTAGCTGAGTATGCAATAAAGACAATTAACACCAGAGATCTATCACGGAAACATAACATCCAGAGCACATTACAAAGGCCCACAAAAAAAAAATGTTCATTACAGTACCATTCAAACCTACAATTACAAGTACCACATCTGCGCTTCGTTTGGTTATTACAACGGCAAATGTTGCTTGCTTTGTTATTATGAAACACCAACTTAATCCCCAAATTCCGACAAAAAAGTAACAAAAAAAATTTAGATTACTGCTGGCCCGGCCTTGTTGGTGCTTTCGAAGAAATGACCCTACAAAAGAGCAGAATTTTAAATAATAATTAGTGAGAATTCAAAAAGGAATCAAATATATGGAATAAAATTGGAGTCTTGTGGGTGAAAGAAAGACATCATAAAAATAAAGCTGCGAATTAATTGGACAGGAGCAATTTAATATTTATTGTTCATTTGTCAAACCAGGAGCAATTTAATCAGTCGACAACTCCTACCAAGAGTTACGATTACAGAAAATTAAAAAAGTTAGGTGATCTAAAATCTATATATTCAAATAATGATAAAATTACGAACCTGACGTTCAATTTCAATGTCAGGACAGCCACAACCACGAACATGCACATAACAAGGCCTAGATGGAATCAACCCATATGGTAGAACACAAAGCAATTTACAGTATTTGATTTCTATACTTGTAAGTGATGAAATGTTGTGTCGGCCGATTTGTGGCATTTCACGGGATAAATCACCAAATAGCTCAGTAGATTCCACCAACTGCAGTCCATCCATTGTTAGTGATTTCAGGGTTATACACAAATAAATTTCCAGTGATTCCAACATATGCAGATGCCCTAGTCCGGTAATCAACTCCAGGTGGTTACACCCTGAAATTTGCAAAAATACAAGCTGCGCGGGTAGCTGCTCCAGCTGTATAGTTCCGATACTACAACATTTAATAATGTAGAGGTGCGTGAGAGTGTTAAGATTGCCGAATGGAAGGAATTGAATATAGCCACAACTTTCAAACGTGAGTTCTTCAATTGACCGCAACAAAAATGGATCCCTCATCCATCCTGGTACTATGGCAGAAGGATAACCTTTTACTCGAAGTGTCTCGAGGTTAGGATGTGGCTGGAGGCATTCTAATAAGGAAAAATGTACATCATCTGCCCCAACTATCCCGCCCTCACAAGCTTCTGGTATGAGTTTTAATACCAGCTCTGTGTACGTGTCGCCAAAATAATCAAATAGATCATCCCAACATAACTCCAAAATCTTAAGTTTGCACTTATTTCTCAGGTTAGCATGCTTGGCATCTTCTAAATTACTGATGTTCTTTAAGCTTCCAATAGAGATTTTTCCTTCAAGGTCCTTCATATCCTTTAACCAACCTATAGTTCTAACATTCCAATCTGCTGAAATTTTTGTTATTGACGGAAAATTAACGAGACCATGAGGGACATAATCCAAAAATAGACCATCAATAGATAATTCAAGTAAGTTAGAAAGTGAACAGAGTGATTTTGGTATCTTTTTAAGGTTGCCATGAGAATAAATACATAGAAACTGTAAGTTAGCAAGATCACCAATATTTTCAGGTAAATATTCAAGTGATTTACACTCAACTTCTAAAGCCAGTAGGTTGTAAAGGAGGCCAATGGATAATGGTAACATTTTAAGACGTGTAGAAATAATATTTAGATAGGTAAGATGTTTCAACTCGGAAATGTAGTGGGGAATCTTTGTCAAATTATTCCATTGCAGTGTCAATACCCTGAGCACTTCAAATTTAGTGAGGTTACACAAGGTTATGTCTCCCAAACAATCTTGACAATCTTCCGTCAACTCCATGTTTAGGTCAATTGCCATTGTACAGTTTGTACAGTATCCGTACTCAAAATCCCCGTAGCATTCTTGGATATCCATAAAAATAGTTCTTAAACCCTTCATATTTTGTTGGGGAATTTGATTTACATATCCCATGGAACCTCTTACATATAAATGGTATGCTTCTTGCGGAACAGTTCCCTCTGGACTATCAAATGGCTGATTGATCTCCACCGAGTAGTGTTCATTCTCAGAATTAAGTCGAGCAAGATCATGGATTATATCATGCAACTTACAATATTCTGAATCTATTGGGTGGAATTCTCTAGGTGTTGCATCATCAAGAAAGGACCTCTCTTTTAACTCATTATAATATTCAACTCCAATTTCCATGATTTTTCTATTGCTCCGGGACACGACGTACCCATGAGCGATCCACAACTCTATTAAATCCTTTTTTGCTAATTCGTAATCTTTTGGGTACATTGAGCAAAACAAAAAGCATGGCTTAAGATGGGCAGGTAGATGAGCATAGCTAATCTGAAGTGCAGGGAAAATCTCTTCTTTTGATTCTTCTTTTTCCCAAAGATCACATTCTAAAACCTCTCTCCAAACCTCTTCATCAGTTTCATGCCTAAGGAGACTTGCAATTGACTTCACAGCCAATGGCAACCGACCACACTTTCTCATAATCTCCCTTCCCATATCTACCAAGTGTTTTGGCATGGTGTAACTTGTACCACTAAATGCATAATGCTGAAATAACTCCCAGCACGAATATTCAGACAAGTTAGTTGGGTTAAAACAGATCGTTGATTGCATGACGTTTGCAACCTTTTTATTTCTTGTTGTCATGAGAATTCTGACCATCTTTGCTTCTTTAAAAGGAATCTGAAACAACTCCCAAACACTTTGATTCTCGTTCCACACATCATCTAAAACAAGTAGTATTGTTTTTCCCTTCACAGTTTTGGCAAGCTTTTTTTGTAATGGGCTCAACTCATTAGAACTATACTTCTTTTCCGACACTGATTCAATGGTTGCTTTCGTAAGTCTCTTGACGTCAAATTCTTCAGAGACACATACCCAACCAAATAATTTAAAGGACCGGGAAACTCTTCGATCTTTGTAGACAAGTTGGGCAATGGTGGTTTTTCCAAGACCACCTTTGCCAACAATTGAAATGACTGAGAATGACTTTTCTTTTTTAGATAGTAAGAAATCGATGACCTTTGAAATTTCAGCATCTCTGCCAAAAATGCTGGTCTCATCCACCATGTGACCCGTTGGGGGTCGTAAAATTTTGTTGTTTGGACGCCTCACCCCATCACTCTCCCTTAATTGAAGAGCCTCACGATCCTTTGCTATTTCATCAAATTGACTTCTTATTTTGTTAAGCCGATCTACAATGCCATCAGGAATTGGTACAATGTACTGTTCAAAAAGAAATGAATTACAATGCTAAATTTCAAAATTTGTTAATTTAAAATGATAATTAAGGGATCAAGCCTACAATGAGAACGACTGCACCATCCTGTGGCAAATTGACCTCCGACATTTAACCATTAATCGAATTTGTACGGAAATAAGTTACAGAAGTTCCTTTTTATTTAAAAATGAGAATTGCTTAGTTCAATTGTATCATATATGTTATGTATATATTTTAAACGAAATGTTTTTATCAATGTAAAAGCATAAATTAATTACCATGCATATAATGGTTTCAGTGTTATTTTTGTTAGGTACTGCAATTCTATAAAGAATTGCCTAATTAGATTGGATGGTCCGGATTGGTATCGTGAAATAATGGGAGCTGGTAATCACAAACCAATTTTTACTATTAACACAACACTTATCAAATTTTTGTTGTTGAATGATTATACTCTTGCCTAGATTTTTTCTCAAATAACACATTATCTCTTTTCATTAATGTGTAGATTTTATTCTTTTAATATTATATCAAATTTAAATTCGGAAAAAAAATGGTTGGTTTAGATTAGATCTTCTTAAATTGTCTTAAATAAAATATTTAAAATTCTACTCTCCATAAGCTAGCTAGCTAGAGCTCTCTGAAACAATTTAATAATTTAATTATACACTGAATTATAATAATTAAATTATATTTAAATATATTGATTAAAATTAATTTTTTTCATTGCTCTTTTTTATTCTAATTTGAAATTCAAGATTTTACCTTATAATGACAAAAAAGAAAAAAAACACTAGCATAGCGAAAATCCTTCTGATTTCTATATGCATAAGGAGAAAGGAGAGGTAGCACAGTTAGTTAGAAAAAAGTTTCTTGGTTATTCAAAAGTAGAGATTTCAATTCCCCTAACGACTTCATAGCCTCTGCAAAGGTTTTTTTTTTAAAAAAAAAAAGGATTTCTATATATACAAGGCACTAACCTCCATCTGCTTTCTCTTGTGAAAACCGGAAGCCTCATAAGCCTTTCTTGCCTCTACTTGAACACGGGTGACCTCATATCGGTACTCGCTGAGCACATCCTCAGCATTATAAGCAACCTTTTTGAGCTCCTTAAGCCAGAACTTGACAGAGTGGTCTATGATCTCCCTCTCCTCAGCATCGTACAAGGTGACTTTGATCCACTTCAGTGTTCGCATCAGCCTCTCCAGATCCTCCTCAACGGCACGAGCACGCTCCCTTTCTGAGTTATTTGATGAAGAGGAAGGAGTCTGAGCAGAGGTTGTAATTGAGGGGAGCAATTTGGTCGCTAGAGAGAGCAGAGAGCTAATCAAATTCCCTGCCATTTTGCTCTGTAGATTTCTGTAAAAAATGAGAAATGAGAAATGAGTAAAGAGCAGCAAATCTGAGGAGGTAAGGTAAGCTCTTGGAAATGGGGTTGAGAAGACTTTGACAGTAGTCAATGTTTGTTTCATATTTTCTTTTTCTTTGTATTTTCACTACAAGAAAATATACCTTTCCCGGCGCTTAAAAACGCCGCTAATTATACTAAAAAACGCCACTAAATATCTTTCCCGGCGCTTGGACAAGTGCCAGGAATACCATCGTCGGCAAAAGCCTTTCCCGGCGTTTGCAGCCCTTTTTCCCGGCGTTTAATAAGCGCCGCCCGAAATTGGTCTTTCCCGGCGCTTCTGAAACGCCGCCAAAGGTCTTACCATTTTAAAAAAAAAATTATGTCTTTCCCGGCGTTTAAAAACGCCGCCAAAAGTCCTAGGTAATAAAAAAAAATGAAAATTTCAAAAATTCACTATAAATCATAGAAAATTCCAAAAATGGAAATTCTTGTTCGGGGATGTTCATGGCAGTGTTGTCTATATGCCTGTGCAATGGCTTGGTTTAATTCAACCAAGAATCAGAATTTCTATCTGATTTGGTCTTAAGGGTTGTTTTAGGCATATGCTGTACCAGTACAGGCTTCTTTTGGTTTTGTTTGTGTTGAACACTGGTACAGGTATGCTGATATGTTGGTATGATGGCCTATGAGTCATCCATGGAGCCTACATGGTCTGGTCATGCATGGATAAAAAAATTGAGACTTAAGATCACAAAAAACACTTATCAACTTTATCAAGTAGTGTCAATCATTTGACATAATGCAATTATGTGTGCCTAAATTTCATCTTTCAGAAAAAGCCAACAACATAATGCAATTTCTGTCTAAAGTTTTTGTTTTTTTTCAACAAATCAATAGTAACAACATAATGCAATTCTGTTTCACTATACACACCTCCAAGATACTTGATCTTCTCAATAGCTAGCTTGTGGACATCTGCTGCCGATGTCAGTCATTTGAGAGGACTCTATAGGAAAAAAAGATTTAATTAGTTATGCAAATAAAACATATTGTACCAGCACCTACAAAAAAGAGAGAGGATACTTGTACACAAAAAAAATTGGCTAAAGAAGCTTTGCTCTGGATTTTGCACAAAAAAGAGAGAGGATACTTGTACCAGCACCTACATCAAGTACCACTTTGAAATGTTCTTTTAATACAATCAAAGTATGATAATGTTCTTTTGAAATGCATAATAAACCCTGTTAGTGAGCAATCTGAAACTTCTCCAAAAATGGACTCTTTTGCATAATAACCAAAGTCTGACAAACCTCAATTATATGAAATTTTGCCTCAATTGAACTTCAATTATGTTCAATTAAGTTATCAAACTTGAACAAATGCAGCTCTATCACTTCTACCTTGCCTTTAAGTACTGTTATCATTGTATAGTATAACACCAATAAAATGAATAGGGGTATGGTTAAACAGACAATGAATAGGGGTATTTTTGTGAAGTTAACTTATACAATGTTTTCTTTGTACTAGCTCTTAAAATAGCAATGAATGCACTAAAGCAAAAAAGAGCATACTTGCCTTTGTAATATAGACATCAATTCCAAGGTTTGCAATTATGACAGCATCTATAATTTTAGCCTCTATAATTAAATCCTTCATTCCTTGTTTTAGTACACAGTACACCACTACTTTTGTTTTATATCTCTAGGTTTATTGGAGTTCTCCAAGGGAACATTTTCTAAACAAGAAAATATGCACCACATGGAAATTTTACTTACAAGTGCTAAAAAAACCTGAAATTCCATTAGGAAAAAGCATAGTAAGGCACACAAAGATGCAACAAAAAGACAAAGATAATAGAGTCTAAGGTAAGGTATGTTGAGAAAACATACCTGAATATCAATTAGTTGGTCCACCTCGTCTAATATAATCGATCTGTAACAAAGAAGTTTAAAGAAGTGCAATCTTTAATAGATCATGGAAATTAACAAAGATGCAATCTTTAATCGATCTGTAACAAAGATGCAACCTGAAGGCCATGAGGTGTGAGCAAATAGATCATGGAAATTAACAAGTTAGCCCCTTAAAATTGGGCACTTTTACAATCTGTTCCCTGTCATCACAATACAAAAAAATAAAAGGTTCGATTGACAAACCAAATGCCCTAAGTTCAAATGAGAAAATCAATAGAGGAGATTAAACAAATCAAGCTTATTATTCAACAAACAAGCATTTCTAAGCAACTGAAAATATCAATGTTTACATTGTAATCGCACACAAGGAAAATCAATGAATACAATACAAATTCCATTTAATTTCTTCTTGTTTTATGAGATCTAAAGGGATTCTGTCAAAGAAAAACGAGTTTCGTGTAAAATTAGTTGGTTCAAACTAGTAGTGCGTTCTCTCCAGTATTTTCTGTCTCATTGCTGTTACAGCCCCCACATACACTCTATTTTCATACCGTCCGTACCCCATGAATGTCAATTTGGGAAGAGAGTTACCTTCAGCTTTCCAGCACGCACCTCTTTTACCTTGTTGTAGCTTAACCTCCTCTACCCAAAGCTTATTGACTAAAATAGGCAATTGCTTTCCTCAACACCGCTGCACCAATTCCATACTCCAAGGCATCTGCTGGTGAAAGCTTTTTTGAACCTCAAACAATGGCTCGAAAGCATTGTCATTCCACTCTATTTTCTCTGACAATATTCACTTTTCTCCTTGAATTTCACCATTACTGTCTCGTTCTATCAGTTTCTCAAATTTCTCTTAATTTGTTCAAGAATCTTGCAAATTGCAAAATTCCCAATTCAATTCAAGCCGCAGTACGTACCAGAGAGAGAGAGAAAGAGAGAGAGGAGACTTACCTTGAGTGACAGAGTTCCAGAGAGAGAGAGAGTACCGGCGGAGTGGAGAAGAGGGAACGGCGAGGTCACCAGCCGAAGTCGCGCCGCCGTCGCGGATCGAGAGAAAAAGGAGGCAGTAGTAAGGTGGAAGAGGAGAGGTAAAGACGACTGAGGTGAGCGGAGAAAAGAGGTGGAGAGGCGCGGAGGTGCGGAGGTGGAGAGGAGAGCAGAGAGGGAAGGCCCTAGAGGCGGAGGTTTGGGTTGGGAGGCAGAGAGGCGGGAGTGTTTGGGGTCTGGCGCGCGATTTGGAGCGGATCGATCACGCAATATATTATTTTTTTTAAAACCAAACTTAAGCCGGCGTTTGATTTTGCAGAATCAAATTTTGCAGGCTATACTGGCGTTTCCTATAGCGCCGGCTGGGTTAGCGCCGGTAAAGACGTATTTTCTTGTAGTGTTTCTTTTTAACGAGAGTGGATGGATACTTTAGGTGGAGTGGGGTCACTAATTATTAAAGCTCTGTAGTTGTAAAAATGAGAAAAGACAAAAGAGAGAAAGAGTACAATGAGGAGATAATTGTTTTTTTCTGTAGAAATTAATTAAAAGTAAGAGAAAAAAAATAGAAAAAGTACATTAGGTTTTTGATTGATAGAAAAATTGGTCGGATTTTATCAATTTTAAAAATAAAAAAGTTTGAATCGGTAGAATTAATCCAAACCTGTTTTTATTTTTTTCCTTTTAATTTCCTCTAGTAAAATATAAAAAGATTTTATGAAAATAGATATCTTCAAATTTAGATATAATAGAAATATTTCATCTACTTTTTGAAAAATATTTTATATTTTACTAGAGATCTAATAGAAGAATTCCCTTCATCTAGAATTCCTACCGATTCAAACTTTTTTATTTTTAGATTCAGTAGATATCCTAACAATTTTTCTACTAATGAAAAATCTACTATACTATTTCTATTTCTCTCTCTTCTTTTTTATTAATTTCTACAGAAAAAAATTCCTCATGAGAAGATAAGCTCTTGATAGCACAGTTGTCGATTCTTTCGGTGGAGTGGAGTTGCTTTAGGTGATATTAGTGTTTTGCAAATGGGCCGGTCTGGTCCGGTCTGGTCCAGACCGGCCGGTCCATGGTTCCCACGGGTCTATGGGTTTAAACGGTCGGGTCCAGCGGGTCTGATTTTTTGTGGTTGGCCCAAACCTGCGCTAGGAATGTGTCCAAATTTACAGGGTCAGGTCCGGGTCCGGTCCAAGGTCCGGTTCGGGTCCTGTCCGGGTCCGGTCCGAGTTCTGGAATTTTTTTTTTCAGTGAGCAGTCCAATAATTTTGACCAGATTTAAAATTCAATTTAGAGAAAATAGCTACATGGATTTTTGTGTTCTTTATATCAAAATGAAGGTATGAATGTCTAGTTTCCAGATAATATAATTTATCTATACAAAAAATTTACAGATTGGTACAGTTTTAACGATTAATTGATAGAGGTCAGAAATCAGAAAAGCTGAAATTCCAGTGAGCAGTCCTATAATTTTGACCAGATTCAAAATTCAATTTAGAGAAAATGGCTACATGAATTTTTGTGTTCTTTATATCAAAATAAATGTATGAAAGTCTATTTTCCAGATGATATAATTTCTCTATACAAAAATATTACATATTAGTACAGTTTTAACGATTAATTGACAGAGGTCAAAATAGCTTGAAAGGTCCGGTGCTGGTTTGGTCTGGTCCGGTCCTACACGGTTCCACGGGTAAGTCCGGTTTGGTCCTACATGGGTCTAGTGAAAATTAGTGACCCAAATCCTTGCAAGACCCGTTTCTAGCCAAGGTCCGGTCCGGTCCGGGTTTGAGCACGGTCTGGAGCGGTCCAAGTCCGAACCACGGGTTGTCCGATCTGGTCCTGGACCGGCTGGGTTATTTCAATACACTAGGTGATATGAATTCCCTGCCATGAGTAAAGAACAGCAGAGTACTGAACGATCTGAGGGGTAGAATTCGCATCCTCTGCGGAGTTTTCCCCTGCGGAGTTTTCCCCTGCGGAGTCGTGCGGGTCTTTTAATCTGATCCGTTCGTTTTAATTGGACGGAGCAGATTAGATCTTGCCCGAATTGAAAACAAAAAAATAAAATTTTTCTGCCTGATAAGATCTGATCTGGTCCGTCCAATCAAAACGAACGGATCAGATTAAAAGCTCCGCACAACTCCGCAGAGGATACTGGTCCCTGAGGGGTAAGGTGAGCTCTTGGAAGTAGTCTATGCTTCTTTTCTTTTTTAACCAATGTGGATTACTTTCGGTGGAGTGGGGACTAGTGGGGTCAATATGTCTTTGCTGTTTCTAAAAAACCACCCTGAACTTTTTTTAATTACAAAAAATAGATTTAACATGAGTTTAAAAAAAAATCTATTTTTATCAGGAACATAGCTATTAGCTGCGCCTCACTCGGACAGGGACACTCCTCAATTGCAGAACCCTGTCAATTCTGTTATTTTTTTTTATAAGATGGTAACAAAACAAATTCAGGAAACCACCTCTCCATGTTAAGGATATTCCTATATTAATTTTTTTTTTTATAGTAATAACACTTGCCAAATACTTATAAACCATAAATAAAAAAACAGGATTTTAGAGAACCAACTTGATTGATTGTTTTTTACAAAAACCATAACTGCCAAATAGCCTATTTGGCACGAACCATTTTCTTTTTCTGTGCCGAATAGTCTATTCGGCACGGAAAAAAAGATAAATGATTCGTGCCGAATAGGCTATTCGGCACTTATAATTTTTTTAAAAGCAACCACTATTTAAAACTCTCTTTTTTATTTATGATTTAAAAATAATTTGACCGAATGTGGGCTCCTATGTTGTCGTCGGACTCACAAAACAGTCACTATTACTGAAGAGTCACATACATTGGTACTGTAGGCTGACACTACTATTCATTCATGTACGGGTACATAAATGAACTAGGATGATTGTAGGAAGTTGCAATAATTGGAGATGTTGTTAAGGAAATTACTTTTGCTGCAATAATACCCACTATAATTTGTTACCATTAGAGATAAATTTGGCTTGATGTACCAACAAGTGTACCCCAAAGTTTTCTCTTTCAGTTGAAGAGGGCACATTACTAGAGTGGGAAAAACGTGCCGTGCCGTGCCGTGACCAAGTAAATTTTTCACGTGCCGTGCCGTGCCGTGACAAAAATTACGAGGGGTGGTCACGGCACGCGAGTCACGCCGTGACTCGTGTGCCGTGACTAAGTCGTGCCGTGACTAATTCGTGCCGTGACTAATTCGTGCCGTGACAAAACGTGCCGTGACCAAACGTGACTATCGCATTTAACGTTTTAAAAAAAAATATGAAACGATTCTTTAAAATTCAAATGTTTTAATTGAAATTTAAATGTAAATATTTTAATTAAAATAAAATTATATCTTATAGGAAGGTATGTTAGTGTATTGCCTCGTGACTGGCGTGACTGGCATGTCTTCCGTTCCGTGACTCGCGTGTCCCGTGTCGTGCCGTTCCGTGTTCCGTGCCGTGCCGTGCCGTGTCTTCTTTGCCAACAAGTGGTCACGGCACGCGACACGCGAGTCACGGCACGTAACCGACACGCGTGCCGTGCCGTTCCGTGCCGTTCCGTGCCGTTACCATGCCATTCCGTGATGGAGCCGGCTCCGGCGTGCCATTTTTCCCACTCTACACATTACCATTTCACAACCCTATATATTATAAACCCTGACTTCACGAATTCTGACACATTAATTTAACCTTTCAAAAGGACTGCAAAAAAATAAAATAAAGAAAAGATAAAGGTCCCACCTACATAGAAGGTATTAAATGAAGCATATAATGAAGCATTTTTTTCTTATATATGAGTTGGAACTAATTAGGGTGCTCTTAAGCTCACCAAGCATTTTGTGAGCTTAACTTCAAAACTTATTGAAAGGATTTTAAATAATGAATTCAAATTGTTGAAACTTATCTACTTCACCAGTATTGTGTTTACATGTTAAAATTATAAATTTTGAAATTAAATTTAGCACAAAGTCAAGCGGTAAAAAATGAAAGCATTTTTGTCACGCCCTAGTCCCCAATCGGGCGCGCGTCGATAGAACGACATCCTAGCATTCCTCCGACGTTGCAAACAGAAATAAACAAAAAAACAAAACGAAAGTTAGCTACAAAATTCAGTAACCGGTTATTTAACGACGAGCTTCCTATAACTAGTTTATTCAGAATAACAGTATAAACAGAACTGGATTAATCCTCACAAATATATCGAATTACGTACGCATATTTAACTGGTTGGGTCTAGGTTTTCATATTCCACAGTACTCACACAGTTAAATCTCATGAACAAATTCAGATTCCTAGACCCTCAATCTTGTTAAATATATCCTCATAATCCAAAATCCAGATATGATACAGTTCTTATTATTCCAATAGATCAAAACGAAAACACAGATTATAGAGAAGTCAAGTTACCTAATAGCGATAATAAAGAAATAAAATTAGACTGCAATTAACTGTTTGACCCGCAACGTAGGCTTGGAGTTTCAATTCGACGGATTACAATATTTTCTTTAATTTTCTATTTTCGTTCTCTGTCGACCTTATTTTTTTTTTTCCCTTTGGTTTCCTTCTTTTGTTTTTCCTTTCTTTTACCAAGTGTTAAAAAAAATTGTCTAAGAATATTATTAATTTTATCGGGTGTTACAACCTTATTATGAATTTATACTAAATTAAGTTGAAAATTTATAAACCTAGAGCTTTGAATTAGCTAATCATAATTATGCAATCACTCTCTTGCACTTGACGCCTTTGAAAGAACTACCAAATGATTTTCTTGACGAAAGGGCAAGCCAAGCCCTGGTTAGGTCCATTATTTTTGTGCCAGCCAAGTGAAACAAAAAAGGACATAGGGCAAGCTTAAGTAGCAAACACAACACTATTGACTTATTAATGTGGGCTTCTTTGGGCTAATATTGGGCTGCTCTTAGTAGGCTCCATCAGTTACCTTTCTGATTTAAAAGAGTTCTGTAGCTGTACACTACAATTTTCTGAGTTCATCTATGGATTCATGCTTTTTATACCTAGAAAAGAAAAAAAAAAGGCCTTCTGAGAAAGCTGAAAATTGGAGATGGAGAAAAAAATAGGGTAGATCCAAACAACGAGCAAAAATTGGCCGAGGACAAAAAATTGTCTTTCGTCTTACTAAATTATTCTTAGAGGAGACAAAATTGAAGAAAAAAACAGTATATATAGGAAAAAAATTACAAAATCAATGAAAATATATATGTCCCCATGAGCAAAAAAACATTCTTAAGATTTATTACAATCATATAATAGATTGAATAGTAAATTCATTTCTATTGAAGGTTTATGAGGGGATTTCGTACTGTTCCTTGTGTGTGAAGAAGACATCATTGAAAAATCTGCAAAATAATTGGACAAGAGATTATTTAGCAGCAACAAACAACTAGTATAGAAAAGAAATGTTGATCGGTTGAATCATAAATAGTTTATCAGTTGACAAATCCTACCAAAACTTATTATTACAGAAAAGTAAAAAAGTTTAGGGCACAAAAATCTAAATATTCAAATAATAATTTAATTCTAAACCTGATTTGATTGATTGCCAATGTTCAATCTCAAGGTTAGGACAGCCGCAACCACAAATACACACATAACAAGGCCTAGATGGAGTCAATCCATCTGGAATTAGACAAAGCAAACCACAGTTTATGATTTTCAACCTTGTAAGTGAGGAAATGCTACGTCGGCTGATATGTGGCATGTCATTGGAGGAATCATTGAAGGCTATAGATAACTCCACCAACTGCCGTCCATCCATAGTTAGTGATTTCAGGGCTTTGCAGAAAGACATTTCTAGTGCAACCATCATATCCAGAACTCCTAATCCAGTAATCAACTCCAGGTGGTGACATGAAAGAATCCGTAATTTTTCAAGCTGGGAGGGCAGCTGCTCTAGCTGCAGAACTCGAATACTTGAACATTCCTCAATCTTGAGTTGCTTGAGAGTGTGGAGATTGCGGAATGGAAGAGATTGGATATTTTCACAATATTCTAAGGAGACTTCTTGAATTGACTGCAAGGAAAATGGATCCCCCATCCATTCTGGTATTGTGGCAAACTGATACCTTCTTACACGAAGTTTCTTGAGGTTACAATGTGGCTGAAGGCATTCTAACAAGGAAAAATATACATCATTTTCACCAACTAACCCACCCTCAGAACCTTTTCTGAGGCTTAATATTAGCTCTGATTTGTAACTGTAAGGCACTATGTGTATTTCGGGATACCAACATAAATCCAAAGTTTCAAGTTTGGACTTATTTCTCAAGTTAGCACGCTGCGCATCTACTAAATTACTTATGTTAATTAATCCTTCAATAGAGAGTTTTCCTTCAAGGTCATTCATATCCTTTAACCAAGCTATAGTTCTAACTCTCAACCTTGCTCTCATTGTCTTTATTGTTATAAAATTCACAAGACCATGAGGGACATAATCGAGTTTGCCATTGTCAACTTCAGAATTGTCAAATCCATGAAGTGGCACCTCTGTGCCTAAACTACAAATCCATGACATAAAGTTAAGCTCCTCTAAGCTATTGAGACAGCCTATTGTATTAGGCAATGGTTGAATTTCACTAGTATCAATTGTTAAATTAAGGTTACATAGATGTTTGAGATCAATAGGAGCTTCCTTGTAAATCATTGCATCCAATAGCTAATCTCAGCAAGTAAGGGAGATCACCAATATTTTCAGGTAGATATTCAAGGAAAGGACAATCAAGAATTAAGTCTGCAGATTGTAAAGGAGGCCAATTGATGTTGGCAACATTTTCAGACAAAAAGAAGTAATACAAAGATAGACCAGATGTTTCAACTGGGAAATGGAGTCAAGAATCTTTGTCCCTCTATACCCTTTCAATTCCAACACCCTGAGTGCTTCAAATTTAGTGATGTTCAAATGTAGGTCCATTTCTAACGTATTGTTAATGAAATAATTACAATACTGGTGCTCCAAATCTCCGCTGCAACCCCTCAGATCTGTAGAAAAAGTTCTTAGATCCTTCAGGTTTTGTTGGAGAAGTTGACTTATATATCCCACGAAACCACTTACAGATAAATGGTATACTTCTCGCAGAATGATTCTCTCTTGAATATCAAGTGGCTGATTGATCTCCACCGAATAATGTTCATTCTCAGTATTAAGTCGAGCAAGGTCATGGACTATATCGTGCAACTTACAGCAGTCTGAAGATTGACCTGAAAAATCATCAAGAAATGACCTCACTTTTAACTCTTCATAATATTCAATACCAACTTCTGTGATTCTTCTTTTCCTCCTGGACTCAATGTAGCCATGAGAGATCCATAACTCTATCAAATTTATCTTTTCAAATATGTAATCTTTTGGGTACATTGAGCAAAACAAAAAACACGGCTTCAGATGAGCAGGTAGATGAGCATAGCTGATCTGAAGTGCTGAAAATATATCATTTGATGGATTTGATTACCAAAGATCACTTTCTAGAATCTCTCTCCAGCACTCTTCATGTGTTTCATGCCTAAGGAGGCTTGCAATCGATTTTACAGCCAATGGCAATCCACCACACTTTCTCACAATCTCCATTCCCATATCAACCAAGTGTGTTTGCATCGTGTCACTTGTACCACTAAATGCATAATGCTGAAACAACTGCCAGCACGAATCTTCGGGCAAGTTAGTTGGTCTAAAACATGCTTTGTTTGCATGACCTCTGTGACCTTTTTATTTCTTGTTGTCATGAGAATTCTGACCTGCTTTGCTTCTTTGAAAGGAACCAAAAACAACTCCCAAAGACTTTGATTCTCATTCCACACATCATCGAAAACTAGTATTGTTTTTCCCCTCACAGTTTTCGCAAGCTCTTCTTGTAATGGACTCAAGTCAGTCACACCATAATTTATTTTAGGGAGTGATTCAAGGGTTGCTTTGATGAGTCACGGGACATCAAATCCTTCAGAGACACATACCCACCCAAATAAATCAAAACACCGGTAATCTATCAAATCTTTGTAGACAAGTTGGGCAATGGTGGTTTTTCCAAGACCACCTTTCCCAACAATTGAAATTACCGAACAAGACTTTTCTTCTTCAGATAGTAAGAAATCGATGACCTCCTTTTTTTCAGCATTTCTGCCAAAAATGCTAGCCTCGTCAACCATGTGACCCGTTTGGGGTCGATTGTTGTTTGAACGCCTGACCCCATCACCCTCCCTTAATTGGAGAGCCTCACGATCCTTAGCTATTTCATCAAATCGACTTCTTATTTTGTTAAGTCGGTCTACCAAGCCATCAGGAATTGGAACAATCTACTGTACAAAAATAAATATATTACATATTTATGCTTAGTTGTTGAAACTTAAATTTGGAAAACTCTAAATTTTTTTCTTTCAATATATTCTTAAATTTCCATTTGTAATATTTAAAAATTTGGGGGCTAACTAAAAATCTTGTACCTAATTAAATTCTATTCATTCCATAAAGGCTCCAATATTGCCTCTGTTTTTTTATACCCTTTCATTTTCATAATCTTTCTCTCTCGGTTTTTTTGTCCTTTCTGATTGTGCTCATTCCCTGGATCACTCTCACTCTAATACTCTGACCACAATGAATTCTATCCCATTAATTAAATAAGAGAGATACAAAATCTGATTAATTTTATTTTTACTCATATTGATCTTATTCTAATTTATATGTTAGATACTGACGGAAATTTTCGTCAGTCACATCCATAATCGTGTCCTTAGAAGCAGTATCCTCTGATTATTTTGGTGGCAGTTCTGAGAGTCTTGCACTATTGATACAAAATACGCTCAAGGACAGTGACCTCACGATTCTGATAATACAATTTCAATTTGGTTTATTTTGATTAATTTCTTTACCATCCGAATTTTCTGAAATTTTTAAGCTATCCATTTTCATAATTTATTACTAAAAATGATAATTAATGGATCATGTACTAAAATAATTGACTAATCCAATGCATGCCTATCCTGCTTAAGAAAATTCAAGCACATCCTCGTTTTTATGTACACAAGACACTAACCTCCATCTGCTTTCTCTTGTGAAAACCGGAAACCTGAGAAGCTTTTCTTGCCTCAATTTGGAGATGTGTGACCTCGTATTGGTACTCGCTGAGCACATCCTCAGCATCATAAGCGACCTTCTTGAGCTCCTTGAGCCACAGCTTGACAGAGCGGTCTCTGATCTCCCTCTCCTCAGCATCATACAGTGTGGCCTTGATCCGCTCCAGAGTTCGCATCAGCCTCTCCAGGTCTTCCTCAACAGCACGAGCACGCCCCCTTTCTGAGCTATTAGAATTTGATGAAGAGGAAGGAGCGTGCGCAGAGGCTGTAATTGAGGGCAGCAATTTGGTGGCTAGAGAGAGCAGAGAGTTTATCAAATTCCCTGCCATTTTGCACAGAACAAGTTACTCTGCTTATGCTCTGTAGTTGTGGCTAGATAGAGTCGTGGTTTATATTTCCCTTCTTCATTTTTTTCTTATTATTTTATTTTTGACGAGAATGGATGGATTATTGTTCTGGAGTGTGGTCACTATCTACCTTGGCTTTGTCAATGAAAATGGTTGGGAGCAATTAATTGGGCGAGCTTAAAGTCTTAAGTGTAATAACTGAGTTGAGAGAGACAAACAAAACAATCGTAGCCGTTCATTCAAGCCAATTCAATGTGTGGCATTTAAAATATTTTGTATTCGAACCTTTTTTAAAATATTAATTATCTAAAATTGTATATTTTTATAGTAAAATTGAATATGATATACCTTTTGTAATGTCTGCTTCATATTAAACAACTCATAGAATAATTTTGGAATGAAGAACTACAAACAAAATAAATAAAAAGCTGTCTATAATTTAAAAAAAAATTATTTAGTATGAAATACTCTATGTATCGATAAATACTGAAGCATAGCTATGTACAAAATTATGTAGGTAAAAAGAGTAGGAATAAATTTTGCTGGCTAGCCAACCAAGATTCTTTTACTATTTTATCAGTGTAATATATAAAAAAAAATGTGATCACCATTATTGTTTTGTGTGATTATCAACCTCGAGTTGAGATTAACGTATCAATAATATATTCTTTCAAATAATATAATCAAATATCACAGCAAAAAGTTATGTATTATTTTTATATATTCAATCCAAAACAATTACATGTATTTTAAGGGTCAAATTCACAAAACAAATAATTGACTATTGAAAATATACTTGAATGAAACATATCCTATATATATCGGATTTATTTTGCTCATGAAATGAGACCAGCATTCTAAAGAAAATTTATCTCAAATCGTTATATGTATAAAGAAATATACACAATTTAAGTACAGAAATACTAACGTGCAGCTTAAATAGTACAATATATATAATTTCAAGGGCTTTGTGAAGAAGTGCATACCTTTTAACATATATATGAGTGAGGCTATGGTGCTATGCATAGCACCAATGGCTAGTGTACTACGGCTCAATATGGTACTTTTTAAAATTCTAATGGTCGATCTGACCGTTCAATGTGATATCCATATGAATATGTACTTGCAAACTAAATTTTATATTTTTTCGAATTTTTTTACTATTTTTTTAGATAAGTAGAAAAATTAGTGTTTTTTGAAAATTCTGGACTATCAAAATTCTACCTATCTGAAAAAATAGTAAAAAAATTCGAAAAAATATAAAATTTAGTTTGCAAGTACATATTCATATGGTTATCACATTGAACGGTCGGATCAACTGTTGGAATTTTAAAAAGTACCATATTGAGCCGTAGTACACTAGCCATCCGTGCTATGCATAGCACCATAGCCTCACTCCATATATATAATACTTTAATGGATGTATTTTGCCACTAAAACTGTATTTATATTGTGTTGCGGATGAGGAATAAGCTAAATATTAACTTCAACACAAATAGTTGTAGAAATTCAGCCACAACTGATCTCTATAAGCAAGGCCAAAACAGACCTCTCTTATGTGTCACGTTGTTGTTGAACAATTTTATAGCATCAATCACAGACTAACACAGCACTCCCACCAACCCTCCCTTATTTTTATTTCTCTTTTTTAATTAATAATCTTACATTTTCTTACAATACCAATAACATGGTTATATATAAAAAAAAAACGTCTAGGTGGCCTAAGGCTTTTTCTGGTACAATATTATTTGTTACCTTCTTTTCATTTCTATATTTAATACAAATCTCTATCTATACAAAACATGAAATAGACCCAAGCCAACTAAGTAAATAAATCAAAGGAGCACCGCCTCCCTATATGTTAGATATTTCAACATCCTCCCTCAAGTTGGCAGGTAGATATCTACCATGTTCAACTTGGCAATTGACTGCTCGAATATTTTTGTAGACACTGCCTTGGTCAACACATCTGCTAGTTGATCCTCCGATCTCACATATGGAAATGAAATGATCTTCTGCTCTAAGTTGTGTTTAATGAAATGTCTATTGATTTCTATATGCTTTGTGCGAATTCAACAAGGAAGCAAATATATGCAATATAATTGGAGTATTGTGGGTGAAAGAAAGACATCATAAAAAAAAGATGCAAATTAATTGGACAAGAGCTTTATTATATTACTAGTATCGTGCCCGTGCGTTGCAACGGAGATATTATAAGAGAAAAAAAAAATCTCATACACCATAACATATTTTTATAAAAATAATTAGACAAAATATTTTACTGGTTGGGGACAGTTCCAATTTTTGACAATACAACCCACAATTCCGTAGCTTGGAACGGTGGTACAACCCCTCTGCGAGGTAATTTGCCATAATAATTTTAATGGCACATATTCTGTGTTTTTCATGCTTTTTGGTGGGTTCTGCCGTGATGGCATGTATTTTTTTTTTTTTTTTCAGTTTCAGCATTAAAAAAATGTTTGCTCATAATATACCTAACATTTATAACAACTTCTCATTCTTGTGATATAATTTTACATACAGAAATTTCACTCAAATACTATTTATTACACATGCTACATTACCAAGAAAAACATTCATTTGTTCCTTATACAAAGACCTTTTCTCATCCCAGTATGGCCCTTAATCTTGCAAACCATGCCATCAGCACCAGCAGTATATATAAAGAGAAGAGAGAGGGAGAGAGAGAGAGAGAGAGAGAGGAGGGGAAACCTCACACCTAATCTAATAACAACAAAAAACATAGACACAAATAAAATCTTACAAAATCAAAGGAGAAAATCTTTTTATCTCTATTAGAAGATGCACCAGCTTCTAGGTTTCCTTAAAGCCTCCTTATTGTTTTCTAGACAAACAACCCTTAAAATCCATCATTTATTCAGGGAACAATTTCACAATTCAAGAGAAGCAATATACCTGTTTATGATATACCGAGCCAAATTGTTTGATACTATAAACAGAGAATCAGAAGCATGCCGAAAGTATCTGATCAAACCCAGAATAAGCCAATGCATTTCATTTTACATTAAAAAGAGAAAAATAAGCAATATGAACCCAAATTACACATAGCTCCTAGAAAATATATATACACCTGCCAAGTCCGCTGCCGGTTGCGAAGATTTAAGCTTTTTCTTCTGAAAATTTTCTCCATGACTACGCTTGGGTGGGCCACATCAGACTGCTAATTGAGATTCTCATCAACACCAAAGCTGTCAGAGCTGCTCGACCTAGAGAAAGCAAGCCCCGGTGAAACATCTTTTGTGCTTTTTCTCTAAGGTGATCCCCTAGTAGATTGTCCACCTCTCTTTGCAAATCAAATTGTATCGACACCTAGACATCATCAAATTAATCAAAAATTACCATTTTGCCATCCAGCTCAGATATTGCGATTGCTGCCTCAGAAGATCAGAAGTAACACAGGCTCAAAATAGCAAGATGCTAATCAATATCCAAAAATTTCAGAAAAAAATAATGGTTTAAAAGGTGTAGGTACAATCATAACAATGACACTCACGCTAAAGGCAATTTGGAAGTTATAAAAAGTACGATACCTATCTTAAAGATTTTTCATGATCGAGATCCAGTCGGTAATGGGGAAGTGGTACTTTGCTAAACACAACCACTCTTTCATATTGAGGGCTGAAAATTGGTTGCCAGTATCAATATAGAGTCAAGAAGTATTGTTGTATGTATGTTTGTGTAAGACAAGCTTGCTGACCACTCCACCATTAATTTTTTTATTATTTAAAAAAAAAAAAAAAAAACTGGTAACTTACATTAGCTGGAACCTACCTGCTTCTCAAGCTGAAGTTTAGCATAGAGATAGTGAATCAGTTCCCTCTTTTCTTCTAATTCTCTCACAAGATGGTTGTATGCAATTTTCATCCGAGAGCACTGTTATAGCAAATCAGCGCTTTAATGCCAGATAAATCCAACTTTGTCAGAAATGACCTTAATGCAGTGATGGAGTTCATCTCCTTCATCCTTTTTAGACGAACTGCATCGATTAAGAGGGACAAAAGCTCATTAAAGTACTGAAAATATAAACAAATTAAACAGGATCATACCTGAACATAAAGATCTCGACCTTCTCCTTTTTAGTTATTTACAATGACTACCTCAATAGTATGTACTGGTATAGAGCATGAAAACTGTTTGATTTCAATATTTTTTCTTGACATGATTATTGAATGTTTACTTACAAACTTAGAAAAATAAAAGACACTTCACAAAATGGGAGTTCCAATGAAGCACCCTTTCACCAGCTATACAATTCAATACAAGTCAAAAGTGCACATTCATAATTAAGAAGAATAAAAACAATTCAAACAAAAATTGCAAATTTGAGTGGACAGGTATAACTGCAGGAACACTTACCAACCAAAACTAAAACCATATCAATGATTGAACAATGACTTTTCAGACCCAAAAAAAAAGGACGGGGTAGTCTCAAGAATTCGTTTTGTGTGTGCTGAACTAAAACATTGTAGGATGCTGCTACTTGTAGATATAAAGATATTCAAAATCAAGGATCCACGTACAATTGTTCCAAAAGAAGCATACAATTCAACTATGAAAAAAATATTTTAGGATAAAGAAATGTGCTAAATAAAAACAGATTAAAAAAAAAGAAAAACATTTTTAAGAGAGGATAAAGCTTTTACTTTAGGAGTAAAAAAATATACATTAAAACTAACAAGAACTGTCTTCTTCTATCATTAGCAACATCTGCTACTGATATCAAGTAATAACCAACTATTATTTTTCATTCTTTCATATACAAAAAATCAATAAAAAAAATTTCAATGTCGACATCTTCTAACACTGTAACCAATTTTTATACCATGTAAATACCAGTGAATTTGATATCGTACCTGTACGTCAGGTAACCACAGAGATGCTCTTACTGGTACTGGTCTAGTAATAACTCAACCATTGAATTAAGACTTACATCATCAGATGATGAGTCCTCTTCACTGCTGCTGTCACTGCTTGAATCCTTCTTAGAAGCCTTTGTGGGCACAGGTTTTGTAGCCTTCTTGGGAGCAATCTTAACCTATTAATTAATTTAATTGCAGTATTAAAAATCAGATAGAATGAAATATACAAAGTACACAAAAGAAGACCTAGTAAAACAGTACCTCTTGTTCTGATTCTGATGAAGAGTTGTCAGAACCGCTACTTTCAGGCTTCTTCTTGGGAGGAGGAGCCTTATTTTGTGTTCTTCAACAAAGGAAATGAATTTCAGACCAAAAGCATCAATCAATTCGAGCAAAAAAAATCTTTTAAAGGGAAAATAAAATTATCATCTGATAACCTAGGAGTTGCCGTGCCCTCAAATTCCTGTTGTAAAGAAAAAACTACATACACTCAGATATTTTTACTTGAATCGCTATTGCAGTCGTTGTCCTAAATTTAGTACCTAGATTAATGAATAGTGCAATTTACTTGAACTTAATACCTTATAGACAGGAGAATAGCAACAGGTTGGTAGAAATTGGAGATAACAACAAGATTAAAAAAATCTAAAGCAAAAAATCCCGCACAAAGAATGGCATATACATTTAAAATGACCAAATCAATCAAAAGGATGAGTTAAAAGGAGATCTTCTAAGAAACAAGCGAGAAAACACCTACCTTGAAAGGTGCTAACTAAGGAAATAATCGCGAGAGATTCTGCGTCAGGACGCCGATTCGAGAGGGTTCAGCGTGAGACTACGGCGCAGGGTCCCACGATCTAGGGTAGAGGCCAGACACCAGCGTGGGGATCTGATTGGAGAACAGCGGAGAGAGGGTGCCGGTGTAGAGAGAGAACAGCGGCGATTAGGGTTTTTTCTTCATTGGGAAGAAGGGTCGGGGAGGGGAACAGACAACAAAAAGATTTCGCTGGGAGCGGTGGCTGGACGCCTCCAGCGAATGCCTCAGCGAAAAAATTTGCGCACCTGAGATTCAAATCTGCACGATTTTGGTTCAATCCGACGGTGCAGAACGAAAATACGTGTGGCATACCGTGTGGCGGGTATATTTTTCACTAAATTTGAACTTCTACACATAAAAAGGATGCATTTAATCAAAATATAACAGATTATGTAATTGGAGGACTGATATTAAATCCGAAATTCCATCTTTCAATCATAGCCGTTGGCGGATTAGAACATCAACATGCTTAATAATGGAATGGAGATATAGCAGCAACAACCAACTAATATAAAATTTAATGTTCATTTGTTCAACCAGGAACAATTTAATCAGTCGACAAATCCTACCAAGACATACGATTACAGAAAATTAAAAAAGTTCAGTGATTTAAAATATATAGATTCAAATAATGATAAAATTACGAACCTGATTTAATTTATTGCCGACGTTCAATTTCAAGGTCAGGACAGCCGCAACCACGAACAAGCACATAACAAGGCCCAGATGGAATCAACCCATATGGTAGAACACGAAGCAATTCACAGTGTCCGATTTCTATACTTGTAAGTGATGAAATGCTCTGTCGGCCGATATGTGGCATTTCAAGGGAGAAATGACCAAAGTTCATAGTAAATTCCACAAAATGCAGTCCATTCATTGTTAGTAATTTCAGGGTTTTACAGAAATGAATATTCAGTGATTCCAACATATCCAGATGCCCTAGTCCGGTAATCAACTCTAGGTGGTCACACCCTGAAATTTTTAAAAATTCAAGCTGGGAGGGCAGCTGCTCCAGCTGTATAGTTACGATACTAGAACATTCAATAATGTAGAGGTCCTTGAGAGTGTGAAGATTTCCGAATGGAAGGGATTGAATATAGCCACAACTGTCTAACCTGAGTTCTTGAATTGACTGCAAGGATGTTGGATCCCTCATCCATCCTGGTACTATGGCAGAAGGATAACACTTTACTCGAAGTCTCTTGAGGTTAGAATGTGGCTGGAGGCATTCTAACAAGGAAAAATGTACATGATCTTCCCCAACTATCCCGCCCTCACAAGCTTCTGGCATGAGAAATAAGTCCAGCTCTGCGTACGAGTCGGCAAAATCTTGAAATGGTTCATCCCACCATAACTCTAAAATCTTAAGTTTGCACTTATTTCTCAGGTTAGCACGCTTGGCATCTTCTAAATTACTAATGTTCCTTAAGTTTCCAATAGAGATTTTTTCTTCAAGGTTCTTCATATCCTTTAACCAACCTATAGTTCTAATACTCCACGATGCTCTAATTTTTGTTATTGACGGAAAATTAATGAGATCATGAGGGACATAATCCAAATCTGTACCATCAATAAATAAATTCTGTAAGTTTGTAAGTGAACAGAGTGATTTTGGTATCTTTTTAAGGTTGTGATCAGAACAAATACGTAGAAACTGTAAGTTAGCAAGATCACCAATATTTTCAGGTAAATATTCAAGGGATTTACACTGAACTTCTAAAGCCAGTAGGTTGTAAAGGAGGCCAATGGATAATGGTAACATTTTAAGACGTGTGGAAAGAATATTTAGATAGGTAAGATGTTTCAACTCGGAAATGTAGTGGGGAATCTTTGTCAAATTATCCCATCGCAGTGTCAATACCCTGAGCACTTCAAATTTAGTGAGGTTACACAAGGTTACGTCTCCCAAACAATCTTCCGTCAACTCCATGTTTAGGTCAATTGCCTTTGTACAGTTTGTATAGTATCCGTACTCAAAATCTCCATCGCATTCTTCGATATCCATAAAAATAGTTCTTAAACCTTTCATATTTTGTTGGAGAATTTGATTTACATGTCCCATGGAACCTCTTACATATAAATGGTATGCTTCTTGCGGAACAGTTCCCTCTTGACTATCAAATGGTTGATTGATCTCCACCGAGTAGTGTTCATTCTCAGAATTAAGTCGACCAAGATCATGGATTATATCATGCAACTTACAATATTCTGAATATAATGGGTGGCATTTTGTAGTTTCATCATCAAGAAAGGACCTCTCTATTAACTCATTATAATATTCAACACCAATTTCGATGATTTTTTTATTGCTCCGGGACTCGACGTACCCATGAGCGATCCACAATTGTAACAAATCCATTTTTATTAACGTGTAATCTTTTGGGTACATTGAGCAAAACAAAAAGCATGGCTTAAGATGGGCAGGTAGATGAGCATAGCTAATCTGAAGTGCAGGAAAAATCACTTCTTTTGATTCTTCTTTTTCCCAAAGATCACTTTCTAAAACCTCTCTCCAAACCTCTTCATCAGTTTCATGCCTAAGGAGACTTGCAATTGACTTCACAGCTAAGGGCAACCCACCACACTTTCTTGTAATCTCCCTTCCCATATCAACCAAGTTCATTGGCATGGTGTAGCATGTACCACTAAATGCATAATGCTGAAATAACTGCCAGCACGAATGTTCCGACAAGTTAGTTGGGATAAAACAGGACGTTGTTTGCATGACTTTTGCTACCCTTTTATTTCTTGTTGTCACAAGAATTTTAACCATCCTTGCTTCTGTTAAAGGAACTCGAAACAACTCCCAAAGATTATGATTCTCGTTCCATACATCATCTAAAACAAGTAGAATTGTTTTTCCCTTCACAACATTTGCAAGCTCTTCTTGTAATTGGCTCAACTCACTTAACCCATAATTTGTTTTGGAGAATGATTCAATGGTTGCTTTGATGAGTCTCCTGACATCAAATTCTTCAGAGACACATACCCACCCAAATAAATCAAAGCATCTGGAAACCCTTCCATCTTTATAAACAAGTTGGGCAATGGTGGTTTTTCCGAGCCCACCTTTGCCAACAATTGAAAAGACTGAAATTGACTTTCCATTTTCTTCTTCGTATAGCAAGAAATCAATGACCTCAGTTATTTCAGCATCTCTACCGAAAATGCTTGCCTCATCCACCATGTGACCCGTTGGGGGTCGTAAAATTTTGTTGTTTGGATGCCTCACCCCATCACTCTCTCTTAATTGAAGAGCCTCACGATCCTTTGCTATTTCATCAAATCGACTTCTTATTTTGTTAAGCCGATCAACAATGCCATTAGGAATTGGTACAATGTACTGTTAAAAAAGAAATGAATTACAATGCTAAATTTCATAATTTATTAACTGAAAATAATAATTAAGGGATCAAGGTGCCTACAATATGAGCGACTGCTCCATCGTTTTGCAAATTGACCTCAGACTTTTAACCAATAATCTAATATGTACGGAAATAAGTTACACGTAGAAGTTCATTATGAATTGGAACAATGTACTGTCAGAAAAGGAATTTAATTATTAGATAAGTATGTCAAATTTTTTAATTTTATAACTAAAAATGATAATTAAGGGATCAATTGACACTCTAATGTTAGATTTGAAAAGCTTATTGATGAAGCCCAAACATATAGCGAAAATTACTATCTTTGTTTCGAAAAATGGTGAAAAGCGAATGCAAAGTAACTATTTTTCCAATTTATTTACCACAAATGTCTTTTTAGGTCTTTTTGGCTGGTTTTGGAGAAAGTTACGTATTTAGATAAAAAACAGAGTAAAAGTGTCATATAATGAAAAAAAGAAAAAATATAATGAAAAATGAATGTAATCAAATTATATAACTTATAAACATTTGTTTTAACCTCTTGACTATGTACTAAATTGATTCGAAAATTTATAAATTTGACAAGTAAATGCATGACTAATGAATTAGATTGATTTCAACGGTTTGGATTCGTCATTTGAAGTCAATTCAGTAGGTTTTGAGCTTGAGTTCACCAATTCTTTGGTGAGCTTAAGTCCACCCTAATTCTATTCACAATTATATGATATTTATAAAAAAACACAAAGCAAGCACTTCAGATTGAATTTAATTTTTTAGCATTGAAAAAAAATAAAGGTTCAAATGTCTCCATTTTTTGTCTCCATCATGCCTCTATTATTTTAACTTGTACTTTTCACATACCAATAGGTGTTAAGTCGTTGCATCCATATGTGAGAAGGATAATGCATTTAAGTACTACAAACACTTTGGCTAACGAGGGTTGGCAACAATTCAAAGACTAGGGTTAGAACCCAGTGAACTCCCTTGACATGATAGCGTAATTCGTACTTTAAACAACATTAGAAAACACATAGATTATGTAGGGTCTTTGAGATATTTCAACTACGGGGTAGTATAGGAAATTAATATAATTGCGTACCCAAAAGCCGATTGCAAGATCGGAAAATCTTTCAAATCGCATAAATAAACACCCATCATGACGCCTACGGGTATTGACAATGCCGCATGTGGGGAAGCTGTGGGGCAATTTATGTCTCATGCGACAGTGACAGTGCCGCATGCGACATACAAAAACATCGAAACTTGTACATTGCATAATTAAGAAGAACGTGAAACCTGAACCCTAAAGACTCTCTATCTATTGTTTAACATTTACTAGCTATAATACCTTGATTGCATTTATCACCACCACCTCAATTTCAAAAATCCGATAACCTAAACTAGTAAAAATTATTTAAAATCTAATACACTATACCTGTGCATCGACACCCCAATCATACTACACGGTAGAATCATACGCTTGTGATCTGAACGTAAATATAAATTAGGATTTGTAAATAATTAAAAGTAATAGCGACCACTACAGTGAATGCCATCCAACAAAAAGAAAAAATTGCACAAGTAAGATCCTTTAAATTTCTATATGCACAAGGTACTAACCTCTATCTGCTTTCTCTTGTGAGAACCGGAAGCCTCAGAAGTATTTCTTGCCTCTACTCGGAGGCGTGTGACCTCGTATTGGTACTCGCTTAGCACATCCTCAGCATCATAAGCAACCTTCTTGAGCTCCTTGAGCCAGAACTTGACGGAGCGGTCTATGATCTCTCTCTCCTCAGCATCGTACATCGTGGCCTTGATCCACTTCAGAGTTCGCATCAGCCTCTCCAGATCCTTCTCAGCAGCACAAGCACGCTCCTTTTCTGAATTATTAGAATTTGACGAAGAGGAAGGAGCGTGCACAGATGCAGTAATTGAGGGGAGCAAATTGGTGGCTAGAGAGAGCAGAGAGGTTATCAAATTCCCTGCCATTTTGCACTTACGTAACAAGTGTGCTCTGTTCTTTAGATCTGGGTTGTGAAAATGAGAAATGAGTAAAAGAGCAACAGAGTCTTCAGATCTGAGTTGTAAGAATATCATCTCTCAAAAAAAGAAAAAGAAATTGTTGGTAAGAATATTCTAATCAAAATATATCAATTTTTGGAAGCCACATCTTGCATGCATGTGTTCAGCGTACTAAGTGGATCGGAAAGTGTACCTACAGAGCTAGGTCCGTAGAATTACACAATATGAAGTGCTCCCTTATCGATATTGTCGCTTAAATATTATTATTTTGACAAACTTGTCTAGTGGGTGGTTGGTTGACTCGTGACCCGACAAATGCTGTATTTTTTGTATTATTCTATTTCTAAAATAATTTATCTTTGGTAGATAAAGAAAATTGAATTTGTTATAAATAGCCATTGGTTGAATCCACCGTAAAAAAGTTGCTTTTAGTATACGAAGCTAAATAATTTTCTTTAGATTGTAAAAAATGTAACATACTTTGTATTAAGCACGTACAGACTATATGCAATATTTATATATAATTTGTATATAAAAAAATAAATTAAAGCTTGTAAATAACATGGCATACGTCCATTGATACCTTCATTTTTTTCCCATTCCTAGATTACTCACAAAATGTATCATCTCGTGCCACTCTTTAAGTACGTAGTAAATAATTTATTTTGAGGAGATTTCAAATATCTTTATTTTGTGTGCCTTTATAATGTTTTCATTTTTAAAACTAAAATAACTTAAAATTTAAAATTCAAATATCAAAATAAAACCATTAGATATGATTTATATCATTTTCTCTATGCACACGTAAGAAATCATGACATTTCGATTTTGTTTTCATCACTATCTTGAGCTTGTAAAAATACACCAATGTGGATAGCTTATGTATGATTTTTTTTTATGAATCTACTTATTGATTAATATAAAACAAAAATCAAAAGGTGATATTTTTTTATGTACATTTAGAGAAAATAATATAGATCACATCTAACGGTTTTATATTGACATGTGACTTTCATAATTTTTATCATTAGAAAAAAAAAAAAAAGGAGCCATGATGGAAGCCCAAAAAATGGGGGCATTTCAATCCTCCTCATTTTTGTGTTCACTGCTAATAACAAAAGTTTAACAAATAATATGACTAAAATATCAAATTCTATATGAAGCACTTTCTTTTTGCGTTTATAAATGTCATATAATTGTGAGTAGAATTAGGGTGTTCTTAAGCTCACCAAAAAATTGGTGAACTCAACTTCAAAACATATTGAAATAACTTCAAATGACAAATCTAAACCATTGAAACCAATCTACTTCATGAGTCATGCATTTACATGTCAAATTTATAAAATCTTGAATTAATTTATTACAAAGTCAAGCGGCAAAAAGACAATGTTTATACGTTATATAATTTTAATACATTCAGTTTTCATATTTTTTCACCGGTTCACTTTGTTCTAAATTAATTTAAATTTATATATCTGACATGTAAACGCATGATTCGTGAAGTAGATTGGTTCAACAGTTTAGATTCATCATTAAAATTCATTTCGATATGTTTTCAAGTTGAGCTCACCAAAGAATTTGATGAGCTTAAGAAAATCATAATTCTTTGGATCGGTGTAATTTTACTGATCTAAAGTTTGAATAGGTAAAAATTCCACTAATCCTTCTATACATTGAGAACCTGTGGTACTCTTTCTCTTTTCTTCTCTTAAAACGATGGTTTATAAGTCAACGGTTTGTAAGATCTCAAATCATGACCACGGTACCTCTTCCCTCTTATTCTCAAATTAAAAGTTTAATCCAACAAGAGGAAAGTAGAAGACTTGCCATGAATGGTCAACAAATTGTAAGCCATGAGGGACACGAGACCCATGGCTTAGCCGTGAAAAATCTCAATTTTAATCAAAATTCTAGCTCACAAAATCACCCAAATCAATCAAAAAATGTGAGATGTAACCACTGTAAAAAAAGATGGTCACACTCAGGATAGGTGTTGGCACCTTTATCCCCATCTCAAACCAAAAAAATTCAAAAACAATGACCAGAATCGAAATTGAGAGAAAAACAGTGAAAAAAAACAGAAGCTATGCTGTTTCAAATGAAGAGAAAGGGCTTAATGGGCTAGTGGGTTCGTCTGGAAGTGGATTCGGACCCAATAACACAAGCCAAACCTCTATTGGGAGTGGTTTTTCGGCTAATGGATCCAATTACCAAAATTTCGGACCCATTAAGGAGAATTTCGGACCCAATAACCAAACTGCCAATGGACTCTCCATTTCAGGCGCTGGCGGGTCACTCTGGAACGGGTCAGGCGCTGGCGGGTCATCCTGGAACGGATCAGGAGGCAATTTGAGCGGAAATGGGTCATTTTCAAGCGGGTCAAGCCATGGAGATCAAATGCAACAAGTTTTACAGCAGCTTTCTGCGCTGATAAGCAACCAAAATGCTCCAAGTGCTTGTAGTATTGCCTCTAACTCAAAAGATTTATTTTTTAATCAAATAATTATAGATAGTGGTGCAACAGATCATATGTTTGGTAACAAACAACTATTGTCAAACCTCAACTCGACCAATGGTAATAAATATGTATTGGTTGCAAACGGTATGAAGGCAAAAATAAACGGTATAGGAGAAATTAACTTGTGTAACAAACAAATTAAAAATGTTTTGTATTTAGAGACATTTCCTGTAAACTTACTTTCAATAAATAAATTAACACAAGAATTAAATTGTAATGCAATATTTTATTGTAAAAATGTTGTATTTCAGGACCGGGAAACCGGCATCACGATTGGTGAAGGAATTCTTAAAAATGGACACTATCTTTTGAACTCCAAAATAAATTTTTGTGCTTCCGCAAAAGTCGTTAACTCTGACCTTTGGAATAAAAGACTTGAGCATCCTTCCGACAAGATTTTAAAGAGTATCTTAGATTTTAAAATTTTGAATTGTACTAATTGTGAAATTTGCAAGTTAGCAAAATAAACAAAGCTTCCTTTCTCTCTTTCTACTAGTAAAAGTAAAGCTATTTTTGATTTAGTACATTTCGATGTATGGGGACCAGCCCCAATTGATGCGTATAATGGATTCAAATATTTTGTCTTATTTATTGATGATTTTTCAAAAGCAACTTGGTTATATTTACTTAAATCTAAAGATGAAGTATTTGATTGTTTTTATGAATTTTTATGTCTCATAGAAACACAATTTAATACAAAATTAAAAATCTTTAGATCGGATAATGGAACCGAATTTATAAATAAAAAAATTTCAAATCTCTTTAAAGAAAAAGGTATTATACACCAAACAACTTGTATAAATACTCCCGAACAAAATGGAGTATCGGAGAGAAAAAATAGACACTTATTAGAAATGACACGATCTTTATTATTTCAAAATAATGTTCCTAAAATTTATTGGTCGGATGCTGTACTTTGTACCACTCATTTAATCAATAGATTACCTAGTGTTATCTTAGAAAACAAAAGTCCATTAGAAATTCTTTACCAACAAAAAATCAATTATGACCATATGAGAGTATTTGGTTGTACAAGTTTCGTACATATCAAAAGAAATGACAAACTTGATTTTGTATCACAAAAAACTATTTTTTTAGGATACTCATCTTACAAAAAGGGTTATAAATGTTATGATCCAATTAATAAAAAATTGTATCTTTCTAGAAATGTTACATTTTTTGAAAATCAACCATATTTCAATGAAAAAGAAGCAATTCATCAAATATACACAAATAATCAAAATGATAATATAGTATTGCCCTACTTAGATGATTTAAATTTTATTCCTATAAATAATCATCAAGTTGAGAATAATAATCAAGAAAATGAGATTAGTAATGACACAAATGAAAATGAAATATTAGAAAATTCAACAGTTAGAAGATCATCTAGAGAACGACAACCTTCAACTAGACTTAGAGATTATGTGACCTACTCGGTACAATATCCATAGAAAATTTTGTTTCATATGATAATATTTCAACCAAATATCACACGTTTCTCACTAATATTGAAAAAGAATTGGAACCCAATAATTACCAAGAAGCAATTAAAAGTCCAATTTGGTGTAAGGCTATGGATGAGGAATTAAAAGCCTTAGAACAAAACGAAACTTGGAAAATTGTTTCTCTTCCCAAAAATAAAAAACCGGTTGGTTGTAAATGGGTATATAAAACCAAATATAATAGTGATGGTACCATAGAAAGGTATAAGACAAGACTTGTAGCTAAATGATTTACCCAAACATATGGCATAGACTATAATGAAACATTTGCACCAGTGGCTAAAATAAATACCGTAAGAATTTTACTTTCTATTGCCATAAACAATGGTTGGGACCTCTACCAAATGGATGTCAAAAATGTCTTTCTTCAAGGAACACTTGAAGAAGAGGTGTATATGACACTACCACCCGGTCATAAATTGGAAACCAACTCTAACTTGGCTTGTAGGCTTAATAAATCAATTTATGGATTGAAGCAATTTCCACGGGCATGGTATGGCAAACTTAGCTCTTATTTAATTTCTTGTAATTTTAAAATTAGTAATGCCAATCATTCTTTATTTACTAAATGTGATGGTATCAATACAACTCTCATTTTAGTATATGTAGATGACATCATAATTACCGGAAATAATTTAGAGCAAATTCAAAAAATTAAGAAACAACTAAAGGAAAAATTTGACATAAAAGATTTAGGATATCTTAAATATTTTTTAGGAATAGAGATAGCCTCTTCAGATAAAGGACTTTTTATTTCCCAAAGAAAATATACACTTGATTTATTAAAAGAAACCGGTAAGCTAGGATGTAAACCGGCCTCTACACCAATTGACAACAAATGCAAATTAAATAGTGAATATGGTGAACCTTTAAAAGACATAAATCAATTTCAAAGACTTGTTGGAAAATTGATCTATCTAACGGTTACTCGTCCGGATATTTCATTTTCGGTAAGCCAAATTAGTAAGTTCATGCACTCACCAAGAACACCACATTTAGAAGCAGTAAATAGAATTTTGAGGTTTTTAAAAAATAATCCCGGTAAGGGTATTTGGATGAAAAATAATAATTCTAATGATATATGTGGCTATTCCGATGCAGATTGGGTTGGAAGCTTCGATAGAAAATCGACAACCGGTTTTTGCACATTTGTAGGCGGAAATTTAGTCACATGGAAAAGCAAGAAACAAAATGTTGTAGCACGATCAAGCGCCGAAGCTGAATATCGTGCCATGGCATCAACCGCAAGTGAACTAACATGGATCAAGCAACTTCTATTAGACATGGGATTTAAAACTCAAGAACCGATGAAAATGTATTGCGACAATAATTCGGCACGACACATAGCTTCAAATCCCGTGTTTCATGAACGAACAAAACACATAGAAGTGGATTGCCACTTTATTAGAGAAAAGGTTCAAGCAAAAGAAATTGAAACACCATACGTAAAAAGTGAAGATCAACTCGCGGATATCTTCACCAAAGGCTTGGATCCGGGTCCATTCGAGAAAATTACAAGCAAGCTAGGATTGTACGATATATACATTCCTAGCTTGAGGGGGAGTGTTAAAAATAATAACGGCTATAATTCAAATTAGTAATTAATAGACTAGGAGTTAGTGGGTAGGAGTTAGTAGTTAGTGGTTGGTAGTTGTAATTAATTACAACGGCTAGTTTTTTGTTTTTTCTTTATAAATAGAGATTTATGTAAAATCTGAAAATAAGATTGCAATAATAAGTTATTTTCTTACATCTTTTTCTCTCTTACAAAAATTAACAAACCAATTTAATATTAACAAAAAAACGCAGGCCAATCCCTTGCCACCCTATCTGAAGGAGAGAAAACTCTTCAGTCAAATAATCCAACAAATTAATATTGCAATCGTTATAATTGTTAAACTACAAGCGTGCTGAAAAGTTGCATTGACCTGAGGTAAACGGAAAATATATCAACAAAATTCCACAGTGAAAGTTGGAAGATAATGAATTTTTATGTTGTTGGTGCTCCATTTACAAAAGTTGTAGGCATCATCAACTAACTTTATTGTTTGTGGATTGCACGGTCATCTATCTATTATTGTATTATTTGTTATGTATGTCTCTCATCTCATCATATTTTTTCATCAGACTTGATTTAGCAGGATGTTAGAATTAGTAAGCCATGTTTTGCAGGCTATATATATTAAGGTGCAAGAATTGAGTATTTAGTATAGGGTATTTTACCCTAACATTATTATCTTAGTTAATTCTAGGTTTTATTGCATTTATATATTGTATAAAATTGTAGCATTTCTGTCCACTTAATTTCAGTTGGTCCACCAGTTTCCGTCTCATGGACTCCGGATTCTCTATTTCAATTTTTCTCATGTACTTTATAACAAATCATTAACAACTGAATGAATATATACAAAGATTTTATCATTCATAAGATATCAAATTCCCCAATGTTTTCTTACTTCTAATAGGCTTGTATTTGAAAGGACTCTGCTGGGTTTGTCATTTGAATCAATTTAACCTGGTGACTTCTCGTCTGAATAATATGACTTATTTGAAGATGTTTTCTTCAGTCTGCAATGAGCAACTGTCTGGTAATTCTTTTTGTGCAATTATTTGATATTTGTATGATGTTCATATGGCCAAGATATTGAACCAACTAAAATTAGTTTATGACTTTATGTACCAATAGCTCACTGGAACAGAATTGTAGCATGCATTTTATGGTTGAGAAATCCTTGTTGACATTTCAACTTTAAGAAAAGTAACAAAAAGATCTTTGTATATCATAATTTGAACTTACTCCTGTGTCGCTTAAATTAAAGAATTATGAATCATTAATCAAGTTGTTTGAATTGATAGTACTAAGAGATACGAGGTTTTAAGATTTAAGAATTTACCTTATAAATACATCCGGGTAAAACAGTGTGTGACTTGATTATGGTTTTAACAATGTGTGACTTGATAGTACTAAGAGATACGAGGTTTTAACAATGTGTGACTTGATTATGGTTCTCCCTTCCAAGTTTTCAGGTCTTACTATTAGATGGTTGTACCAAATTTTGCTTGTAAAACATAAAATTTGCATTGGACCTGGCATCAATTGTTAGTCTCAACACCCGTATTATTTGATTGAACAGTGAAAGCAAGTCTGAGTACTCTAAATTGGATATTGCGGTGTTAAGGTCCAAGCCTGAATTACTACAGATCCACCACAGGAATCTAACAAATTATATAAAGTTTCATAACTGATGAATAACTATAAATAGGTGCACCGCAGAATATAAAGTTTGAAAATTATTCAAATTCATTATACAAATTACATCAGCTAAAAACGCACACCAATAGTAATACAGAAACAAAAAACATATAAATTTAGGAATATTACATAATTTGTTCAGAATATATGAATAGATAAAGAACTACAAGTATCAAGGAGCAACTCACAATAAAACTAAAATCTGATAATCACTCACATTATTATATCGAACGAAGATCATTTACCGAGAGAAATTTAGATGATGACTCTAGCTCTTGTTCAAACCTACGTTGCAAGGTTGTATCAATTCCCACAATGTAATCAGGAAGCATAAGCTGCCTCTCCTCCAAACTTTGAGACGTCCAAGGATGTTCTTGTTGTTGGTTGGACCGCCACAAGACCTCGAGCCGTACCTCCACTTCCTTCATTGTTGGCCTTTCTTCTCCTTTCATTCTCAGGCACATTTGTGCAATTTTGGCAACAGCTTCTAGTTCAGTTATGTGCCCCTCGTTCACAACTTGGGGATCGAGAATCTCAAGGAGACGGTTCTCATTCATAGCAGAACTAAAATATGCAATGAGGCTACCACCTTGAAACTTCCTTGAGGAGAATAATGGCTTTTCTCTTGTTAGCAATTCAGCTAGAATGACACCAAAGCTGTATGCATCACTTTTCTGGGTTAAGCGGCCGGTATAATAGTACTCAGGGTCCAAATATCCATGGGTCCCTTGGATATCTGTAGTTACACCTGTTTGATCTATTTGGACAGATCTTGAGGCCCCAAAATCTGACACTTTTGCTGTGAAATAATCATCCAGTAGAATGTTTGATGATTTTATGTCTCTGTGAAAAACTGATATAGAGGCAGATGAGTGCAGATAGGAAATTGCCCCTGCAGCCTCAAGAGCAATTCTTAACCGATGCTTCCATGTCAAGGAACAATGTTCCTCTACATGGAGATGATTAAAAAGTGTTCCATTCGAAATGAACTCATAAGCGAGCAATGGGACTTCGGTCTCTAGGCAACATCCATAGAGTTTCACAATGTTCCTATGGTTGACTTGTGAGAGGATAACCACTTCATTTATGAACTGATCGATTTCGGCCGGATCAACAATTTTGGACCTTTTGATGGCCACAACACGTTGATCCGACAAAATTCCTTTATAAACTTCTCCATGACCTCCCCGACCAATAATGAGTGCATTATCGAATCTGTTTGTTGCCTTTTCCAACTCATGTAATCTAAGAATTCTCATATTTTGTGTTGCATCTTCATGGGAAGCAATTAGTTGTTGGAGAAGCAACCCCCGATTTTGAACAAAGAACTTATGTTTTAACTTTTCCTGTTTTCTCTTTTCAAATAATTTGACACGCTTGACTATCGCAAAATATGATAAAAGCATGACCACGGCAAGACTTAATCCGAGCGTTATTGTTATACCTGCATATATAAATAAAGTATGGTAGAAGAAAAAGTAAGAAAGTTATTTAACTACTTGTTTTACAACATGAAGAGTTACATAACATTTTCCTCAAGTTTCCGAACTTGAGGAATAAGACTGAAAGGAGGAAAAAAATCGTGTTGAATCAAAAATTGCTGGAATTTTCATTTCTTGTACTAGAATTCCATACGTTAATTGGAAAAAGAATTTGCAGACGTTATCTAAAGAGAATCCTTCCATTCGAGTGCAATATTCATACCCAGTCCCAGCCCCTTAGTGAACACTGAAGTCTCTCCAGGATTAGGGGGTATGTATTACTAATTACTTTACAAGTCAACTAGTTTTGATTTATATATACCATCTCATAGTGCATAACGAAAAAACTCTTTCCTTGCACTACAAATATACAAGTGATGTACGTACTTCACAAAAAAAAAGGTACATATATTGTATTCTTAGAAATAATTTGAGCCCGTTATGTTAGATTTGTTGAATGTACAAACGATTTGTATGTTACTTGACAGGCTGTGCTAAATTAGAAAAAACAAAAAGCCCGACATTGGAACTAAAAGATATCATTTTCTCATGCAAAGTTAGAGTTGTTTTTCTCCTTTCAATCAACATAATTTTTCTTTACACACCTAGAGTTGTATTTAATTTTGAAAGAGTGTTGAATTATTTTGAACCAATATTAGCGGAGGCCATATTTTTTATATGTTGAGCAGAATTGGAAAATATGATTATATATGTCATATATATTTTGAATACAAGATATCTATTTTACAAATTTAGGATTTATATTATTGTGTATTCATTGTTTATATGTTCTTCAGTCATAATTAAATTTGATCGTGAACTTAGTATCTGATTATGTCATATATATTTTGAGTGAGGCTATGGTACTATGCATAGCACAGATTGGTCCGTACTATGGATCAACATTTTCATTTTCAAAGCCTAAAGAATCAATCTAGACAGTTCAATATGATCTCTATATGAAGATGTACATGTAGATCAAATTTTACATTTTTTAGAATTTTACTATTTTTTTAGATAAGTAGAAAATCACTTGATTTACAAATTTCAGACAATTAAAAATGAGTGATTTTATACCTATTTAAAAAATGTAAATAAAATTTTAAAAATTTTGAAATTTAATCTGCGAGTACATTTTTGTTTGAATATCATGTTGAACTGTTCAGGTTGACTATTTGAACTTTGAAATTGAAGATATTGATCCATAGTACGGACCAATCCGCACCATGCATAGCACCATAGCGTCACTGATACACTTTCTGTATTCATTATTCAAGAATATTTTATGGGAAGATAAGAATTACATACCCAAAACAAAACCAAGCGGAAATGCCTTCTTGCAACCGCTTCCGTCTTTTCTTCCATCACCGGTCATTCCTGAAGGGCAACCACATGTGAAACTGCCCTGTGTGTTGATACAGTATCTAATACAGGGGTTCACATCTGGATGCTGACATTCATCAATATCTACAGAACCAACAAAATATATACAATAAGCTATCAGAGAAAAGCAAAGTAAAAACCATTTTGTCAGAATTATTATATGCTGTTTCAAGCAATGTTAATTTGCTTGTGCTGCAAAATTATTTATTATACCTGTGCAACCATCTTCGGCATACGGATTTCCTTCATATCCTTGACTACACTTGCACAGATACCCAACCATCGACGGTGAGTCATAGCACTGACTATTTTTTTTTGCATGCGAAGGAACCAATGTCGCTCCTAAGAGAAGCTTCACATGACTTGTTTCCAATTTTCCAATCCAATTGTATGATGTTATCATCATAGGACTGTGGATCAGACAAATTGAAGTCATGAAAGAGAAACCCACTCTGATTTGATTTGAAATCATCTCTTTGAGCAAAAAATGCTGCACTGCAGTTGATAAAATTTGCATTTGAATTCGATACGCCGAATGGAGTAACTTGAAGTTCAAATCTTTTTAGAGGACCTGGAAGAGTAGCTTGGCAACAACCTAGGCCAGAGCAAGAGTCGCCTAACAAAGTATCCTGAGTGTCACAAAAGGTGGCACAGCCACGAGTCGCTGTCATATTTTCACCTTGTATTCTTATCGAGACGAAATTGTTGCAGCCAACAACGGTTAGAACATTGTATTGGTAAGATAATTCAAAAGGAGTTTTATCTAAGTTAATCCATCCGGATCCATTGGACTCCGTCCATTTATCATTGGCACCTAAACACCTTGTGTAAATCGGTCCCACAAAGATCTTTATGTAGCCTTGTAAGGATATTTCATGAATAATGTAGGGTTTGTTGGAAATGGACAAAAAGGGAGGGGAAAGCATGGGGTCCAGCTCCTCTGGGCAGCCTATCTCGAAGCCTGGTAAGGCAATGCCGACAGTGCCAAACGGGTACGGAATCGACCCACATGTTGGGTGGATGGAACCATCAGCATTTCTTACAGAGGGATTGATGTAAGAGGATGAATAAAGTGGAATGGATGTTAGTATGAACAATAGTAGTAGGAAGAGGTGGATCTTTAACAGCATGGCTGATTTCTGGAGGAAATTAGATGTTATTGCCTAAAAATTAAATGCAATACCTCTCAGGACTGCATACATGGAAACAAGCAAGACAACACCCATGGAACTTTATGTACATTATATTTCCTTTCTTTGACTTGACTTTGGAGTCAATTTCAGTATCATTTGTGGTCTCTTAATTATCCTTATCTATAATTAATTTAATCTTTTATTATCTATAACTAATTAATTTTTTGCTATGTAGATTTCTGTAAAAAATGGGAAATGAGAAATGAGTAAAGAGCAGCAAATCTGAGGAGGTAAGGTAAGCTCTTGGAAATGGGGTTGAGAAGACTTCGACAGTAGTCAATATTTGTTTCCCGTTTTCTTTTTGTTTGTGTTTTATTTTTAACGAGAGTTGATGGATACTTTAGGTGGAGTGGGGTCACTAATTATTAAAGCTCTGTAGTTGTAAAAATTAGAAAAGAGAAAAGAGACAAGAGAGAAAGAGTATAATGAGGAGATAATTGTTTTCTTCTGTAGAAATTAATAAAAAGTAAGAGAGAAAAATAGAAAGAGTACATCAGGTTTTTGATTGATAGAAAAATCGGTATAATTTTATCGATTTTAAAAATAAAAAAGTTTGAATCAGTAGAATTAATCCAAACCAGTTTTTTATTTTTTTCCTTTTAATTTTCTCTATTAAAATATAAAAAGATTTTATGAAAAATAGATATATTCAAATTTAGATATAATAGAAATATTTCATCTACTTTTTGAAAAACATTTTATATTTTACTAGAGATCTAATAGAAGAATTCCCTTCATCTAGAAATCCTACCGATCCGAACTTTTTTATTTTTAGAATTGGTAAATATCCTAACAATTTTTCTACTAATGAAAAATCTAATGTACTCTTTCTATTTCTCTCTCTTCTTTTTTATTAATTTCTACAAAAAAAAATTTCCTAATGAGAAGATAAGCTCTTGATAGCACAGTTGTCGATGCTTTCGGTGGAGTGGAGTTGCTTTAGGTGATATGAATTCCCTGCCATGAGTAAAGAGCAGCAGAGTACTGAACGATCTGAGGGGTAAGGTAAGCTCTTGGAAGGTGTCTATGCTTCTTTTCTTCTTTTTTAACCAAAGTGGATTACTTTCGGTGGAGTGGGGTCAATATGTCTTTGCTGTTTCCAGAAAACCACCCTGAACTTTTTTTAATTACAAGAAATAGATTTAACATGAGTTTAAAAAAAATCTATTTTTATCAGGCACACTCCTCAATTTCAGAACCCTGCCAATTTTGTTATTTTATTTTTATAAGATGGTAATAAAACAAATTCGGGAAACCACCTCTCCCTGTTAAGGATATTCTTGATATAGCTTCTGTATTAGGCATTTTTTATTTTTAGAAACTGTACAATTTTTGATAAAACACTAAACTAAATAATCTAGTTAACTAAATACTCAAAATGATCTTTTTTTTGTTATAGCATACTCTAAATCTGAATATAAAAAATGCTAAACTAAATTGAAAATTGAAAATTGAAAACACTAAACTAAATTTCAAAATGAAAAACTAAACTAAATTATCAAAATGATCCTTTTTTGTTATAGCATACCCTAGGTCTGAATATAAAAAATGCTAAACTAAATTTCAAAATAAAAAACTCTAACTAAAAAAAATGAAAACAGAACAAAGAACTTTAGATCTGAGACTTATTACATTTACATGAACAATGCCTGAGAAAAAGTATGGTAAAGAACAAGAAATAAAAAATTAGACCTAAAAAAAACTTAATCGGAAACTTCAACTCAAATTTTTGAGGGTCTTCCCTTTTCTTTTTTGCAATTCTAAAATTCCGATAACCGCTATATGCAGTCAAAATCAATATTTTCATCTTGCAACCTTTCCGAAAAGTGGTCATATGCTGAAATTGAACACTCGAGCTCCAAGATATGCCTATTTGGAGTTTCTACATCTTTTTTCACGCTTTTCGGTGAAGATATCGTCTCTTTTGCCTGCTCCGAGATGCCTGTTTCGAGCTCCGAGATATGCCTTAACGTGAAAAAGTTTGTATTTCTTTTATCACGCACGGGTCATATAGCAAAACCGTGTACAATTGTTGGAGCATTCATATACACCCGTTTGAAAAAAAGATGCTCCTCATTTTTTTTAATTGAACTAATACAATGTTTCTGTCTTGTTCTATTATTCAGTCAAGGTTTTATATTATCCATTTGATATTAATCATTAAAAAAAATAATTAATGAAAAATTGTACTCAATTTTCCAAAAACAAAATGGACCGCCAGGACTCCTTGGGAGTCTAAAAAACATTCAACCGTCAGGTGTCAGACACCTGACAGTTTGGGTATTTATAAATTTTTGAGAAAATCATGGATATTTTGTAATTTTTTATTTTATGGTGGATATTAATAAAAAATTCGGCATTTTCATTACCTCTTTAAGTTTGAAGCTTTTACTTTATTTTCCTCCTTTATAGATTCCGTGGCCATGTCTCCAACTTTCCATCTGTCAAATATTCTCCTTCATAGATTCCGTGGACAATCATTGAATTTGGCAAAGCTTATTTAGAGCGTCAATTATGTTTTCATTATACTTTATGATAGTGCAATGCGTATTAACTTTTTAACAACGCATTTGGCTGCAACAAATTATACATCACGTTTAGAAATCAAAAGAAATTAATTAATCGGAAAAAAATATAAAATATCCAAAAGAAATTTTTTTTATTTGTAATAATACCTGATTGGAGATTGCGATGATCTGTGCTGCTCAACCTCAAGGCGCAACAAAAATGGATAATTAATCCATGAAAAAGCCGAAATTACAACGGCCCATAAGGCTTAGCCCACCTGTTTCTCTCAGATTATTAATTACTGGGCTCAATGAAGTCTTTGTAATAGGCCTTCATTGAGTGCCGCTTCACGTCTCAAAAGGCTTTCCAGTGACAAAGTCATATCAAAATTCATTTCAAAAGGCTTCCTAGTAATTAAAATCCACCTGGTTTGCCAGATTGTTGGCACAAACCACTAATCCTGTGCACATCACTTGCTCGACAAAATTCCTGTGAGGATTTTACCTATGAAGTCAGTCAAGATCACAACAGGCAGGGACACAGTCATGATCAGTGCTTTTCTAGCTAGTTCACTTTTTATGTCCTCCATGACTGATTTGACCTTGGTCAGCTGTATGCTCACAATGGGATACAACGACAGCATCGTCTAGATTTTGTAAAGTACTTTATAAATAGTAAAAAATTCAAAAAAATGTAAAATTTGATTTGCCAGTACATTTTAATATATCCATCATATTTAATGGTTTGAATTGACTGTTTAGACTTTGAAAATGAACGATGTCATTTGATGTCACAAAAAAACGGTGTAATCTGATCCCTTCTCATATATATATATATATTAATGAGCAATAAATATTCAAATATTCTCCATCTATTCATGGTTGTTGTGTTACACTTAATTAACCATTAAAACACATAAATAAATTTCATCGAATCCCAATAAATTTTAGACCTTCGAAACACATATGCACATGCGTTGCAATGAAAACATATTATAAGAGAAACATAATTCTCATAAAAAATGACATATAATAAAATTAAAAATATTAAATTAATATGGTTCATATTTTATTCCTCGCTCAAGACCTTCTGGTAAACTATATTTTTAATATACTCCTGGAGCTTCAATATCCTCTTTCCATTTCTACATGATTTTTATTGTACGTCGCGACGTACCTCTTAACAATGCGACTTATAATTGATCTTGCGTAGCATGCTTCAGTATTTTGCAACTAGCTAGGTGCATGAATTTAGTTTGATAAAAAAGGAATTAACAGGTACATATATATATGTAGTGATGTAAATTTTTCAAATCTAGAATACTAGCATCTCCATTTCATAAATTTTTAAAATTTTTAATCTGATGTGGTGATTTATATTCCAATTTTAGAGATATAATCCAATTTCTTATTTAGAAACTATTCGGCAAAATTTCATATTAAAAAACTGTATCTAATCGCCATGTTGGCCAAACTATTTGCTTAAATTATTTCTTGTTTATGTGGTATATTTAGAAACTAAAAAATTAATTTAAGAGATGTGAAAGTTTATAAATGTTAGAGGCTTTAATTTCTAAACAATAGTTGACGGTTATTTAGAAATTTATTTTAATTGTTGTGATGGAGATTCTCTTAGTGATACTCTTTAAAATATTAAAATTGACAAAAAAAAAGAAGATCTGGCAAGATTATATATGCGTGATGTGTTGAGAGGAAAATCATGTTAGCTAGTAAAATTTATAACCCAATTTTCTATACGAGTCAGATTACAAGAGCATAATCTTATCGAATAGTATAATTATGTGCCGATCCGCATGGAATTACTATTCAGATCTTGAGCGATCAGATATCAATCTTTTGAAAAGCTAGACAAAATCTATGTAGAAAATAATGAGGATTAAGAGATTAAATAATAGCATCAGAGTTAATTCATCATTTGCTATTTTTAGGAATAAAAGGAGCAACTAAACTTAGAGAATAAAGTTACTCAACTTTTTCCTTTTTTTGAAAAGTAGGCAACAGTAGGCAACAGTACAATATTAGGCAACCGTTAGAAATTTCTAACGTCTCTTTTCTTTTTGCTATATAAGCACCACTGTACAATTTCATTTTTACTCAGATTGAATGAAACAACAAGTTTTCATCTCATCACTTTTATCTCCAAAATCACTCTGAGAAATTCAACATGGTATCAGAGCGGAATTGATCTTGCTCCAACACAATTACACCAAAGCCAAAAAAGGCAACTCAGTCACTGGGCAGATAACAAGAACTGTACCAGTACAGAAACTCTCAGAAAATCTCAAGCTCAAATAGAGCAATTCCAATCACAAAAAAGGCAATCAAGCTCAAGGCATTATCTGTTCTTATCAAAAGAGCCAAACAAGCTCCTCATCCTCAAATCACCAGAAAACCAGTAAAACAGAAAACATGTCCTTATCAGCCGATAACTCCAGAATTACCACCATAACCCTCAGTGGTAATAAAGATTACATTCCCTGGTCCAGATCAATCCTAATAGGCCTCAGTGGCAGAGGGAAATTAGGATACATCGATGGAACCATAGAAAAACCAAAATCAGCAAAAGAAAACGAGCCAACTGCTGAAGAAAAAGGGAAAATATCAGAATAGCAAACCTCAGACCACATGGTCATGTCAATGCTCCTCAACACCATGGAACCTCAAATTGCACGCCTATGCATGCTTCTAAATTCATCCAAAGCCGTATGGGACAAGGTAAAAGGATTATACGGCCAACAACAAAACTTTGCTCATATTTTTAATTTAAAACAGGAACTTTCCCAAATCAAACAAGGAGGCAAAAACAGCTCGCAATACGGAACAGAGTTACTGACAAGGTGGGAGGAACTCCAACTCTACCTCCCACCTACAACAGATCCCGAAGAAATTCAAAAAAGAGTACAACAAGAGTTAGTGTACACTTATCTCGGAGGTCTCGACCCCAGCTTTGAAGCCCTAAGGTCTCAAATCCTCTACTCCTCCGAACTGCCGACGATTGACTCGGTCATGGCTACCATAGAAAGAGAAGAAACCAGGCGAGCCACAATGAACGCTCAAAGTAACCCAGACATGGCAGAGGCCAAGGCATTTGTCGCTCGGCCAAACCCTAGGTCGGAGTTTAGAGGGGATCAATCAACCACCCACTGCGACTATTGTAAGAAGGAAGGACACAAGCGCGAGGAGTGCTGGTGCCTTCATCCCCATCTCCGACCACAAGGCAGGCGCGGCGGCGGGTTTGTCAAAGGGGGAGATCGAAGGCAGGGAGGCGATAGAGAGAGGAAGGGCTATGCGGCGCAAAGAGAAAAGGGGGAACGGGTTGAAGAGCGTGACCCGACTAAAACAGATCCGACCGAAAAAGAAATAGAGGGAGAAGTGAGTCTGGATCAGATGAGGCAGCTATATACGCAACTTTCTGTGATGTTTCAAGGAAAACCTCAAAAGACCTCTGGTATAATTACTAATCTTGCTCATAATTCATTAAATTCAAAATGGATACTAGATTCTGGTTCCACTGATCACATGACTGGAAATAAAAATTTGCTTAACAATTACAAAAAATTCAAGACCAAACAATTTGTGATTGTTGCAAATGGTGGAAAAATGGAAATTTTAGGAAATGGTTCAATTAGTCTCCTTTCAAAAATTATACCAAATGTTTTGCATGTAGACAATTGTACATCGAACTTGTTATCCATTAGCAAACTCACTCGAGAATTAAATTGTGAAATTGCATTTACATCAAGGACTGTGATTTTTCAGGAATGGATAACAAAGAGTATCATTGGTGAAGGATTTTTAGAAAATGGGCTTTACATTTTGAGTGAAGAAAAATACAACTTCACTAGTAGAAAAGAAAAAGAATTAGGCATTCTTTGGCACAAGAGAGTTGGGCATCCTTCCGATAATATTTTGAAATGTATTTTTGATTTCAAACAATTAAATTGTAGTAGTTGTGAAATTTGCAAATTAGGAAAGCATACAAGATTACCATTTAGTTTATCCACTTGTAAAAGCAAGAAACCTTTTGAATTAATACATTCGGATGTTTGGGGTCCCGCCCCAATTGAATCATACAATGACTATAAATACTTTGCTATTTTTATAGATGATTTTTCAAGAACTACTTGGCTACATTTATTAAAAAATAAAAGCGAAGTATTTTCTCAATTCCAAGAATTTTATAGTTTTGTAGAAAACCAATTTGATGCAAAAATTAAAATCTTTAGAAGTGATAATGGAACAGAATTTGTAAATCAAAATTTCACAAATTTCTTCAAACAAAAAGAAATTTTACATCAAACAACTTGTGTTTACACACCTCAACAAAATGGTGTGTCGGAAAGAAAAAACCGACATTTACTTGAAGTAACAAGAGTACTTTTATTTCAAAACAATGTTCCAATAATTTTTTGGTCGGATGCCGTTCTCACCGCAACTTATTTAATTAATAGATTGCCAAGTGTCAACTTAAGTTTTAAGAGCCCACTAGAAATTCTTTACCAAGAAAAACTCAACATTGGTCATTTGAGGGTATTTGGATGTACATGCTACGTGCATAAAAATAAACAACACAAGTTAGATTACACATCAATCAAAGCTATTTTCTTGGGATATTCCTCTCAAAAAAAAGGGTATAAATGCTATGACCCGATTAACAAAAAATATTATATTTCTAGAGATGTGACATTCCAAGAAAATGAGCCATATTACAAAACATTAGAAAAGGAGACTAGTGCCAAAGAAAAACCAAATGATTTTACATTTCCATTTCTCTACCATTCCGAAGAAAGAAATTCGGTCATAGAAAATGAAAATGAAATAATTAATGAGAATGAAGAGGAAGAAATTTTACAAAGTGAGGAGGAAGATACCACCACCGAAATACCACCATTGAGAAGGTCTAATAGGACACCTCGACCTACAACTAGATTGCAAGATTTTGTAACATATGAGATAAAGTATCCTATCCAAAAATTTTTGTCATATAAAAATGTTACACCCCAATATCAAACTTACTTGAGCTCAATTTCCAAAGAAAATGAGCCAAATAATTATGAGGAAGCCAAAAATCAAATAATATGGTGCAAAGCTATGGAATAAGAACTCAAAGCATTAGAAAAAAATGAAACATGGGTAGTCGTACAACTACCCGATAGAAAGAAACCCGTAGGATGTAAATGGGTCTATAAGATTAAGTTTAATAGTAATGGTACTATTGAAAGGTATAAAGCACGATTAGTGGCAAAGGGTTACACTCAAACTTATGGTATAGATTATCAAGAAACATTTGCACCCGTGGCCAAAATGAATACCGTTAGGATTTTATTCTCTATAGCGGTAAACCAAAATTGGACCTTATATCAAATGGATGTCAAGAATGCATTTCTTCAAGGAACACTTGAAGAAGAGGTGTATATGACACTTCCACCCGGTCATAAAAAAGAAAACGATTCTCACTTAGTGTGTAGGTTAAAAAAATCAATCTACGGGCTAAAGCAATCTCCAAGGGCATGGTATGGCAAACTAAGCTCCTATTTAATTTCTTGTGATTTTAAAGTTAGCAATGCCGATCACTCATTGTTTTCTAAAATTAATGGTACCTTCACAACCATAATTCTAGTATATGTAGATGACATAATAATTACCGGAAATAATTTAGAAGAAATTAAAAAGGTAAAAACACAATTAAAAGAAAAATTTGACATAAAAGATTTGGGCTTACTAAAATATTTTTTAGGAATAGAAATAGCACATTCACCCAAGGGACTATTTATTTCACAAAGAAAATACACACTTGACCTATTAAAAGAAACCGGAAAATTAGAGAGCAAACCGGCATCTACACCAATAGATAACAAATGTAAATTAAATATAGAAGATGGTGAACCTTTAGAAGACATAAATCAATTTCAAAGACTTGTAGGAAAATTGATTTACTTAACGGTAACTCGACCCGATATTTCTTTTTCGGTAAGCCAAATTAGTAAATTCATGCATGCACCTAGAACACCACATTTAGATGCTATACATAGAATTCTAAAATATTTAAAAGGGACACCCGGAAAAGGAATACTTATGAAAAATAACAATTCTAACGAAGTATGTGGCTATTCCGATGCAGACTGGGCCGGGAGCTTTGATAGAAAATCCACCACCGGTTTTTGCACGTTTGTAGGTGGGAATTTGGTCACATGGAAAAGCAAAAAGCAAAGTGTTGTGGCACGATCAAGCGCCGAGGTGGAGTATCGAGCCATGGCATCAACCTCAAGCGAGTTAACTTGGATAAAACAACTTCTTGCGGATATTGGAATCAAAATTCAAGAACCAATGAAGATGTTTTGTGATAACCAAGCGGCTCGACATATAGCAACTAATCCGGTCTTTCACGAAAGAACAAAACACATCGAAGTGGATTGTCACTTCATTAGAGAAAAAATTCAAGCAAAAGAAATCGAAACCCCATTCGTAAGAAGTGAAGAACAATTGGCGGACATCTTCACTAAGGGTTTAAAACCAAAACCGTTTGAAGAAAATATAAGCAAGTTAGGGTTGATCAATATCTACACGCCTAACTTGAGGGGGAGTGTAGAAAATAATGAGGATTAAGAGATTAAATAATAGCATCAGAGTTAATTCATCATTTGCTATTTTTAGGAATAAAAGGAGCAACTAAACTTAGAGAATAAAGTTACTCAACTTTTTCCTTTTTTTGAAAAGTAGGCAACAGTAGGCAACGGTACAATATTAGGCAACCGTTAGAAATTTCTAACGTCTCTTTTCTTTTTGCTATATAAGCACCACTGTACAATTTCATTTTTACTCAGATTGAATGAAACAACAAGTTTTCATCTCATCACTTTTATCTCCAAAATCACTCTGAGAAATTCAACAATCTAAAATTTGAAAATTGTTGTTTGATCTTTTGAATTACTGAAATACTAAAAGCAAAGTAATTAGAAATAAGGTGATAGAGTGAATTTCTAAAATTTTGATTTACCATTGCTATTCGATAGGATGCAACAGCCACATCGCCTAGATGCAGTCGTGTATCACCAAGGGTCCCCCACGGCCGCTCCGCCGATCCCTCGAGGTAAAAATAAAAACTAATTTAAATGTTTCATTACCTTCAGACATTACAAACTGGCAAATCTTAGATTATCTAATCTTAATATGCAGGGATTGGACCATAGTCCGCAAAATTGGAATCGAAATCAGAATCGGTTCCTTAGCAGTAGAATAGAAATCGGATGAATCGGTCGGAATCAATTGAATTGGATTGGAAACTCGGATTTTTTTGGTAGAAGCATGTTTTGTGATAAGAAATAGAAAAAAATGATAAATAAAATACTTTTGATTTCTAATATATATAGAGATGAGCTATGCTACTCCATAGAGTAAAATGCGTTGGTACTCCACGCCGTATTTTCATTTTGAAAGTCCAAATGACCGATCCGAACCGCTCAACTTTTAATCCATATTGAAATGTACTTGGAGACCAAATTTTACATTTTTTGGAATTTTTTTACTATTTATTAAGCCACTTTGAAAATTCTGATCCGGGTGAACAGTAAAAACTGTACAACAAAATTCTGGACCATGCGATCAAAATTTTCAAAGTGGCTTGATAAATAGTAAAAAAATTCCAAAAAATGTAAAATTTTGTCTCCAAGCACATTTCAATATGGAGAACAACTTGAACGGTACGGATCGACTGTTTGGACTTTGAAATTCCAAAAACGACTCGTTATAACTTCGGCCGAAGTTATAACGTTATGACATTAGCCAACCTATATATATATATATATGTAGAGAGAGAGAGAGAGAGGAGGGATCCAATTACACCCTTTTTTTGACACATCTTGACGCCGTTTTTTTTATAGGTCAATTTTGCGATTTCAAAATCCAAATAGTCGATCCGAACCGTTCAACATGATCACCATATTAAAATGTGCTTGGAGATCAAATTTTACATTTTTTTGAATTTGTTTACTATTTATTAAGATGGTTACAAAATTGTTGTTTTTCAATGGTATGAAAACAACGATTTTGTAACCATCTTAATAAATAGTAAAAAAATTCAAAAAAATGTAAAATTTGATCTCCAAGCACATTTTAATATATCCATCATGTTGAACTATTTGGACTTTGAAAATGGTAGGTGTCAAAGTGTATTAAAAAAAAAGGTGTAATTTGATCCCTCCTCATATATATGGAGTAGAACTAGGGTGCTCCTAAGCTCACCAAGCTCTTCCGTGAGCGCGACTCTAAAACCTATCGAATTGATTTCAAACGATATTTCCAAACCGTTAGATGTTCAATCTATATTAAAATGTGCTTGGAGACCAAATTTTACATTTTTTGGAATTTTTTTACTATTTATTAAGATGGTTTGAAAATCGCTGTTTTTCAATGGTGCAAAATTTTAATAAAAACAGCGATTTTCAAACCATCTTAATAAATAGTAAAAAAATTCCAAAAAATGTAAAATTTGGTCTCCAAGCACATTTTAATATAGATTGAACATCTAACGGTTTGAAAATGTCATTTGAAGTCAATTCGATAGGTTTTAGAGTCGTGCTCACGAAGGGCTTGGTGAGCTTAGGAGCACCCTAGTTCTACTCCATATATATGTATATGAGATGGGCCATTGTACTTCGCGAAGTAAAGTGAAGTTTTACTTTACGCTGATATTTTCATTTTGAAAATTCAAAACATCGATTCGAACCGTTCAAGTTGATCTCCATATTGAAATGTGCTTGGAGACCAAATTTTACATTTTTTGGAATTTGTTTACTATTTATTAAGCCACTTTGAAAATCGCTGATCTATTGGTCAAGAATTTTTTACTGTTTTCTACTGTTCATAATGGATCAGCGATTTTCAAAGTGGCTTAATAAATAGTAAACAAATTCCAAAAAATGTAAAATTTGGTCTCCAAGCACATTTCAATATGGAGATCAACTTGAATGGTTCGGATCGACGTTTACAATTTTGAAAATGAAAATATGAGCGTGAAGTAAAACTTCGCTTTACTTCACGAAGTACAATAGCCCATCTCTCTCTATATATATTAGAAAAATAATGCAAACACAGAAAACAAGAAAGAGGTAAAATTAATGAAAATACAATTAAAAAAAACTGTGGAAATGGATGAGTCCAATGTAGATGAAAATGGAGAGGAGAATGAAAAGATAGAGGCAGTCATTACTCATAAATATGGACAAGTGGCTCCTATCTCCCATCAAATCTTATTCGTTGCTCTGGTTCACAATGGACCATTGTATATTCAATTTCTATATTTATTGGACTTTGGTACACCAAGTCTATTCTTTCTTCCCGATAAACCCAAAATTGACGCAGAGAAAAGACAGAACCGCCCCCAAATCGCGAGAATCGGTCTGAAATTTGTCAAAACACTGTTCAACCCGGTTTTTCTCTGAAAAATCAGTCACCGAGTAACTCGATCAAAAATCGAATTAGTGTCGTCCGATTCCTTTCCGACTCAGCAGAGTTTACAGACTATGGATTGGACAAGCGAGCTATAGCCAATATATTCTCAGATGCGGTGTGCATCAGAGAGAAGACGATCAGCAAGGAGGAATACATCACACCATCTGGGCCTGCTTCAGGCAGCACACCGGCCTTCTCATGCAGCTCGAGGATTCTCAGCTTCTCTGCATGAAGAACCCTACCAGACTCGGCCCCTCTCGTGATGGCGGAGATAGCGAGTGTCTTTTGGGAGACCCATTCGGAGTCTGTTATTAGTGATTACAACCTTACAGGTACACACACACACTGAAAAAATGGCTTCATTGATCATATGTGAATCTGAGGTAATGGTGATTAACTAGCAGTATATATATTTTTTTTCAGGAATATAAATGGGATAAATATTGCACATACTGAACACACGACTGGTACGATGCTACGGTACGGCAATGATTTGGTAAACCACAAATTAAAGGTAGATGAGAGATGGGTAATTGAAGAAGCTGATTTTATTTTGTGGGGCCTCACGCCGGACTATTTCTTACCGCCGGCGGACCTTAAATGGGAATGAGTGCACATGAATTAAAAATCAAAATGACAAGGCATAATATAGAGCAGCATTCATGATCAATTTTGTTTCTTAATTTGTATATTTTTTTTTTTTGTATGTTAATAAATAAATAAAACAATTATTGTTTTACTCTGTATTAGCGAAAAAAACTAGCTCCCATGACCACATTGGACATGAGAAATTAATTAATAGAACTCTATATATGTATGTATATATAGGATCATTTCAGTTCTGAAAATTCAAATGCATGCCCTAAATATTGTCAACGTTTATGAAGGATATATATTTAAAGAAGTGAGAATTTCTTGACAATGACTTGTATATATCTTGACAATTATGATAACAACTTCTCAAATTATGGGGTTGTTTTTAGAGAGTACAATTTAATTTTGAAATTAGTGGGTGTTTTGTCTGGTTTTATGGGTTAGTATCTTCATAGAAGTACTTGTTTCAACTTTAGTCCTAGGTTTGTGGTATTTATTTAAGAAGATTTTTTTTTAATTTTTTTTATGTTTTTTTAATACTCCAATTTCCCTTCAATGGATGTATGTGATTGCCTTAAGTCATGTGTTAAATGTTTCTTGCAACACACTAATGGTACCTTGCGGCTTGTTGTTCCTAAGAAACTACCTGTTCACAATTTTGAAGAAATAATTGACTTGTTGAGTTCTGATTGGGTTTTCTATCTGGCCTCCTAGTATCGCTTGGTAAATTAAAGAATAGTGTTAAAATAATGCTATTATTCGATTGAATTGTATTATTCCGATAATAGTTAAAATAAAGTAATTTTTAAAAGAGAGAAAATATTTAAAACAATGAACATATTGTTTGATAAATTTCTAGCTGGAATAATGCAATAATATAATTCAATAATAATAATAGTAATAATAATAATAACAATAATAATAACAACAACAATAATAATAATAATTTAAAAAACGTCATACCTCTCATTAGCTTGATATATAAGACTGACTTTGATGTGTAATAGTCCTAAATATAGTCACAAATTTCATATTTTGTTGCATATTTATTTATTTATTATAATTATCAATAGATAATGAAACTGGGCAGCATGTACGAATGCATGTTTTATTAATATAGATTTAGATAGATAAATGCAAGAAACAAGTGCATGGAGCGTTTGATGTGTCAAATCATTTACTTTGTTACGCCACGTCATTCTAGTGTAAACTTGAAAGAAAATCAATAATTGCATGGAAGATTGCATGCCAATATTACAGTCGATAGATTATAAATTAACTAAACTTTGCAATTTATTAGCTGAGTATGCCATAAATTAAGACAATTAACACCAGAGATCTATCACGGAAACATAACATCCAAGCACATTACAAAGGCCCACAAAAAAAATAAAAATAAAAATGATCATTATAGTACCATTCAAAAGAGCAGAAACACCAATTTAATCCCCAAATTCCGACCCAAAAAAATAAAAAAATAAAAATGATCATTATAGTACCATTCAAAAGAGCAGAATCACCCATTTAATCCCCAAATTCCGACCCCAAAAAAAAAAAAATCCATCTTACTCCTGACCGGGCCTTGTTGGTGGTTTTGAAGGAATGACCCTACAAAAGAGCAGAATTTTAAATAATAATTAGTGAGAATTCAAAACGGAATCAAATATATGGAATATAATTGGAGTCTTGTGGGTGAAAGAAAGACATCATAAAAAAAGAGCTGCAAATTAATTGGACAGGAGCAATTTAAAATTTAATGTTCATTATTCAGACCAGGAGCAATTTAATCAGTCGACAACTCCTACCAAGACTTACGATTACAGAAAATTAGAAAAGTTAGGTGATCTAAAATCTATATATTCAAATAATGATAAAATTACAAACCTGATATAATTTATTGCCGACGTCCAATTTTAATGTCAGGACAGCCACAACCACGAACATGCACATAACAAGGCCCAGATGGAATCAACCCATATGGTAGCACACGAAGCAATTTACAGTATGTGATTTCTATACTTCTAAGTGATGAAATGTTGTGTCGGCCGATTTGTGGCATTTCATGGGATAAATCACTAAATAGCTCAGTAGATTCCACCAACTGTATCCCATCCATTTTTAGTGATTTCAGTGTTTCACAGGAATCAATTACCAGTGCTTCCAACATAGCCAGATGCCCTAGTCCGGTAATCAACTCCAGGTGGTTACACCCTGAAATTTTCAAAAATTCAAGCTGCGTGGGTAGCTGCTCCAGCTGTATAGTTCCGATACTAGAACATTCAATAATGTAGAGGTACTTGAGAGTGTGAAGATTGCCGAATGGAAGGGATTGAATATAGCCACAACTCTCAAACATGAGTTGTACAATTGACTGCAATAAAAATGGATCCCTCATCCATCCTGGTACTATGGCAGAAGGATAACCATTTACTCGAAGTGTCTCGAGGTTAGGATGTGGCTGGAGGCATTCTAATAAGGAAAAATGTACATCATCTGCCCCAACTATCCCGCCCTCACAAGCTTCTGGTATGAGTTTTAATACCAGCTCTGAGTACGTGTCGCCAAATTCTTCAAATAGTTTATCCCAGCATAGCTCTAAAATCTTAAGTTTGCACTTATTTCTCAGGTTAGCACGCTTGGCATCTTCTAAATTACTGATGTTCTTTAAGCTTCCAAAAGAGATTTTTTCTTCAAGGTCCTTCATATCCTTTAACCAACCTATAGTTCTAACATTCCACTATGCTGAAATTTTTGTTATTGATGGAAAATTAACGAGATCATGAGGGACATAATCCAAAAAATGACCATCAATATATAATTTCAGTAAGTTAGTAAGTGAACAGAGTGATTTTGGTATCTTTTTAAGGTTGCAATGAGAATCAATTTCTAGAAACTGTAAGTTAGCAAGATCACCAATATTTTCAGGTAAATATTCAAGGGATTCACACTGAACTTCTAAAGCCAGTAGGTTGTAAAGGAGGCCAATGGATAATGGTAACATTTTAAGACGTTCAGAACTAATGCTTAGATAGGTAAGATGTTTCAACTCGGAAATGTCATGGGGAATCTTTGTCAAATTATCCCATTGCAGTGTCAATACCCTGAGCACTTCAAATTTAGTGAGGTTACACAAGGTTACATCTCGCAAACAATCTTGACAATCTTCCGTCAACTCCATATTTAGGTCAATTGCCTTTGTACAGTTTGTACAGTATCCGTAATCAAAATCTTCGATGCATTCTTGGATATCCATAAAGATAGTTCTTAAACCCTTCAAATTTTGTTGGGGAATTTGATTTACATCTCCCATGGAACCTTTTACATATAAATGGTATGCTTCTTGCGGAATAGTTCCCTCTTGACTTTCAAATGGCTGATTGATCTCCACCGAGTAGTGTTCATTCCCAGAATTAAGTCGACCAAGATCATGGATTATATCATGCAACTTACAAAATTCATTGGTATGTGTAAATGCATCATCAAGAAAGGACCTCTCTTTTAACTCATTACAATATTCAACACCAATTTCTATGATTTTTCTATTGCTCCGGGACTCGACGTACCCATGAGCGATCCACAATTGTATCAAATCTCTTTTTAGTAAACTGTAATCTTTTGGGTACATTGAGCAAAACAAAAAACACGGCTTAAGATGGGCAGGTAGATGAGCATAGCTAATCTGAAGTGCTGGGAAAATCACTTCTTTTGATTCTTTTATTTCCCAAAGATCACTTCCTAGAATCTCCCTCCAAACCTCTTCATCAGCTTCATGCCTAAGGAGACTTGCAATTGACTTCACAGCCAATGGCAACCCACCACACTTTCTTGTAATCTCCCTTCCCATATCTACCAATTGTTTTGGCATGGTGTAACTTGTACCAATAAATGCATAATGCTCAAATAACTGCCAGCATGAATATTCAGACAAGTTACTTGGGTTAAAACAGGTTGTTGTTTGCATGACCTTTGCTACCTTTTTATTTCTTGTTGTCACGAGAATTCTGACCATCCATGCTTCCTTAAAAGGAACTCGAAACGACTCCCAAAGATTATGATTCTCATTCCACACATCATCTAAAACGAGTAGTATTGTTTTTCCCTTAACAATTATTGCAACCTCTTCTTGTAATTGGCTCAACTCACTTAGACCACAGTTGGTTTTGGAGAATGATTCAATGGTTGCTTTGATGAGTCTCCTAGGATCAAATTCTTCGGAGACACATACCCACCCATTTAAATCAAAGCACCCGGAAGCCCTCTCATCTTTGTAGACAAGTTGGGCAATGGTGGTTTTTCCGAGCCCACCTTTGCCAACAATGGAAATGACTGAGAATGACTTTTCTTTTTCAGATAGTAAGAAATCGATGACATTTGAAATTTCAGCATCTCTGCCAAAAATGCTTGCGTCATCCACCATGTGACCCGTTGGGGGTCGTAAAATTTTGTTGTTTGGACGCCTCACCCCATCACTCTCCCTTAATTGAAGAGCCTCGAGATCCTTTGCTATTTCATCAAATTGACTTCTTATTTTGTTAAGCCGATCAACAATGCCATCAGGAATTGGTACAATGTACTGTTAAAAAAGAAATGATTTACAATGCTAAACTTCATAAGTTGTTAACTGAAAATGATAATTAAGGTACGGAAATTGGCCTCCGACTTTTAACCAATAATTGAATATGTACGGAAATAAGTTACACATACAAGTTCATTAGATTGGAATAATATATGTACTGTCCAAAAAGGAATTTATATTAGATATGTCAAATTCCGTAATTTTTTAACTAAAGATGATAATTAAAGAATTAATTGGCACTCTGTTGTTAGATTTGAAAAGCTTATTATAAAACAAGTGACCACTAGAGGGGATGCCAATCCAACGAAAAGAAAAAAAATTGCATTTAGTAACACTCACAAGTAATTAAGATCCTTTAAATTTCTATATGCATAAGGTACTAAGTTACTAACCTCTATCTGCTTTCTCTTGCGAGAACCGGAAGCCTGAGAATCCTTTCTTGCCTCTACTTGGACACGTGTGACCTCATATCAGTACTCGCTGAGCACATCCTCAGCATCATAAGCAACCTTCTTAAGCTCCTTGAGCCAGAACTTGACGGAGTGGTCTATGATCTCCCTCTCCTCAGCATCGTACACTGTGACCTTGATCCACTTCAGAGTTCGCATGAGCCTCTCCAGATCCTCCTCAGCAGCACGAGCACGCTCCTTTTCTGAATTATTAGAATTTGATGAAGAGGAAGGAGCATGCGCAAAGGCAGTAATTGAGGGGAGCAAATTGGTGGCCAGGGAGAGCAGAGAGGTTATCATATTCCCTGCCATTTTGCAAGTACGTAACAAGTGTGTGTGTGGAGTCTGCGTATATGCTGTGTTCTTTAGATCTGAGTTGTGAAAATGAGAAGTGAGTAAAGAGCAGAAGTCTTCAGATCCGAAATGGTAAGAATATTATAATCAAAATCTATCAACTTTTGCAAGATGCATGCATGTGTTCAGCGTACTAAGTGAATCGGAAATGGGTACCTACAGAGGTAGGTCCGTAGGAAGCGCTCCCTTGTCAATATTGTCCCTTAAATATTACTATTTTTACTAACTTGTCTAGTGGGTGGTTGGTTGACTCGTGACCCGAGAAATGCTGTATTTTTTGTATTATTCTATTTATAAAATAATTTAACTTTGGTAGATAAAGATAAATTGATAATTTTTTGAATCCACCATTCAAAAAAGTTGTTTTTAGTACGAAGCTAAATAATTTTCTTTAGCGTGCAAACAATGCAACATACTTTATATTAAGCACGGAATATAGACAAATACAAAATTTATATATAATTTTCTTTGCATATAAAAAATTAAATAAAGCTTGTAAATAACATGACATACGTTCATTGATAAAGAGACCGTCCTTCGCTTTTTTTGTTCTATTCCTAGACTACTCACAAAATGTATTATCCGGTGCCACTTTCTTGAAGTAGTACATAAATTTTTTTGAAGAGAGTTCAAATGTCTTTATTCTTTATACCTTCATTATACCTTAATTTCATTAGTATCACGAGCTTGCAAAAATACACCAGTGTGGATAGCTTATGGATGTTGATTTTTTAACTTATTGATTCATATAAAATCAAAATCAAAAGGTCATAGTTTTTTTTATATACATATATAGAAAATAATATAGATCACATTTAACGATTTCATATTAACATATAAATTTTAGAATTTTTATTATTAGAAAATAAATTAATAGAGGCATGATGGAGACAAAAAAATGGAGGCATTCGAACCCTCATTTTTTTCAATGCTAAAATATTAAATTCAATCCGAAGTGCTTGCTTTGTGTTTTTTATAAATATCATATATTGTGAATAGAATTAGGGTGTTCTTAAGTGAACTCAAGCTCAAAACCTACCGAAATGACTTTAAAGGACGAATACAAACCGTTGAAATCAATCTAATTCATGAGTCATGCATTTACTTGTCAAATTTATAAATTTTCTAATCAATTTAGTACATAGTCAAGAGGTAAAGAAAAAATGTTTATAAGTTATATAATTTTAATACATTCATTTTTCATTATATAAATGTACTACAATCTAAATTTAAACTTAATTAAACTAAATTATTCCAAATTATATGAATGTACTACAATCTAAATTCAAACTAATTAAACTTAATTTAATATATTCATTTTTCATTATATAAATGTACTACAATCTAAATCCATCCAGATGATGAAGTTTTCCTTCCAAAGGGTAACCGGGAGATCTCTAAGTTCTAGAAGTATCTTAAAATCCGGTATGGCCACCGATGTGTCAGAGTATGGATTCCATGGTTGGAAGTCAAGCCCGAGGTTCCAGATGTGAGTAGGGATTTCCCGGAGAAAGGTTTCCGGTGTCACCTTCTTCGGCAGGTAGATGAGACAGGAGGAGCTAGAGAGGGAGGCTACAGTGATTTCTTCCAACTTTACCACCTGAGTCTTGACTGCGAACTCGGCCACCTTGTCCGCTAGCAGATCGCCTTCCCAGTCTAGAGTTCGGACCACGACCGCCTGGCTGAGTGAGTCAGTAAGCCTGTTGTAGCTTTCGTCTCTGTCCAGAAAGCAGGTGGTTGATAGTGGTCTATTGGTAGGCATTTGAGGCATAATGAGGGGGTAGGTTCCAGTAAGCAGTTCGTCGAACAGGGGTTCGATTTGTGTTTGGGTGTTACTGGAGAGTTGTTGCTGTGGCGGAGGGTTGCGAGGGGTAAGAGCTTCACCCTTTTTGTGGCAGCGTGTTCCTGAGTGGCCGTCTTTCCAGCATCGACCACACTTCATAGGATTGCGGCACTTGGTGGATATGTGACCCGTCTTGCAACAGCGGAAGCATCTCCCCTTCCATTCTGGGAAGGAGGAGGAGGGAGGGAAGCGAAGCATAGTGGGACTGTGAGGAGATATGTAAGTGGCTGAGGCGGGGGTTTTGGAGTCAGCTGAGATAGCAGGTGTGGGTGGGTGGCGGGCTGGGTGGGGGATTGGGGCAATTGGTCGTGGCTGGGTGGCGGGCTGGGTGGGGGATTGGGGTTTGCCGGTTTGGCAGGTCTACGGTGGTTGAACAGGAGGTTTTGGGACGGAGGTTACCGCTTGTGCATAGGAGAAGTCAGGGGTGGTGGGACGAGAGGTGACTGGGGCCGCGTGAGAATAGGGGTAAGGGGAGTAGGGTTTAGCTTTCACCGGAGCCGTGCTGATAAGCGGATTCCAGTTGGTGGGGTAACGTCTGCGGCGTTGAACTACCTGCCATTCGCCTTGGCCCTGAGATGCGCGAGCTTGGTTTCCTCCTTCAGTCGCCATTAAATTTGGAACTCATATGACCCCAGATGTCATGCCAAAGTTCTACCGACGTTCTTTGAAAAACAATGCGCAAGCTTGCTGGCAGTGGGAACTAGTGGGGGATCAATCATTGCATGGAAACACACCTATTCACTGATCAACTCCTGGGCAACCCCACATTCCATCTCCGCGGTTCTTCGGCAACTCGCAACTGCTGCGGTCTTTCAGGTCACATCGGTTTATGGCCTGAGTGTAGATGACAGAAAACCCAATTTCATTGTTGAATTAACAAAGCTGGCACAAGGGACCTCCCACCCATGGATATTGCTCGACGATTTTAACCTAACCCGTTGGATCTCCGACCGTCCCGGAAATCCAAGAGGTATGGCTCTAATGCATTTGTTTAATGATTTCATCAGGGACGCACATGTGGTGGACGTTCCTCTAAACAATCGACGCTACACATGGTGCAACAAACAGCCAACCCCAAATTTCTCCAAAATAGACAGGGTGTTCGTCACTCCTGACTGGTCCCAGGAATTCGCAATCGTCTCCCTACAGGCCCACGAAATGGTGGTCTCCGATCACTGCCCCCTTCTGCTAACTTGCAGCCACGGACGCAGGAGGAAGCCGGAGCATAAGTGGGAAAATTTCTGGTTCTCATACCCGGAAGTCCAACAGAAAATAGGTCAAATTTGGGAAGAGGGGGTTACCAACGTAGGCCTGCAAGGTTTCTATCAAAAAACAGAAGCTCTGCTGAAGAAGCTAATCGTATGGCACAAGGAAAGATTCGGTCGATTGAAGGAACATATTTCACTCTCCAAACAGGCAATCCTCCTGTATGACCGAATTGAAGAGCAAAGACCTCTCCAACCGGCGGAATTCAAACGAAGGCTCGAATTACAGGCCAAGGTTTATGAATTGGCCAACATTGAAGAAAACAGGTGGCGGCAACGTTCGCGCTGCCAATGGCTCAAAGCGGGAGATGGCAACACAGCCTTCTTCCATTCATGGGCATCATCTCGGGCAAGGAAGAATACCATCAGACATGAGGATCGGATTCTGACAAACCCAATGGACATTGAGCAAGCCTTCTTCTCATCTTTGCAACAGCTGCTAGGGACAGCGGCGGAACCTATTCCCTTCGATCCCTCCAGGTTATATCCTCAGGGACCTGACCTAACTGAGTTGGAGACTGTTTTTACTGAGGAGGAAATACATGACGCAGTTCGGGGCCTTGCTTCTAACAAAGCCTCGGGTCCAGATGGACTCACCAGTGAGTTCATCAAGAAATACTGGCCAACAGTGAAAACGGATCTCATGCACATTATGAACCAATTTCACATCGGGGACCTCAACCTGAGACCGTTCAATCGCGCCAATGTGGTAATGCTACCTAAAAAAGAAGAAGCTCTCACAACCGCCGACTTTAGACCAATTAGCATTATAAATCTTATCCCTAAGCTGATATCGAAAGTCCTAGCTAATAGGCTCACCAGGTTCTTGCCCGATTTGATTTCTATTGAACAGACGGCATTCCTACCGGGTAGATTTATCTCTGAAAATTTCTTGGTAACTCGCGAAATTCTGCACCATGCCGCGAAGACTAAACGACCCACAATCCTCGCCAAGATTGATTTCAGTAAAGCCTTTGATTCTTTAGAGTGGGGTTTTCTATTTGAGGTCATGAAGGCCCGGCATTTCCCAAACCGATGGGTAAGTTGGATTAAGACATTGCTCGAAACATCCTCCACCCGAGTGCTGATCAATGGAAACCCATCTGACTATTTCTTTCATGCCAGGGGTCTACGCCAGGGGGACCCTATTTCTCCCCTCCTCTTTATTCTTGCTGTCGATGTCTTGCAATGCATGGTAAAAAACCTCAATGGATTGCTACACGCACCTATCTCCCGGAAGCTGCCCGATCCGATCATAGCAATGCAATATGCGGATGACACCGTTTTCACCTTGCATGCTGATGAACAAACAATTATCTCTTTCAAACTAATGCTGAGGGCTTTCTCGGCAATCTCGGGTCTGACCATTAACTACTCCAAGAGCTCTCTTCTTCCCATAAACATGGCCGATGACCAAATCTCATGATCCATGCGAATTCTAGGTTGCCTGCGAGCATCTTTGCACTTACATACCTTGGCATGCCGCTCTCCATGTCGTCCCCAAAAAGAGCCGACTACTTGCCATTAATTGAGGGATTTGAAAAACGGCTTCAAGGTTGGAGCTCCAAACTCCTCTCCAGAGGAGGACGCCTACAACTCACCAGGTCAGTTCTATCTGCATTGCCCATATACTTCATGACGTGCTTTAGACTACCAAAATGGGTCATCCAGAGGATTGACAGAATCAGGAGGGGCTTCCTTTGGGGGAGATGTCAGGGAGCAACAAAAGGATTATCGCTCATGAACTGGCCTCAGGTCTGCATGCCTCGCGCTTGGGGTGGGTTGGGGGTTATGAACATCGACACCCAAAATATAAGCTTGTTACTACGTTGGTTATGGAGCCCAAATAAGGAACCCGGGGCTCTGTGGTCAACCATGATCACCAAGATTAGAGTATCTTGTATCCATGGAAGATACAGATGGAACTCCAGCGGATCCTTTTTCTGGAAACAACTACTAAAATTGCTACCTTGGTTCGCATGGAGCTGTGATTTGGGAGACACTGAGGCTAGATGGAAATGGGATGAAAAGGGGCTGTACACCTCTAGATCATTCTACAGCATGGTTACAACAGGAGGCAGGGAGAAATGGCCTTTCTCTGCGATATGGAAAGCCAGGATACCTGCTACGGTGAAGATATTCACCTTTCTCCTGCTCCAAGGACGTCTCTTGACCAGAGATGTCTTGCAGACCCGACAAATCGTATGCCCCACAGAATGTGCCCTCTGCCCCCAACAGCAAGAATCAACAGTACACCTATTCTTCCAGTGCCCTTATGCAAGGAGAGTATGGCAAGGCATAGCAAGAACAACAGGCTTTCACCTAGTGCAACAAAAAGATGACGTATGTTCCACCTGGGAGGACTCTTGGAACAAGCTTAAGAGGAAAGGCTCTAATAATTTTGTTATATTATCGCTTTGGCTTGTTAGCGGGTGCTGGCACATATGGTTGCAGCGCAACAGCAGAATTTTCAGAGATGAACTCCTACCCCCGGAGTTAACAGCTAACAGGGCTTTGGAGACTGGCAGACTATGGTTAGCAAACTGCGGTAGTTAGCATACATTGTAAATAGGTCCGAGCCATGTGTAGAAAGAAGGGCTTTAAGCCATAGGGAGGAGATTATGTAAATACAATCTTTATTTATCAATAAATTCAGGCAGCCTCTGCCTCTTTTTCAAAAAAAGTTGTATAACTTTAATACATTCATTTTTCATTATATAATTGTACTACAATCTAAATTCAAACTAAATTAAACTAAATTATTCCAAATTGGCATGTAGCATCTAATTAATTACTGGGCTCTATGGAGTCCTAGTAATAAGCCTTCAATTAATTATAACTAACTCCTTGTAATGGGCCTAGCCCACCTGTTTCTCTCAGATTATTAATTACTAGGCTCTATGGAGTCCTTGTAATAGGCCTTAAATTAATTATTCCGATCCAACGCGAATCTTATTACCTGCTCTCAATTCCAATTCGGTTTTGCCCCAAATTCAAAAGCTGGCTATCCAATTCCAATTCCAATTCCGCTTTCCCCCCAAACAGTCCATTTCCCAGTTCTCACCTACACTACGTACTCAAATCAAAAGTTCCGACAGCCTCTTTCATTGAGTGCCGCTTCACGTCTCTCACCCCTTCTTTCTCTCTCTTCTTCATAGGGTGGTACAAATCTTTTTTTTTTTTTTGAAAAGCATGGTAGAAGCAACCAGCAAAAAGGCTTCATAGGGTGGTACAAATCTGAGCTGTTTCTTTACAAATGTTGTTGGCAAAACTGTTGATTTTGGATGTTTCTCACAATTTTGGGCAAAAGTCTTCCCAGTGACAAAAGCCATATCAAATCCATTTCAAAAGGCTTCCCAGTAATTAAAATCCACCTGGTTTGCCAGATTGTTGGCACAAACCACTAATCATGAGCACATCACTTGCTCGACCAAATTCCTGTGAGGATTTTACCTATGAAGCCAGTCAAGATCACAACAGACAGGGACACAGTCATGATCAATGCTTTTCTAGTTCACTTTTTATGTCCTCCATGACTGATTTGACCTTGGTCAGCTGTATGCTCACAATGGGATACAACGACAGCATCGCCTAGAAGCAGTCCACCATCAAGCAGTCGTGCATCAACACATATAATATATATTTTATAATATATATATATATAGAGAGAGAGAGAGAGAGATAGACTATGGTGAGTAAAACAAGTTTGTACTCCACGCGTCATTATTTCCATTTTGAAAATTCAAACTACAATCCGAACCGCTCAACATGATCTCCATATTGAAATGTGCTTGGAGACCAAATTTTACATTTTTTGGAATTTTTTTACTATTTATTAAATCACTTTGAAAATCTCTGATCCATTGGTCCAGAATTTTTTACTGTTTTGTTACTGTTCACCCGGACCAGCATTTTTCAAAGTGGCTTAATAAATAGTAAAAAAATTCCAAAAAATGTAAAATTTGGTCTCCAAGCACATTTCAATATGGACATCATGTTGAGCGGTTTGGATCGGTTGTTTGGATTTTCAAAATGAAAATATTGTGTGGAGTACAAACTTGTTTTACTCCATGGCTTAGCTAAGCCCATCCCATATATATATATATATATATATATATAGTGCTGGGCTTAGCTACTTCATGGAGTAAAACGACTTGGTGCTCCACGCCTCATTATTTTCATTTTGAAAATCCAAACGACCGATCCGAACCGCTCAAGTTGTTCTCCATATTGATATGTGCTTGGAGACCAAATTTTACATTTTTTGGAATTTTTTTACTATTTATTAAGCCACTTTGAAAATCACTGATCCGGCGGTCCAGAAATTTTTACTGTTTTTTTACTGTTCATAAGGATTTTCAGATTTTCAAAGTGGCTTAATAAATAGTAAAAAAATTCCAAAAAATGTAAAATTTGGTCTCCAAGTACATTTCAATATGAAGAACATGTTGGAAGGTTCGAATCGACTATTTGAACTTTGAAAATGAAGATATGGCGTGAAGTACAAAGTCGTTTTACTTCATGAAGTAGCTAAGTCCATCTCTATATATATATATATATATGAGCTGGGCTATGGAGAAAAGACAGAATCGCCCCCAAATCGCTAGACTCGCTCCCAAATCGCGAGAATCAGTCTGAAATCGGTCAAAACTGGCTTGAATCGGCCGATTCACCACTGTTCAACCAGGTTTTTGTCTGAAAAATCAGTCGCCGAGTAACTCGGTCAAAAATCGAATTGGTGTCATCCGATTCCTTTCAGACTCAGCAGAGTTTGCAGACTACACCCACACACACACTGAAAAAATGACTTCATTGATCATATGTGAATCGGAGGTAATGGTGATTAACTAGCAGTATATAATTTTTTTTTCAGGAATATAAATGAGATAAATATTGCACATACTGGACACACAACCGGTACGAGGCTATGGTACGGCAATGGTTCGGTAAACCACAAATTAAAGGTAGATGAGACGTGGGTAATTGAAGAAGCTGATTTTAATTTGTGGGGCCTCACGCTGGACTATTTCTTACCGCCGGTCGACCTTAAATGGGAATGACTGCACATGAATTAAAAAACAAAATGACTAGGCATGATATAGAGCAGCATTCATGATCAATTTAATTTGTTTCTTAATTTGTATATTTTCTTTTTTTGGTATGTTAATAAATAAATAAAACAATTATTGTTTTACTCTGTATTAGAGAAAAAAACTAGCTCCCATGGCCACATTGGACATGAGAAATTAATTAATAGAATCATTTCAGTTCTGAAAATTCAAATGCATGCTCTAAATATTGCCTAACGTTTATGAAGGATATATATTTAAAGAAGTGAGAATTTCTTGACAATGACTTATATATATCTTGACAATTATGATAACAACTTCTCAAATTATGTGGTTGTTTTTAGAGAGTACAATTTAATTTTGAAATTAGTGGGTGTTTTGTCTGGTTTTATGGGTTAGTACTTGTTTCAACTTTAGTCCTAGGATTGTAGTATTTATTTAAGAAGATATTTTTTAATTTTTTTCTTTTTTTTGATGTTTTTTTAATATTCCAATTTCCCTCAATGGATGTATGTGATTGCCTTAAATGTTTTTTGCAACACACTAATGGTACCTTGCGGCTTGTTGTTCCTAAGAAACTACCTGTTCACAATTTTGAAGAAACAATTGACTTTTTGAGTTATGATTGGGTTTTCTGTCTGCCTCCAAGTATCGTGTGGTAAATTAAAGGATAGGGTTAAAATCGTGCTATTTAATTAGTGAAAGCAAAAAATATGACGGACGACGACGACGACAACAACAACAACAACAACAACAACAATAATAATATATAGTTTGTAAAACATCGTACCTCTCGTTAGCTTGATATATAAGACTGACTTTGATGCATAATTAGTCCTAAATCTAGTCACAAATTTCATATTTTGCTGCATATTTATTTATATCAATAGATAATGAATCGGGGCAGTATGTATGTATGAATGCAGGTTTTATTATACATTTAGAATATATAGATGCAAGAAACAAGCGTATAGAACGTTTGATGTGTCAAATAATTTACCTTGTTACGCCACATCATACCAATGTAAACTTGAAAGAAAATCAATAATTGGTGCAAGAAAGAAAAATAAAATAGTATGGAAGATTCCATGCCACTACAATCTTCCATGCCCCCCAGAGATCTATGACGGAAACATAACATCCAGAGCACATTACAAAGGCCCACAAAAAAAAAAAAAAAAAATTCATTATAGTACCATTCAAAAGAGCAGAAACACCAATTTAATCCCCAAATTCCGACCAAAAAAAAAAAAAATCCATCTTACTGCTGACCGGGCCTTGATGGTGCTTTTGAAGAAATGACCCTACAAAAGAGCAGAATTTTAAATAATAATTAGTGAGAATTCAAAAAGGAATCAAATATATGGAATATAATTGGAGTCTTGTGGGTGCAAGAAAGACATCATAAAAAAATTGTGCAAATTAATTGGACAAGAGCTTTATTATATTATATAGCAGCAACAACCAACTAATATAAAATTTAATGTTCATTTGTTCAACCAGGAACAATTCAATCAGTCGACAAATCCTACCAAGACTTATGATTACAGAAAATTAAAAAAGTTCAGTGATCTAAATATATAGATTCAAATAATGATAAAATTACGAACCTGATTAAGCAAATTGCCAATAATTTCCAATTTCAAGGTCAGGACAGCTGCAACCAAGAACAAGCACATCACAAGGCCCAGATGTAATCAACTCATATGGTAGAACACAAAGCAATTTACAGGATGTGATTTCTATTCTTGTAAGTGATGAAATGTTGTGTGGGCCGAATTGTGGCATTTCATGAGATAAATCTCCAAATAGCTCAGTAGATTCCACTGACTGCAGTCCATCCATTGTTAGTGATTTCAGGTTTTTACAGGAATAAATTCCCAGTTTTTCCAACATATCCAGATGACCTAGTCCGGTAATCAACTGCAGGTAGTCACACTCTGAAATTTGCAAAAATTCAAGCTGGGAGGGCAGCTGCTCCAGCTGTATAGTTCGGATACTGGAACATTTAATAATGTTGAGGTACTTGAGAGTGTGAAGATTGCCGAATGGAAGGGATTGAATATAGCCACAACTTTCAAACGTGAGTTCTTCAATTGACTGCAATAAAAATGGATCCCTCATCCATCCTGGTACTATGGCAGAAGGATAACCATTTACTCGAAGCCTCTTGAGGTTAGGATGTGGCTGGAGGCATTCTAATAAGGAAAAATGTACATCATCTGCCCCAACTATGCCGCCCTCACAAGCTTCTGGTATGAGATATAATAACAGCTGTGAGTATGTGTCACCAAAATCTTCAAACAGATCATCCCAGCATAACTCTAAAATCTTAAGTTTGCACTTATTTCTCAGGTTAGCACGCTTGGCATCTTCTAAATTACTGATGTTCTTTAAGCTTCCAATAGAGATTTTTTCTTCAAGGTCCTTCATATCCTTTAACCAACCTATAGTTCTAACATTCCAATATGCTAAAATTTTTGTCATTGACGGAAAATTAACGAGACCATGAGGGACATAATCCAAAAAATAACCATCAATAAATAATTTCTGTAATTTAGTAAGTGAACAGAGTGATTTTGGTATCTTTTTAAGGTTGCGATCAGAAGAAATTTCTAGAAACTGTAAGTTAGCAAGATCACCAATATTTTCAGGCAAATATTCAAGGGATTCACACACAACTTCTAAAGCCAGTAGGTTGTAAAGGAGACCAATGGATGATGGTAACATTTTAAGGCGTGTAGAAATAATACTTAGATAGGTAAGATGTTTCAACTCGGAAATGTAGTGGGGAATCTTTGTCAAATGATCCCATTGCAGTTTCAATACCCTGAGCACTTAAAATTTAGTGAGGTTACACAAGGTTACATCTCCCAAACAATCTTGACAATCTTCCATCAACTCCATATTTAGGTCAATTGCCTTTGTACAGTTTGTACAGTATCCGTACTCAAAATCCCCGTAGCATTCTTGGATATCCATAAAAATAGTTCTTAAACCCTTCATATTTTGTTGGGGAATTTGATTTACATATCCCATGGAACCTCTTACATATAAATGGTATGCTTCTTGCGGAACAGTTCCCTCTGGACTATCAAATGGCTGATTGATCTCCACCGAGTAGTGTTCATTCTCAGAATTAAGTCGAGCAAGATCAAGGATTATATCATGCAACTTGCAACTTTCTGAATATAATGGGTGGGATATTGTAGTTTCATCATCAAGAAAGGACCTCTCTTTTAACTCATTATAATATTCAACACCAATTTCTATGATTTTTCTATTGTTCCGGGACTCGATGTAACCATGAGCAATCCACAACTTTATCAAATCGATCTTTTGTAATATGTAATCTTTTGGGTACATTGAGCAAAACAAAAAACATGGCTTAAGATGGGCAGGTAGATGAGCATAGCTAATCTGAAGTGCTGGGAAAATCACTTCTTTTGATTCTTTTATTTCCCAAAGATCACTTTCTAGAATCTCCCTCCAAACCTCTTCATCAGTTTCATGCCTAAGGAGACTTGCAATTGACTTCACAGCCAATGGCAACCCACCACACTTTCTTGTAATCTCCCTTTCCATATCTACCAATTGTTTTGGCATGGTGTAACTTGTACCACTAAATGCATAATGCTCAAATAACTGCCAGCATGAATATTCTGATAAGTTACATGGGTTAAAACAGGTTGTTGTTTGCATGACCTTTGCTACCTTTTTATTTCTTGTTGTCACGAGAATTCTAACCATCCTTGCTTCTTTAAAAGGAACTCGAAACGATTCCCAAAGATTCTGATTCTCGTTCCACACATCATCTAAAACGAGTAGTATTGTTTTCCCCTTGACAATTTTTGCAAGCTCTTCTTGTAATTGGCTAAACTCACTTAAACCACATTTGGTTTTGGAGAATGATTGAATGGTTGTTTTCATGAGTCTCCTAGGATCAAATTCTTCGGAGACATATACCCACCCATTTAAATCAAAGCACCGGGAAACCCTCTCATCTTTGTAGACAAGTTGGGCAATGGTGGTTTTTCCGAGCCCACCTTTCCCAACAATTGAAATGACTGAGAATGACTTTTCTTTTTCAGTTAGTAAGAAATCAATGACCTTTGAAATGTCGGCATCTCTGCCAAAAATGTTTGCCTCATCCACCATGTGACCCCTAGGGGGTCGTAAAATTTTGTTATTTGGACGCCTCACCCCATCACTCTCCCTTAATTGAAGAGCCTCACGATCCTTTGCTATTTCATCAAGTCGACTTCTTATTTTGTTAAGCCGATCAACAATGCCATCCGGAATTGGTACAATGTACTGTTAAAAAGAAATGAATTACAATGCTAAATTTCATAAATATGTTAGCTGCAAATGATAATTAACAGATCAAGACGCCTACGATGTGAATGACTGCACCATCCTGTGGCAAATTGACCTCCGACTTTTAACCAATAATCGAATTTGTACCGAAATAAGTTACAGAAGTTCCTTTTTATTTAAAAATAAGAATTGCTTAGTTCAATTGTATCATATATGTTATGTATATATTTTAAACGAAATGTTTTTATCAATGTAAAAGCATAAATTAATCAGCATGCATATAATGGTTTCAGTGTTATTTTGTTAGGTACTGCAATTCTATAAATAATTGCCTAATTAGATTGGATGGTCCGGATTGGTATCGTGAAATAATGGCAGCTGGTAATCACAAACCAATTTTTACTATTCACACAACACTAATCAAATTTTTGTTGTTGAATGATTATACTCTTGCCTAGATTTTTTTCTCAAATAACACATTATCTCTTTTCATTAATGTGTGGATTTTATTATTTTTAATATTATATAAAATTTAAATTCAGAAAAAAATTGTTGGTTTAGATTAGATCTTTTTAAATTGTCTTAAATAAAATATTTAAAATTGTACTCTCCATAAGCTAGCTAGCTAGAGCTCACTTAAACAATTTAATAATTTAATTATACACTGAATTATAATAATTATATTATATTTAAAAATATTAATTAAAATTAATTTTTTTCATTGCTCTTTTTTATTCTAATTTGAAATTCAAGATTTTACCTTATAACGACAAAAAAGAAAAAAATACTAGCATAGCGAAAATCCTTCTGATTTCTATATGCACAAGGAGAAATGAGAGGTAGCACAGTTAGTTAGGAAAAAGTTCTAGAACTGTTGGTTATCCAAAAGTAGAGATTTCAATTCCCCTCATGACTTCATAGCCTCTGCAAAGGGTTTTTTTTTTAAAAGGATTTCTATATGTACAAGGCACTAACCTCCATCTGCTTTCTCTTGTGAAAACCAGAAGCCTCATAAGCCTTTCTTGCCTCTACTTGAACGCGTGTGACCTCATATCGGTACTCACTGAGCACATCCTCAGCATCATAAGAAACCTTTTTGAGCTCCTTAAGCCAGAACTTGACGGAGCGGTCTATGATCTCCCTCTCCTCAGCATCATACATTGTTGCCTTGATCCACTTCAGAGTTTGCATCAGCCTCTCCAGATCCTCCTCAACGGCACGAGCACGCTCCCTTTCTGAGTTATTTGATGAAGAGGAAGAAGGAGCCTGAACAGAGGTTCTAATTGAGGGGAGCAAATTGGTGGCTAGAGAGAGCAGAGAGGTTATCAAATTCCCTGCCATTTTTCTCTGTGGATTTCTGTAAAAAATGAGAAATGAGAAATGAGTAAAGAGCAGCAAAATCTGAGGAGGTAAGGTAAGCTCTTGGAAATGGGGTTGAGAAGACTTCCACAGTAGTCAATATTAGTTTGTTTCCTGTTTTCTTTTTGTTTGTGTTTTATTTTGAGTAGAACTAGGGTGTTCCTAAGCTCACCAAGCCTCTCGTGAGCTCAACTCTAAAATCTATTGAATTGACTTCAAACGACATTTCCAAACTGTTAGATGTTCAATCTATATTAAAATGTGCTTGGAGACCAAATTTTTCATTTTTTTCATTTTTTTACTATTTATTAAGCCGGTTTGAAAACCGTTGTTTTTATTAAAATTCTGCACCATTGGAAAACAGCGGTTTTCAAACCGGCTTAATAAATAGTAAAAAAATTTCAAAAAATATAAAATTTGGTCTCTAAGCACATTTTAATATAAATTAAACATCTAACGGTTTAGAAATGTCGTTTGAAGTCCTTTCGATAGGTTTTAGAGTTGAGCTCACGAGAAGCCTTGGTGAGCTTAGGAACACCCTAGTTCTACTCTTTTATTTTTAACGAGAGTGGATGGATACTTTAGGTGGAGTGGGGTCACTAATTATTAAAGCTCTGTAGTTGTAAAAATGAGAAAAGACAAAAGAGAGAGAGTATAATGAGGAGATAATTGTTTTTTTTTGTAGAAATTAATAAAAAGTAAGAGAGAAAAATAGAAAGAGTACATTAGGTTTTTGATTGATAGAAAAATCGGTAGGATTTTATCATATTTAAAAATAAAAAAAGATCAAATCGGTAGAATTAATCCAAACCAGTTTTTATTTTTTTCCTTTTAATTTTCTATTAAAATATAAAAAGATTTTATGAAAATAGATATCTTCAAATTTAGATATAATAGAAATATTTCATCTACTTTTTGAAAAACATTTTATATTTTACTAGAGATCTAATAGAAGAATTCCTAGCGATCCAAACTTTTTTATGTTTAGAATCGGTAGATATCCTAACAATTTTTCTACTAATGAAAAATCTAATGTACTCTTTCTATTTCTTTCTCTTCTTTTTTATTAATTTCTACAGAAATTTTTTTCGTATTGAGAAGATAAGCTCTTGATAGCACAGTTCTCGATGCTTTCGGTGGAGTGGAGGGAATCAGAGTAGGTCCGATGCCCATCAAGATTCGTGTGATCTGTATCAAAATCCGTGCAAGTCTGTATCAATTTCCGTACACATAGATCTTGATGCTAATCGTACGGTCCTAGAGCTAATTGAACCTAAATATAGGTCCGATGCCCATCGGATCTACTCCTATCTCGGAGTGGATAGGTAGAAAATCACTGTTTTTGGATGGTCCAGAATTTTCAGATCAAGTGATTTTCTACCTATTTAGATAGTAAAAAAATTCGAAAAAATGTAAAATTTAGTTTGAAAGTACAAATTCATTTTATAATCATGTTGAATGGTTCGGATCGACCGTTAGAATTTTAAAAACTCAAATATTGAGCCGTAGCATAGACCAAACTGTGCTATGCATAGTACCATGGCCTCACTCATTAATATTTGTAGGATAACACAGTGGGAAGCGCTCCCTTATCGATATCATCGCTTAATATATTTATTAAGTGCTCCTTTATCGTAAACGTTGTATTTTTTGTATTATTTGATTTCTTCTCTAGTGGGTACGTGGTTCGAGGTTAAATTGAATTGGTAAACCAGCCATTGGTTGAATCCACGGTAAAAAATAGTTGCTTTTAATACGTACGTAATTAGTATATTTTTTAGAGTGCAAACAATTGCAGAAACAATTTTATCTCGAACTCGTTTACAAGTTTATATGAAGCATACTTTGCGTTAACCCGGACAATATACAAATTTAAAGTTTATATATAGTTTACACTTAAAAAAAAAATTAACGGTCGTAGATAACACACTAGTATATAAAAAAGAACATTTTTCTTAACACACAAGTATGAAAATAAAGTATTTCCCCTCACAATTACCCGGTTCATTTTCATTTTGTAGAACTATAGAGTAGTAATTAATGACTTTTAGAGTAATAATTAATAAATATAAATTATCACACTTGATTCATTTCTCTTCTTTAATAAATGTCGCCTTCCTTAAATTTTTGTTTTCTGAGTGGCAAAAAGGCTTGATGAAAGAAGCATTAAATTTTAGAGGAGGCAGCAGTGGTGAAATAGGAGGAGTTTCATTCAAAGAGAGATAATCATGGAGAAAACAAAGGAGAAAGATATAACGGGGGAAGAGAAATGTGGCATGTGAGAGAAGCGTAGATTGTTAACTAAACTCAAATATAATATGAAAAGAAATTGGTCAAAGTCAAAAAAGGCTGCCCTGTTTTGCTCTGTCTTATGCCGCTGCTGGGAACAGAGGACTTCTATTTGGGCCAAGCCCAATTAATAATGTCGGCAAGAAAGAAAACAACAAATGAGAAGTCAAATGAAAATTTGCTTAGTCAAAAATGTAGGCTGCCGACTTTCATATTTAGAAGAAAAGTTTGAATTGTATTTTTGTTATAATTAATGAGCTATAGCTTAGTTGTATCTTGATATGTCGGTTTTGGCTATGTCGGTTAAATTAGAACCGACTTTGTAAACTTTAAATAGGAGTGTGGTGTCATGTATCATGTATTATTAAAATTCTAATGAAACAATAGTTATCTTATTTCTAGTCTCTCTCTCTCTCCCTATTTGAAATTCTTATTTACAATTTGTTTGAGTGTCAACATAGATTGGAGGGTAAAATGGGTATTTCATAAATTTTAAATGAATTTTAATAGAAAAGATAATAAAATGGGTAAATTTGTGAGTTTATAAAATTTAGAAGGGTAAATATGATATTATGAATATTTGAGAGGGGAATATGTAATTTTTAAGATTTTGAGGGGTATACATAAAATTGCCCCATCCCAAAAAACAATTACTGTTTAGTTGTCCCTCCTAGCCTTAATTACTGTTTAGTTGTGACTTGGCGCTATATAGCTAGCTATAACGTTTTTTTAGTCTTTTTGCGATGACGCGATAATCAGTATTTAAACCATTGAAATAATATAATTATCATTATTGTGAAAAATAAATATATTGTTTCATCAATAGTTAGTTAGAATAATGCAACATTATAATGTACAATTATAAATCAGTGGACAGTGGCAGAGACAGACTTTTAACTTATGAGAGTCAAAACGTAATAGAGTAAATCATATAAAAATTTCATATAAATTCTGATGGTCAATTTCAGCTTGGAGTTCAGGATATAATAAGTATAGAGCCTATATCAGAAAAAAATTATAGACTAAGAAGAATTTGAAACTTTGCTCCTAATTAAATGTTAGGCTAAAAGGGCTGTGAAGTTCTAAAGGGATGTACTATAGAGAAGAACAGTAGAGAAGTCAGACACCAAGAAGAATATTTTCCTTCCCTTTAATTCAATTTTTATGGATCTTAAGATATGCGTTGCAGTTGTAGGCTATTGTAAAAGAAATTAATATGGGCTTTCTCTGGGCTAATATTAAAAATGAGTAAATGTTCTGTGGGCCTTGATGGTCACCTATAGGGCTGCTCTCAGTAGTCATTACTTAATTAGCTGTCAGATTTAAAGGGTTGTGTCGTTGACAGCATGATCCACGACATTAATTAGAAAATTATTATTTTTTGCTTGTGTAACATTTTAGAATCAATTAGATGGAGGAAAAGATATATCTAACTTTTTTATTTTAATAGCTATTCAGATATTAAGTTCAATAAAGAATTAAAAATAAAACATTGCTCAATATATAATAAGGTTCTAAATAGCGCGCTATAGCATTTTCGGACCATAAAAGCTATGGCACTATTGGTGTTATAGCGCACAATGTTTTTTCAACTGTTCTGCTATGACACGATAAACGCTATTTAAACCTTTAATATATAGTATTAACATACCATTTATCGGGAAAAAATAGAAAAATTTAGAGAATAAGAAAGAAGAATTTAGAACATTGCTCCTATCCATAAAGATTGACAAAAGAACTTGTTAGTCTATAGGGAAGATTATTGGAGAAGTCAGACACCCACTGAAAATCCATTTTCTGCTGGAAACTTTCACATGGAGTTTCTTGACCAAATAAACAAGAATCATCCAGACAACGAGCAAAAAATTAACTGTCGGCTTAATAATTCTTCAAGTGGAGAAGAAATGAAGAAAAACTAAAAGAATATAGGGAAAATACAAAATCAATGAAAATGAGTCACACAAACAAACTCTTTCCATTTATTATTAATCATATAAAAAATTGAATAGTAAATTAATTTCTATCAAGGATCTTCCTGCGGCCTCGCTCCTAATTAATGTTCTTTGTGGCGAAAGGAAGACATTATAAAAAAAAAGCTGCAAATTAATTTGACAAGAGCTTTTTAACAACAACAAACAAGGAATATTATAAATAAAATGATTATTTGTTGAACCAGGAGCAATTTAATCAGTTGACAAATCCTACCAAGATGTATGATTACAAAAAAGTATAAGAGTTGAGTGGTCTAAAATCTAAATATTCAAATAATAATAATAAATGACAAACCTGATTTGATTTATTGTAGATGTCCAATTTCAATGTTAGGGCAGCCGCAATCACAAACACGCACATAACAAGGCTCAGATGGAATCAACCCATCTGGCAGAACATGAAGCAATTCACAGTCTTCAATTTCCAACCTTTTAAGTGATGAAATGCTCTGCTGGCCGATATGTGGATTTTCCTTAGTGGAATCACCAATTGGCTCAGTAGATTCCACCAACTGCAGTCCATCCATCGTTATTGATTTCAGGACTTTACATGACAAAATATCCAGTATAGCCAACATATCCAAATTCCCTAGTCCGGTAATCAACTCCAGGTTTTCACACCATAAAATCTTCAATTCTTCAAGCTGGGAGGGCAGCTGCTCCAGCTGCAGAACTCGGATACTAGAACATACATCAATGGTGAGGTGCTTGAGAGTGTGAAGATTGCTAAATGGAAGAGATTGAATATTGTCACAGTGTTCTAACCAGATTTCGTGAATTGATTGCAAGGAACATGGATCACTCATCCATCCCGGTACTGTGGCAGAAGGATAACATCCTACTATTAGTTTTTTGAGGTTAGGATGTGGCTGGAGGGATTCTAACCAAGAAAAATCTGCATCAGGGACACCAACCCACTCATCTTCACAACCTTCTGGATCAACGATTAACATCAGGTCTGATTTCAAGTTTGATATGTACAACTCAGGATACCAGCATAAATACAATGATTCAAGTTTGCACTTATTTCTCATGTTTGTACACTCGGCATCTTTTAAGTTACTCACTCCATAAATAGAGAGATTTCCTTCAAGGTCCGTCATATCCTTTAACCAGGCTACAGTTCTAACGCTCAACCATGCTTTCATTGTCTTTATTGCTGGAAAATTAACATGCCCATGAGGGACATAATCCAAGGACTTATTTCCAATATCTAATCTCAGTAAGTTACTAAGTGAACCGAGTGATTTAGGTAGATTCGTAAGATTTTCAGATTGAATATTTAAAAACTGTAAGTTAAGAAGATCACCAATACTTTCAGGTAGATATTCAAGGAGATTGCAATAAAGAATTAAAGTCTGCAGGTTGTAAAGGAGGCCAATGGATAGTGGCAACATTTTAAGACGTGAAGATGTAATACCAAGATAGGCTAGATGTTTCAACTCGGAAATAGAATCAGGAATCCTTGTCAAATTATCCCCTTTCAATTCCAATACCTTGAGTGCTTCAAATCTTTTGAGGTTACATATTTCAACATTTCTCGAACATTCTTTATAACATTCCGACAACTTCGAATTTAGGTCTGTTGCCTTGGTATTTCTTATACAATACTCGTGCTCCAAATGCCCGCGGCAAGCTCTCAGATCCGTATAAAGAGTTCTTAAACCCTTCAGATTTGGTTGGAGAATTTGATTTACGTATTCAACGAAACCACCTACATATAAATGGTATGTTTCTCGCGGAACCGTTCTCTTTCGAATATCAAGTGGCTGATTGATCTCCACCGAGTAGTGTTCATTCTCAGAATTAAGTCGAGCAAGGTCATGGATTATATCGTGCAACTTACAATCTTCTGAAGATTGATATGAAAAATCATCAAGAAATGACCTCTCTTTTAACTCTTCATAATATTCAGCACCAATTTCTATGATTCCTCTTTTACCCCTGGACTCGATGTAGCCATGAGAGATCCATAACTCTATCAAATGCATCTTTACTAATAAGTAATCTTTTGGGTACAATGAGCAAAACAAAAAACACGGCTTAAGGTGGCCAGGTAGATGAGCATAGCTGATCTGAAGTGCTGGGAATATATCATTCGATGAATTTGTTTCCCAAAGATCACTTTCTAGAATCTCTCTCCAACTCTCTTCATCTGGTTCATGGCTAAGGAGGCTTGCAATCGACTTCACAGCCAATGGCAACCCACCGCACTTTCTCATAATCTCCCTTCCCATTTCTTCAAAGTGTGTTGGCATGGTGTAACTTGTACCACTAAATGCATAATGCTTAAACAACTGCCAACACGAACTTTCAGGCAAGTTATTCGGCCTAAAAAGAGTTGTTGATTGCATGACCTTTGCAACCTGATCATTTCTTGTTGTCACGAGAATCCTGACCATCTTTGCTTCTTTAAATATAACTCGAAACGACTCCCAAAGACTTTTATTCTCATTCCACACATCATCTAAAACAAGCAGCATTGTTTTTCCTTTCACAGTTTCTGCAATCACTTCCTGTAATGGGCTCAACTCACTCACACCACAATTGGTTTTGGAGACTGATTCAATGGTTGCTTTGACGAGTCTCATGACATCAAATTCTTCAGAAACACATACCCACCCAAATAAGTCAAAGCATCGGGAAACCCTCCCATCTCTGTAGATAAGTTGGGCAATGGTGGTTTTTCCGAGACCACCTTTGCCTACAATTGAAATGACTGAGAATGATTTTTCTTTTTCAAATAGTAAGAAATCGATGACCTTCAAAATTTCAGCATCTCTACCAAAAATGCTTGCATCATCCACCATGTGGTCCGTTGGGGGTCGTAAAATTTTGTTGTTTGGACGCCTCACCCCATCACTCTCCCTTAATTGAAGAGCCTCACGATCCTTTGCTATTTCATCAAATCGACTTCTTATTTTATTAAGCCGATCTACAATGCCATCAGGAATTGGTACAATGTACTGTTCAAAAAGAAATGAATTACAATGCTAAATTTCAAAATTTGTTAATTGAAAATGATAATTAAGGGATCAAGCCTACAATGAGCTAGAACGACTGCACCATCCTGTGGCAAATTGACCTCCGACTGTTAACCAATAATCGAATTTGTACGGAAATAAGTTACAGAAGTTCCTTTTTATTTAAAAATAAGAATTGCTTAGTTCAATTGTATGATATATGTTATGTATATATTTTAAACGAAATGTTTTTATCAATGTAAAAGCATAAATTAATTAGCATGCATATAATGGTTTCAGTGTTATTGTGTTAGGTACTGCAATTCTATAAATAATTGCCTAATTAGATTGGATGGTCCGGATTGGTATCGTGAAATAATGGCAGCTGGTAATCACAAACCAATTTTTACTATTCACACAACACTAATCAAATTTTTGTTGTTGAATGATTATACTCTTGCCTAGATTTTTTTCTCAAATAATGTGTAGATTTTATTATTTTTAATATTATATAAAATTTAAATTCAGAAAAAAATTGTTGGTTTAGATTAGATCTTTTTAAATTGTCTTAAATAAAATATTTAAAATTCTACTCTCCATAAGCTAGCTAGCTAGAGCTCACTTAAACAATTTAATAATTTAATTATACACTGAACTATAATAATTATATTATATTTAAATATATTGATTAAAATTAATTTTTTTCATTGCTCTTTTTTATTCTAATTTGAAATTCAAGATTTTACCTTATAACGACAAAAAAGAAAAAAAATACTAGCATAGCGAAAATCCTTCTGATTGCTATATGCACAAGGAGAAATGAGAGGTAGCACAGTTAGTTAGGAAAAAGTTCTAGGACTGTTAGTTATTCAAAAGTAGAGATTTCAATTCCCCTCACGACTTAATAGCTTGTGCAAAGGTTTTTTTTTTTTTTTTTGAAAAAGGATTTCTAAATGTACAAGGCACTAACCTCCATCTGCTTTCTCTCGTGAAAACCGGAAGCCTCATAAGCCTTTCTTGCCTCTACTTGAACACGTGTGACCTCATATCGGTACTCGCTGAGCACATCCTCAGCTTGATAAGCAACCTTTTTGAGCTCCTTAAGCCAAAACTTGACGGAGCGGTCTATGATCTCCCTCTCCTCAGCATCATACATTGTGGCCTTGATCCACTTCAGAGTTTGCATCAGCCTCTCCAGATCCTCCTCAACGGCACGAGCACGCTTCCTTTCTGAGTTATTTGATGAAGAGGAAGAAGGAGCCTGAACAGAGGTTCTAATTGAGGGGAGCAAATTGGTGGCTAGAGAGAGCAGAGAGGTTATCAAATTCCCTGCCATTTTTCTCTGTGGATTTCTGTAAAAAATGAGAAATGAGAAATGAGTAAAGAGCAGCAAATCTGAGGAGGTAAGGTAAGCTCTTGGAAATGGGGTTGAGAAGACTTCCACAGTAGTCAATATTTGTTTCCTGTTTTCTTTTTGTTTGTGTTTTATTTTGAGTAGAACTAGGGTGTTCCTAAGCTCACCAAGCCTCTCGTGAGCTCAACTCTAAAATCTATTGAATTGACTTCAAACGACATTTCCAAACTGTTAGATGTTCAATCTATATTAAAATGTGCTTGGAGACCAAATTTTTCATTTTTTGAAATTTTTTTACTATTTATTAAGCCGGTTTGAAAACCGTTGTTTTTATTAAAATTCTGCACCATTGGAAAACAGCGGTTTTTCAAACCGGCTTAATAAATAGTAAAAAAATTTCAAAAAATATAAAATTTGGTCTCTAAGCACATTTTAATATAAATTAAACATCTAACGGTTTAAAAATGTCGTTTGAAGTCCTTTCGATAGGTTTTAGAGTTGAGCTCACGAGAAGCCTTGGTGAGCTTAGGAACACCCTAGTTCTACTCTTTTATTTTTAACGAGAGTGGATGGATACTTTAGGTGGAGTGGGGTCACTAATTATTAAAGCTCTGTAGTTGTAAAAATGAGAAAAGACAAAAGAGAGAGAGTATAATGAGGAGATAATTGTTTTTTTTTGTAGAAATTAATAAAAAGTAAGAGAGAAAAATAGAAAGAGTACATTAGGTTTTTGATTGATAGAAAAATTGGTAGGATTTTATCATATTTAAAAATAAAAAAAGATCAAATCGGTAGAATTAATCCAAACCAGTTTTTATTTTTTTCCTTTTAATTTTCTATTAAAATATAAAAAGATTTTATGAAAATAGATATCTTCAAATTTAGATATAATAGAAATATTTCATCTACTTTTGGAAAAACATTTTATATTTTACTAGAGATCTAATAGAAGAATTCCCTTCATCTAGAATTCCTAGCTATCCAAACTTTTTTATGTTTAGAATCGGTAGATATCCTAACAATTTTTCTACTAATGAAAAATCTAATGTACTCTTTCTATTTCTTTCTCTTCTTTTTTATTAATTTCTACAGAATTTTTTTTCGTATTGAGAAGATAAGCTCTTGATAGCACAGTTCTCGATGCTTTCGGTGGAGTGGAGGGAATCAGAGTAGGTCCGATGCCCATCAAGATTCGTGTGATCTGTATCAAAATCCGTGCAAGTCTGTATCAATTTCCGTACACATAGATCTTGATGCTAATCGTACGGTCCTAGAGCTAATTGAACCTAAATATAGGTCCGATGCCCATCGGATCTACTCCTATCTCAGAGTGGATAGGTAGAAAATCACTGTTTTTGGATGGTCCAGAATTTTCAGATCAAGTGATTTTCTACCTATTTAGATAGTAAAAAAATTCGAAAAAATGTAAAATTTAGTTTGAAAGTACATATTCATTTTATAATCATGTTGAATGGTTCGGATCGACCGTTAGAATTTTGAAAACTCAAATATTGAGCAGTAGCATGGACCAACTGTGCTATGCATAGTACCATGGCCTCACTCATTAATATTTGTAGGATAACACAGTGGGAAGCGCTCCCTTATCGATATCACCGCTTAATATATTTATTAAGTGCTCCTTTATCGTAAACGCTGTATTTTTTGTATTATTTGATTTCTTGTCTAGTGGGTACGTGGTTCGAGGTTAAATTGAATTGGTAAACCAGCCATTGGTTGAATCCACGGTAAAAAATAGTTGCTTTTAATACGTACGTAATTATTATATTTTTTAGAGTGCAAACAATTGCAGAAACAATTTTATCTCGAACTCGTTTACAAGTTTATATGAAGCATACTTTGCGTTAACCCGGACAATATACAAATTTAAAGTTTATTATAGTTTACACTTAAAAACAAATTAACGGTCGTAGATAACACGCTAGTATATAAAAAAGAACATTTTTCTTAACACACAAGTATGAAAATAAAATATTTCCCGTCACAATTACCCGGTTCATTTTCATTTTGTAGAACTACAGAGTAGTAATTAATGACTTTTAGAGTAATAATTAATAAATATAAATGATCACACTTGATTCATTTCTCTTATTTAATAAATGTCGCCTTCCTTAAATTTTTGTTTTCTGAGTGGCAAAAAGGCTTGATGAAATAAGCATTAAATTTTAGAGGAGGCAGCAGTGGTGAAATAGGAGGAGTTTCATTCAAAGAGAGATAATCATGGAGAAAACAAAGGAGAAAGATATAACGGGGGAAGAGAAATGTGGCATGTGAGAGAAGCGTAGATTGTTAACTAAACTCAAATATAATATGAAAAGAAATTGGTCAAAGTCAAAAAAGGCTGCCCTGTTTTGCTCTGTCTTATGCCGCTGCTGGGAACAGAGGACTTCTATTTGGGCCAAGCCCAATTAATAATGTCGGCAAGAAAGAAAACAACAAATGAGAAGTCAAATGAAAATTTGCTTAGTCAAAAATGTAGGCTGCCGACTTCCATATTTAGAAGAAAAGTTTGAATTGTATTTTTGATATAATTAATGAGCTATAGCTTAGTTGTATCTTGATATGTCGGTTTTGGCTATGTCGGTTAAATTAGAACCGACTTTGTAAACTTTAAATAGGAGTGTGGTGTCATGTATCATGTATTATTAAAATTCTAATGAAACAATAGTTATCTTATTTCTAGTCTCTCTCTCTCTCTCTCTATTTGAAATTCTTATTTACAATTTGTTTGAGTGTCAACATAGATTGGAGGGTAAAATGGGTATTTCATAAATTTTAAATGAATTTTAATAGAAAAGATAATAAAATGGGTAAAGTTGTGAGTTTATAAAATTTAGAAGGGTAAATATGATATTATGAATATTTGAGGGGGGAATATGTAATTTTTAAGATTTTGAGGGGTATACATAAAATTGCCCCATCCCAAAAAACAATTACTGTTTAGTTGTGACTGGGTGCATCTGTCTAGCCCTCCTAGCCTTAATTACTGTTTAGTTGTGACTTGGCGCTATATAGCTAGCTATAACGTTTTTTAGTCTTTTTGCGATGACGCGATAATCGGTATTTAAACCATTGAAATAATATAATTATCATTATTGTGAAAAATAAATATATTGTTTCATCAATAGTTAGTTAGAATAATGCAACATTATAATGTACAATTATAAATCAGTGGACAGTGGCAGAGACAGACTTTTAACTTATGAGAGTCAAAACGTAATAGAGTAAATCATTTAAAAATTTCATAGAACTTCTAAGGGTCAATTTCAGCTTGGAGTTCAGGATATAATAAGTATAGAGCCTATATCAGAAAAAAAATTATAGACTAAGAAGAATTTGAAACTTTGCTCCTAATTACATGTTAGGCTAAAAGGGCTGTGAAGTTCTAAAGGGATGTACTATAGAGAAGAACAGTAGAGAAGTCAGACACCAAGAATAATATTTTCTCTTCCCTTTAATTCAATTTTTATGGATCTTAAGATATGCGTTGCAGTTGCAGGCTATTGTAAAATAAATTAATATAGGCTTTCTCTGGGTAATATTAAAAATGAGTAAATGTTCTGTGGGCCTTGATGGTCACCTATAGGGCTGCTCTCAGTAGTCATTACTTAATTAGCTGTCAGATTTAAAGGGCTGTGTCGTTGACAGCATGATCCACGACATTAATTAGAAAATTATTATTTTTTGCTTGTGTAACATTTTAGAATCAATTAGATGGAGGAAAAGATATATCTAACTTTTTTATTTTAATAGCTATTCAGATATTAAGTTCAATAAAGAATTAAAAATAAAACATTGCTCAATATATAATAAAGTTCTAAATAGCGCGCTATAGCATTTTCGGACCATAAAAGCTATGACGCTATTGGTGTTATAGCGCACAATGTTTTTTCAACTGTTCTGCTATGACACGATAAACGCTATTTAAACCTTTGATATATAGTATTAACAGACCATTTATCGGGAAAAAATAGAAAAATTTAGAGAATAAGAAAGAAGAATTTAGAACATTGCTCCTATCCATAAAGATTGAAAAAAGAACTTGTTAGTCTATAGGGAAGATTATTGGAGAAGTCAGACACCCACTGAAAATCCATTTTTCTGCTCGAAACTTTCACATGGAGTTTCTTGACCAAATAAACAAGAATCATCTAGACAACGAGCAAAAAATTAACTGTTGGCTTAATAATTTTTCAAGTGGAGAAGAAATGAAGAAAAACTAAAAGAATATAGGGAAAATACAAAATCAATGAAAATGAGTCGCACAAACAAACTCTTTCCATTTATTACAAATCATATAACAAATTGAATAGTAAATTAATTTCTATCAAGGATCTTCCTGCGGCCTCGCTCCTAATTAAATGTTCTTTGTGGCGAAAGGAAGACATCATCGCAAAAAAGCTGCAAATTAATTTGACAAGAGCTTTTTAACAACAACAAACAAGGAATATTATAAATAAAATGGTTATTTGTTGAACCAGGAGCAATTTAATCAGTTGACAAATCCTACCAAGATGTATGATTACAAAAAAGTATAAGAGTTGAGTGGTCTAAAATATAAATATTCAAATAATAATAAAATTACAAACCTGATTTGATTTATCGCTGATGTCCAATTTCAATGTCAGGGTCAGCAACAACCCCTAAAACGCACATAAGAAGGCTCAGATGGAATCAACCCATCTGGCAGAACATGAAGCAATTCACAGTCTTCAATTTCCAACCTTTTAAGTGATGAAATGCTCTGCCGGCCGATAAGTGGATTTTTCTTAGTGCAACCACCAAGTGGCTTTGTAGATTCCACCAACAGCAGTCCATCCATCGTTATTGATTTCAGGACTTTACATGACAAAATATCCAGTATAGCCAACATATCCAAATTCCCTAGTCCGGTAATCAACTCCAGGTTTTCACACCATAAATCTTCAATTCTTCAAGCTGGGAGGGCAGCTGCTCCAGCTGCAGAACTCGGATACTAGAACATACATCAATGGTGAGGTGCTTGAGAGTGTGAAGATTGCTAAATGAAAGAGATTGAATATTGTCACAGTGTTCTAACCAGATTTCGTGAATTGATTGCAAGGAACATGGATCACTCATCCATCCCGGTACTGTGGCAGAAGGATAACATCCTACTATTAGTTTTTTGAGGTTAGGATGTGGCTGGAGGGATTCTAACCAAGAAAAAGCTGCATCATCAACACCAACCCACTCATCCTCACAACCTTCTGGATCAACGATTAACATCAGGTCTGATTTCAAGTTTGACATGTACAACTCAGGATACCAGCATAAATACAATGATTCAAGTTTGCACTTATTTCTCATGTTTGTACACTCGGCATCTTTTAAGTTACTCACTCCATAAATAGAGAGATTTCCTTCAAGGTTCGTCATATCCTTTAACCAAGCTACAGTTGTAACTCTCAACACGGCTTTCATTGTCTTTATTGCCGGAAAATTAACAAGCCCACGAGGGACATAATCCAAGGACTTATTTCCAATATCTAATCTCAGTAAGTTACCAAGTGAACCGAGTGATTTAGGTAGATTCGAAAGATTTTCAGATTGAATATTTAAAAACTGCAAGTTAAGAAGATCACCAATACTTTCTGGTAGATATTTAAGGCGATTGCAATTGAGAATTAAAGTCTGCAGGTTGTAAAGGAGGCCAATGGATAGTGGCAACATTTTAAGACGTGAAGATGTAATACCAAGATAGGCTAGATGTTTCAACTCGGAAATAGAATCAGGAATCCTTGTCAAATTATCCCCTTTCAATTCCAATACCTTGAGTGCTTCAAATCTTTTGAGGTTACATATTTCAACATTTCTCGAACATTCTTTATAACATTCCGACAACTTCGAATTTAGGTCTGTTGCCTTGGTATTTCTTATACAATACTCGTGCTCCAAATGCCCGCGGCAAGCTCTCAGATCCGTATAAAGAGTTCTTAAACCCTTCAGATTTGGTTGGAGAATTTGATTTACGTATTCAACGAAACCACCTACATATAAATGGTATGCTTTTCGCGGAACCGTTCTCTTTCGAATATCAAGTGGCTGATTGATCTCCACCGAGTAGTGTTCATTCTCAGAATTAAGTCGAGCAAGGTCATGGATTATATCGTGCAACTTACAATCTTCTGAAGATTGATATGAAAAATCATCAAGAAATGACCTCTCTTTCAACTCCTCATAATATTCAGCACCAATTTCTATGATTCCTCTTTTACCCCTGGACTCGATGTAGCCATGAGAGATCCATAACTCTATCAAATGCATCTTTACTAATAAGTAATCTTTTGGGTACAATGAGCAAAACAAAAAACACGGCTTAAGGTGGCCAGGTAGATGAGCATAGCTGATCTGAAGTGCTGGGAATATATCATTCGATGAATTTGTTTCCCAAAGATCACTTTCTAGAATCTCTCTCCAACTCTCTTCATCTGGTTCATGGCTAAGGAGGCTTGCAATCGACTTCACAGCCAATGGCAACCCACCACACTTTCTCGTAATCTTCCTTCCCATATCTTCGAAGTGTGTTGGCATGGTGTCACTTGTACCACTAAATGCATAATGCTGAAACAACTGCCAACACGAACTTTCAGGCAAGTTATTCGGCCTAAAAAGAGTTGTTGATTGCATGACCTTTGCAACCTGATCATTTCTTGTTGTCACGAGAATCCTGACCATCTTTGCTTCTTTAAATATAACTCGAAACGACTCCCAAAGACTTTTATTCTCATTCCACACATCATCTAAAACAAGCAGCATTGTTTTTCCTTTCACAGTTTCTGCAATCACTTCCTGTAATGGGCTCAACTCACTCACACCACAATTGGTTTTGGAGACTGATTCAATGGTTGCTTTGATGAGTCTCATGACATCAAATTCTTCAGAAACACATACCCACCCAAATAAGTCAAAGCATCGGGAAACCCTCCCATCTCTGTAGATAAGTTGGGCAATGGTGGTTTTTCCGAGACCACCTTTGCCTACAATTGAAATGACTGAGAATGATTTTTCTTTTTCAAATAGTAAGAAATCGATGACCTTCAAAATTTCAGCATCTCTACCAAAAATGCTTGCATCATCCACCATGTGGTCCGTTGGGGGTCGTAAAATTTTGTTGTTTGGACGCCTCACCCCATCACTCTCCCTTAATTGAAGAGCCTCACGATCCTTTGCTATTTCATCAAATCGACTTCTTATTTTATTAAGCCGATCTACAATGCCATCAGGAATTGGTACAATGTACTGTTCAAAAAGAAATGAATTACAATGCCAAATTTCAAAATTTGTTAATTGAAAATGATAATTAAGGGATCAAGCCTACAATGAGCTAGAACGACTGCACCATCCTGTGGCAAATTGACCTCCGACTGTTAACCAATAATCGAATTTGTACGGAAATAAGTTACAGAAGTTCCTTTTTATTTAAAAATAAGAATTGCTTTGTTCAATTGTATGATATATGTTATGTATATATTTTAAACGAAATGTTTTTATCAATGTAAAAGCATAATTCAGTGTTATTTTTGTTAGGTACTGCAATTCTATAACGAATTGCCTAATTAGATTGGATTGTCCGTATTGGTATCGTGAAATAATGGGAGCTGGTAATCACAAACCAATTTTTACTATGAACACAACACTAATCAAATTTTTGTTATTGAATGATTATATTCTTGTCTAGATTTTTTCTCAAATAACACATTATCTCTTTTCATTAATGTGTAGATTTTATTCTTTTAATATTATATCTAATTTAATTTCAGAAAAAATTGTTGGTTTAGATTTGATCTTTTTAAATTGTCTTAAATAAAATATTTAAAATTCTACTCTCCATAAGCTATCTAGCTAGAGCTCACTTAAACAATTTAATAATTTACTTATACACTAAATTATAATAATTATATTATATTTAAATATATTGATTAAAATTAATTTTTTTCATTGCTCTTTTTTATTCTAATTTGAAATTCAAGATTTTACATTATAACGACAAAAAAGAAAAAAAACACTAGCATAGCGAAAATCCTTCTGATTTCTATATGCACAAGGAGAAATGAGAGTAACACAGTTAGTTAGAAAAAGTTTTAGGACTGTTGGTTATCAAAAAGTAGAGATTTCAATTCCCCTCGCGACTTCATAGTCTCTGCAAAGGCTTTTTTTAAAAATAAAAAAAGGATTTCTATATGCACAAGGCACTAACCTCCATCTGCTTTCTCTCGTGAAAACCGGAAGCCTCATAAGCCTTTCTTGCCTCTACTTGAACACGTGTGACCTCATATCGGTACTCACTGAGCACATCCTCAGCATCATAAGCAACCTTCTTGAGCTCCTTAAGCCAGAACTTGACGGAGTGGTCTGTGATCTCCCTCTCCTCAGCATCGTACAATGTGACTTTGATCCACTTCAGAGTACTGAACGATCTGAGGGGTAAGGTGAGCTCTTGGAAGTAGTCTATGCTTCTTTTCTTCTTTTTTTAACCAATGTGGATTACATCCGGTGGAGTGGGGAGTGGGGTCAATATGTCTTTGCTGTTTCTAAAAAACCACCCTGAACTTTTTTTAATTACAAAAAATAGATTTAACAAGAGTTTAAAAAAAGTCTATTTTATCAGGAACATAGCTATTAGCTGCGCCTCACTCGGACAGGGACACTCCTCAATTTCAGAACCCTGTCAATTCTGTTATTTTTTTTTATAAGATGGTAACAAAACAAATTCAGGAAACCACCTCTCCCTATTAAGGATATTCCTATATTAATTTTTTTTTATAGTAATAACACTTGCCAAATACAATATATTATATTTATTCCAAGAAAGGGATGATAATCAATGTAATGATTTTAATTTTTAGTTGAGTTTTAGTTTCAATTTATTTATTTAAAAATTTATCAGGAACACTCCTCAATTTCAGAACCCTGTCAATTTTGTTATTTTTTTTTATAAGATGGTAACAAAACAAATTCAGGAAACCACCTCTCCCTGTTAAGGATATTCTTGATATAGCTTCTGTATTATGCATTTTTTATTTTTAGAAACTGTACAATTTTTTCATAAGATAATAGATGAATTCTCATGAAATTTTGATACAAAGAAGGAACCAAACCATTGGTTCAGTTCAGTAATCGAACTAGTGGTTCAGTTTCTTTAGTTGTCACACCAAAAATCAGAACCACATGGTAGACTGCACCCGAGTTTGTCCCCTAAAGAAGAAGAAGAAAGGGAGATGGAAAGGAGGTTGCACCGACATTTAAGAGGGCAAAAGGAACCAAATTAGAGATTCAGTTCCTTTAGTTATGCCATTTTTTGCAACACTGCTCGTACCTACGTACAAAAAAATAATATATACATTATCTTACATATTTAAAATTCTTATAACTTCATCGTTCCAAATTTTTTTTAATATCCACCAAAAAAAAATTACAAAAATATCCATGGTTTTATGAAAGTATTAAAAATACTCTGGGCGGACTCTGGACCCAGGGTTATGAAAATTTTAAAAATTCTTACATTGCGATGGATTTTTTTTTCTTTACCACCAAGACTCTGGACAGTCCATTTTTTTTTTTGGAAAATTCTTAAAATAAAAACACTAAACTCAATTTTTGATAAAAACACTAAACTAAATAATCTCGTTAACTAAATACTCAAAATGATCTTTTTTTTATAACATACTCTAGATCTGAATATTAAAAATGCTAAACTAAATTTCAAATTTCAAATTGGAAACACTAAACTAAATTTCAAAATGAAAAAACCTAAACCAAATTATCAAAATGATCCCTTTTATTATAGCATACCCTAGATCTGAATATAAAAAATGCTAAACTAAATTTCAAAATAAAAAAATTCTAACTAAAAAAATGAAAACAGAATAAAGAACCTTAGATCTGAGACTTATTACATTTACACGAACAATGCCTGAGAAAAAGTATTGTAAAGAACAAGAAATAAAAAATTAGATCTAAAAAAACTTAATCGGAAAATTCAACTCAAGCTTTTGAAGGTCTTCCCTTTTCTTTTTTGCAATTTAAAATACCGATTACTGCTATGCAGTCAAAATCGATATCTTCATCTCGCAAGCTTTCCGAAAAGTAGTCATATGCTGAAATCCGACACTCGAGCTATGAGATATTCCTGTTTGGAGTTTCTACATCATTTTTCACGCTTCTCGGTGAAAATATCGTCTCTCTTGCTTTATTCCTTGCCCTATCATTGCCTGTTTACGAGAGATGTCTCAAATAAGTACTTGTACAACCTGCATGTGCTTTAGAAATGAGAGAAATAACTTACAAAAAGATATATAGAGATGCATATATAACAGGAAGGCACGGATCTATGACGTGAAAAAGTTTGTATTTATTTTATTACACACGGATCATATAGCAAAACTGTGTACAATTGTTGGAGCATTCATATACACTCATTTGAAAGAATGATGCTCCTCATTATTTTTTAATTGAACTAATACAATGTTTTTGTTTTGTTCTATCATTTAAAAATAATAATTGATGAAAAATTGTACTCCTCAATTACTCTTTAATTACTCAATTTTCCAAAAACAAAATAGACCGCCAGGACTCCCTGAGAGTCTAAAAAAACATTCAACCGTCACGTGTCCTCACAGTTTGGGTATTTATAAAATTTTCAGAAAATCATGGATATTTTTGTAATTTTTTATTTTATGGTGGATATTAATAAAAAATTTGGCCGTTTCATTACCTCTTAAGTTTGAAGCTTTTACTTTATTTTCCTCCTTTAAAGATTCCGTGGCTTTCCATCTGTCAACCTAGATGGTATTAAAAAACGTGTTAATAGGACAATCATTGAATTTGGCAACCTTCTTTAGAGCGTCAATTATGTTTTCATTATACTTTATGAATTATGATAGTGCGATGCGTATTAACTTTATTTAAATTGGCATGTAGCATGTAATTAACGTGTGTCAATAAATTAATTATTACTGGGCTACAACGGCCCATAAGGCCTAGCCCACCTGTTTGTCTCAGATTATTAATTACTGGGCTCAATGAAGTATTTGTAATAGGCCTTCATTGAGTGCCGCTTCACGTCTCAAAAGGCTTCCCAGTGACAAAGCCATATCAAAATCCACCTGGTTTGCCAGATTGTTGGCACAAACCACTAATCATGTGCACATCACTTGCTCGACTAAATTCCTGTGAGGATTTTACCTATGAAGCCAGTCAAGATCACAACAGACAGGGACACAGTCATGATCAGTGCTTTTCTAGTTCACTTTTTATGTCCTTCATGACTGCGCCACACGATATTCAGTTTGTTTATGGTGTTGCTAAAGCTCTTGCACAGTACCACCTGTGATTTCGACACTTATCACTTTTGATATGTGAAGCCAACTGCTCTTGCACACCACCACCACCACCAAGTGGTCGTGCATCACCAAGGGTTCCCCACGGGCCACGACCGCTCCACCTATCACTCCAGGTAAAAATAAAAACTAATTTAATTGTTTCATTACTTTCACAGTTCGCACATTACAAACCGGCAAATCTTTGAAAATCTAATCTTCAAATGCAATTAACTATCATGGTAAAAAAAAGTAAAAATAAGCACTGATTGGACACTTGATCTACAGCCAATATATTCTCTAGTGCAGTGTGTAACAGAGAGAAGACAATAAGCAAGGCGGAATGCTTCATTTGCAAACTTGACGCGAGTCCTGCAGCATTTCAGGATTGCAGATCGGACGGGGTTCAGGTGATACACCACACCATCTGCAGCTCGAGGACTCTCAGCTTCTCTGCATAAAGAACCCTACCAGACTCAGCCCCTCTTGTGATGGCGGAGACAGCGCTGTCTTTTGGGAAACCCATTCGGAGTCTGTTATTAGTGATTACAGGTACACACACACACTAAAAAAATGACTTCATTGATCATATGTGAATCGGAGGTAATGGTCATTAACTAACAGTATATATATTTTTTTTCAGGAATATAAATGGGATAAATATTGCACATACTGGACACACGACTGGTACGATGCTACGGTACGGCAATGGTTCGGTAAACCACAAATTAAAGGTAGATGACACATGGGTAATTGAAGAAGCTGATTTTAATTTGTGGGGCCTCACGCCAGACTATTTCTTACCGCTGGCCAACCATAAATGGGAATGAGTGCACATGAATTAAAAATCAAAATGACAAGGCATGATATAGAGCAATTCATGATCAATTTTATTTCTTAATTTGTATATTTTCTTTTTTTGGTATGTTAATAAATAAATAAAACAATTATTGTTTTACTCTGGATTAGAGAAAAAACTAGCTCCCATGGCCACATTGGACATGAGAAATTAATTAATAGAACTCTATATATGTATGTATATATAGGATCATTTGAGTTCTGAAAATTCAAATGCATGCTCTAAATATTGTCCAACGTTTATGAAGGATATATATTTAAAGAAGTGAGAATTTCTTGACAATGACTTGTATATATTGACAATTATGAGAAAAACTTCTCAAATTATGTGTTTGTTTTTAGAGAGTACAATTTAATTTTGAAATTAGTGGGTGTTTTGTCTGGTTTTATGGGTTAGTATCTTCATAGAAGTACTTGTTTCAACTTTAGTCCTAGGTTTGTGGTAAGAAGATATTTTCTAATTTTTTTAATTTTTTTTAATACTCCAATTTCCCTCAATGGATGTATGTGATTGCCTTAAGTCATGTGTTAAATGTTTTTTGCAACACACTAATGGTACCTTGCGGCTTGTTGTTCCTAAGAAACTACCTCTTCACAATTTTGAAGAAACAATGACTTTTTGAGTTATGATTGGGTTTTCTGTCTGGCCTCCTATCTAGTATCGTTTGGTAAATTCAAGAATAGTGTTAAAATAATGCTATTTAATCAGTGAAAGAAAAAAAATACGAGTGAATTGTATTATTCGGATAATAGTTAAAATAATGTAATTTTTAAAAGAACAAAAATATTTAAAAGAATGAACATATTGTTTGATAAATTTCTAGTTGGAATAATGCAATAATATAATTCATTAATAATGTGGATGTCCATGACTCCCAATATTCATTTCTCCACTACTCCCACTACCATTGGAATTCATATCCCACTACTATTTAGAATTCAATGTCTTATTTATTATTGTAATGACTTTTCATTCACAATTTGTAGCCTATAAATAGAGGCTTTGTAATCTTGTATTGTACACATGAGAAATGTATGAATAAAGAGATTGTCATCTTTTATGTGTTCACTATCTTGTTTATTATTCTTTGTCTTTATTTTATAACACGTTATCAGCACGAGAGCTCTACTAGTTGAAGATTCGAGGTAACTTTGATATCTTTTATTTTAATATCATTTAAATAAATGATATTTCTTAGTAATTGCTAAATGAAATAAGTTATCAATTTATGTACATTTATTTTAAGATGTTTAGTATAATTCATATAATTTATATGAAGTGCAATATTTTTTTATAATTTCTTCCGGAAGAAGATTTAAAGATATCTTCTTGAAGAAGATTCATATGATGTACAAAAATTAATATGAGAAGATTTATATGATATACAAATTTTAATTAAGAAGATTTCAAGATTTCTTCCTGAAGAAGATTTTTATGATGCACAAAATTTGTATGATGTTCATATTAATTTGTTTTTCAATAATTTAATCTTCCTGAAGAAGATTTAAAAAATATATAAATTGTGTTAATATCAAATGGCCCGAAGCCATCTGTTAATAATAAATTCTCAATTTTATCAAATGACCCGAAGTCATAGGTTAATCATAAGTTCTCAATTTATCAAAAGGCCCGAAGCCATCTGTTAATCATAAACTTTATAATGTGAAATTTAGATATGATTCATATATATATATTTTTTCAATAATTTAATCTTCTCGAAGAAGATTTCAAAAGATATTAAGAAGATCTTCCTGAAGAAGATTTAAAGAAAAAAAAAATTAAGAAGATCTTGCTCGAAAGAAGTTGCAAAGTTATTCTGTAAGTAATTTATATAATTGATTATTATATTGTTTGTTTCATTAATTTAAATTTCATTTTTTTTATTATATTTATTTTAGTTTGTAAGAATCATTCCTTGAAGTGAATGATGGAATAATAACCTGAAGTTATTATCGAAACTAAAAGTTTATCAAGAACCCGAAGTTCGTATTAAGCGAATAGAATAATAACCTGAAGTTATTTTATAAATGTTTAGAACCTGAAGTTCTATTAGAAATTTTAGTATAAAATAACCAACAGTTATTATAAAATTAATATAATAATCAGTAGATATTATAGACCACTAGATGAATAATAACCTGCAGTTATTTTCAATTAAAAACATGAAGTTTTATTAGAAATTTTCATCTAGAATCAATATAATAACCAGAAGTTATTATAGGTCATTGGATGAAAATATAACCCGAAGTTATTTCAAATTAAATTTTACATTGCGTAGTCAAGCAATTTAATAACCAGAAGTTATTAAATAAATATTTTATTATAACCTGAAGTTATTAATACATTTAAATTTATTTATTTATACAATTTACATATTCTTTTATTTTTTTTATTTATCTCCATTTTCATAACCTGAAGTTATGATGTTAATAATCTGAAGTTATGGCATTAATAACATGAAGTTATGATTAATAGCCCGAAGCCATGGTATTGGAATTCGCAATCATATTCTTATTAACGAATGTATATTCAACTGGCTCGAAGCCATAGTATTAAAAAAAAAAAATTTGTCATAGTATACAATTTTAACATGTTCATGTTATTTTTTTATTATAATAGTTTAATTTTCCTGAAGAAGATTTCTAGAAATATTTTGAGTATATTTCTTGTCTTCATTTCACCAGAAGTGGAAAATAATATGATAATAATTTATGGACAAATTCTCAGATGTGAACGTGATAATGAAGATATATATTGTTTTGTCAGTGCAATAAATTATTTATTGTGCATTTATTTCTCTTTCTGAAATATTTATAACTTTGAAATAAAAAATATTTAGTACTTTTGAGGGATATAATAGCTTTATTTTGACCGGATTGGCAAACATGGTATCTGTTCAAACCTGTTGACCTAGACTCTATAATTATGCTATGGTTTGGGGACTTTTTGAAATAAGACTTATTTTTTTATTTACTTGATCATAAAATTTGATAAAAGTTTTAATTGTTAATATGTTGTTAGGTAAGTAGCAATTTATGTATTGGCCAAATAAATAAATAAAAAAATTGATTATGTTAAGCCAAAGTTAAATTATTATTATAAGCTGCTGGGAATTGATCATGACAAGCTTTAATTTTTAATTATTTAAAGATTTTTATCCAATTTTTTTTAGCTCAATTTTGATCAAATGTATACATA
>JAJGRX010000080.1:367500-421774 GCA_025461125.1 Carex kokanica
GAGACATTCTAATAGGGAAAAATGTACATCATCTGCCCCAACTATCCCGCCCTCACAAGCTTCTGGTATGAGATCTAATGCCAGCTCGAAGTACGTGTCGGCAAAATCTTCAAAATCTTCACCCCAGAATAACTCTAAAATCTTAAGTTTGCACTTATTTCTCAGGTTAGCACGCTTGGCATCTTCTAAATTACTAATGTTCTTTAAGCTTCCAATGGAGATTTTTTCTTCAAGGTCCTTCATATCCTTTAACCAACCTATAGATCTAACATTCCAATTTACCGAAATTTTTGTTATTGACGGAAAATTAACGAGACCATGAGGGACATAATCCAAAAATGGACCATCAATAGATAATATCAGTAAGTTAGTAAGTGAACTGAGTGATTTTGGCATGTTTTTAAGGTGGTCACCAGAATAAATACGTAGAAACTGTAAGTTAGCAAGATCACCAATATTTTCAGGTAAATATTCAAGGGATCGACACTCAACTTCTAAAGCCAGTAGGTTGTAAAGGAGGCCAATGGATAATGGTAACATTTTAAGACGTGTAGAACTAATACTTAGATAGGTAAGATGTTTCAACTCGGAAATGTAGTCGGGAATCTTTGTCAAATTATCCCATTGCAGTGTCAATACCCTGAGCACTTCAAATTTAGTGAGGTCACACAAGGTTACCTCTCCCAAACAATCTTGACAATCTTCCCTCAACTCCATATTTAGGTCAATTGCCTTTGTACAGTTTGTACAGTATCCGTACTCAAAATCTCCGTTGCATTCTTGGATATCCATAAAAATAGTTCTTAAAACCTTCAAATTTTGTTGGGGAATTTGATTTGCATATTCCATGAAACCACTTACATATAAATGGTATGCTTCTTGCGGAACAGTTCCCTCTGGACTATCAAATGGCTTATTGATCTCCACCGAATGATGTTCATTCTCAGAATATAGTCGAGCAAGGTCATGGATTATATCGTGCAACTTACAACCTTCTTTAGATCCACTTGGAATATCATCAAGAAAGGCCCTCTGTTTCAACTCCTCATAATATTCAACACCAATTTCTATGATGTTTCTTTTGCCCTTCGACTCAATGTAGCCATGGGAGATCCATAACTCTATCAAATGCATCTTTCCGAATACGTAATCTTTTGGATACATTGAGCAAATTAAAAAGCACGGCTTAAGGTGGGCTGGTAAATGAGCATATGATGGATTAGATTTCCAAAGATCACTTTCTAGAATCTCCCTCCAAACCTCTTCATCAGCTTCATGCCTAAGGAAACTTGCAGTTGACTTCACATCCAATGGCAATCCACCACACTTTCTCATAATCTCCCTTCCCATATCTACCAAGTGTTTTGGCACAGTGTCACTTGTACCACTAAATGCATAATTTTGAAACAACTGCCAACACAAATCTTCAGGCAAGTGTGTTGGCCTAAAACATACCGTTGTTTGCATGATGTCTGCAACCTTTTTATTTCTTGTTGTCACAAGAATTCTAACCATCTTTGCTTCTTTAAAAGGAACACAAAACAACTCCCAAAGACTTTGAGTCTCGTTCCATACGTCATCTAAAACAAGTAGTATTGTTTTTCCCTTCACAATTTTTGCAAGCTCTTCTTGTAATTGGCTCAACTCACTTAAACCACAATTGATTTGGCAGAATGCTTCAATGGTTGCTTTGCTGAGTCTCCTGACATCAAATTCTTCGGAGACATATACCCACCCATTTAAATTAAAGCACCGGGAAACCCTCACTTCGTTGTAGACAAGTTGGGCAATGGTGGTTTTTCCGAGCCCAACTTTGCCAACAATTGAAATGACTGAGAATGACTTTTCTTTTTCAGATAGTAAGAAATCGATGACCTTCTCTTTTTCAGCATCTCTGCCAAAAATGCTTGCCTCATCCACCATGTGACGCCGCACCCCATCACTCTCCCTTAATTGAAGAGCCTCACGATCCTTTGCTATTTCATCAAATCGACTTCTTATTTTGTTAAGCCGATCTACAATGCCATCAGGAATTGGTACAATGTACTGTTCAAAAAGAAATGAATTACAATGCTAAATTTCAAATTGACTTCTTATACTGCTAAGCCGATCTACTATGCCATCAAGAATTGAAACAATGTACTGTCCATAAATAAATAGATTACATACGTACGCAAAATTTCAAAATTTGTTTATTAAAAATGATAATTAAGAGATGAAGTAACCACTTTAGGGGATGACAATTCAGCTATTAAAAAATAAATGCAACTGGAACAAATAAGATCCTTCTAATTTTTATATGCCCAAGGCACTAACCTCTATCTGCTTGCTCTTTTGAGAACCGGAAGCCTCAGAAGCTTTTCTTGCCTCTACTTGGACACGTGTGACCTCATACCGGTACTCACTGAGCACATCCTCGGCATCATAAGCGGCCTTCTTGAGCTCCCTGAGCCACATCTTTATGAAAAGGTCTGTGATCTCTCTCTCCTCAGCATAGTACAGCGTGCCCTTTATCCACTTAAGAGTTCGCATCAGTATCTCCAGATTTTTCTGAAAAGCACGCCACTTTTCTGAGTGATTGGAATTTGATGAAGAGGAAGGCGCCTGCGCGGAGGCTCTAATTGAGGGAAGCAATTTGGTGCCTTGAGAAATCAGAGAGGCTATTATTAAATTCCCTGCCATTTTGCTCTGTAGATCTGGGGAGAGGGAGAAAAGAACCTTAGATCTGAGTTGTCTAAATGAGAAATGAGTAAAAAGCAGCAGCGTTCAGATCTGAGGAGGTAATCAAGGCAAGCTCTTGGAAGTGGTGTGGAGAAGACTTACACTACAGTAGTCAATGGTTTATTTCAATTATTATTCTACTTTTTTTTTTCTTTTTCTTTTCACGAGAGTGGATTACTTTGGGGACCAGTATCCTCTGTGATACTGTACAGAACAGTAAATCACTTTACAGTCCAGATTTACTCTCAGTCGGTGCCTATTCGGAAAATTGGAGGGGGCAGTATTATTTATGCTTTGAGATTCGTGCAAATTTAAATCTGACGACTGAAACCTCATCGTACTCAGTACAGTATTGTCGTGGATCTGAATTCTTACTTTGGACTGCCTTGCTGTTAACGATTTTCAAGTAAAGACAACGTTAAGTTGGGATTGGGTGTTTATGTATGTACTTCAAAGGCTTGTTTGGTAAATTAAGGATTAGCGCTAAAATAATATTTTAATAATAAAAGAAACAATATAAAAATTAACGATTTTGTAACCATCTTAATAAATAGTACAAAAATTCAAAAAAATGTAAAATTTGATCTCCAAGCACATTTTAATATAGTGATCAAGTTGAACGGTTCGGAACGACTATTCGGATTTTGAAATCGCAAAATTGACCTATAAAAAAACAGTGTCAAGATGTGTCAAAAAAAAAGGATGTAATTGGATCGCTCCTCTTATATTGATCATGATAAATAAATAATTAATATTGAATAGAGTAAAACTAGCATATTTTGAGCTCACAAAGCCCCTTGACAAGCTTCAAAACTTGTTGGATTGACTTCAAATGATGAATCAAAACCGTTAAAATTGATCTAATGTGCTCGCGAATGATGTTGTTTGCATACAAAATTTATAAATTTTCAAATTAATTTACTGTAAAAGAAATGTTTATAAATTATTTTAATGCATATATATTTTATCATTTTGACATCTTATTTCTGTACTAAATGATTTCAAAATTTTAAATTTTGTATATAAACAAATCATTCGTAAAACAAATCAGTTTCAATAATTTAAATTTTTCGTTTCAATCCAATTCAATAATTTTAGTTTAAGTAGAACTCATCGGGTGAGCTCAAAAACACATTAACTGTATATAATTAAATCCGGAATCAGTCTGACTGAATAAACACTGACGATTAACACTAACTTCACTGTTCTTTAAACAGTAACGCACAGATGAGTTGATGCAAAGCGGTTCCGTTACGATCTTGCCCGTTAAGCTCACGTATAAATAGCAATAAAGTTACAAGATAACAAACAAATAAACTTTTCATTCAAAACAACGCTGCCTCAACAGAGGTTTTGATACATATTTAAAGTAAAAAAAAAAAAAAAAAAAGCTCTCCTTGAAATAAGAAATGCTATTAATTGTAAATTTTAGTTGATCAACGAAAGTTTTAATACACATGGTTTATATAAAGTGGGGCTTGACCCCTCTTGTTTCCTCAAAAAACGAAAGTTTTAACACTGCTTTAACTCTCTAATAAAGTTCATACAGTCTCGCGTGCAGTCAAAACTGTTTAATTCCCGTGCAGTCAAAAGTCTATCCAAGATAATAAAAATTGTTTAATTGTTTAGAAGACCGCCCCATGCCACTTAATTTATGTGGCTCAGATTTCAAGTTGTACATACAACTTTTTGATTGGCTTGGATCTAGTGTGACCATCGTTTACGTTCAAATGTGAATCGGACATTTCTTCGATATGCACTGCGTCATGAGTCCTTCGCTATCTGTTTCTCTAGCTAGAAGCTTCTTGCTCGGTCTCATCTCTTTCCAAGGAGTGGGGACGTTTTAAAACCCATCAGGCAGGTCTGATTCGATGGATATCTACACCGTTTTCCAATCCAGAGAACATGCTAATTTTTTTAAAACCTTTTCCAATCCAGACAACATGCTAATTTTTTTAAAACTGATTTTTATCGAGTGAACATACTTGCAAAAAAGAAAAATTTATCTCAAATTGTGAAGGATAAGTACGATTGGAATGAGATACTTTGAATTTAATTTGTTCATGGATTATGAATCTTTTTTAAAAAAAAAAATGGATGTCCAGACTCCAAATTTCATCTCTCTAATATTAGAGTAAATAATTTCTTCCATTCAGATTTCGAATCCATGACTTTCCACTCAGATGATATTTCATTTTGCTAATAGACCAAAGATCATTTGGATTATGAAATTGATAGCACCAAAAATATTGCCAAATACAACGTACAATACAAAAACATTGTCACTTCTTTTTCCAAGGGAAGATGGACTCAAAATATCACAAAAATATTGTCATGCTATGGAGATAGCCAAACGGTAACCCATGGGGAACGGGTACAGATTATATATTTTGCATGAAATGTTACAATGTATTAACATTTTAAATTAATTTTGTACACAGTACATAACCATTGAATATCAAACCAGTGTAGCATTGTTGTTCTGTAGTTCATTAGTTTAATCACGCTCATTATGCCAAGAAAATAAAAGAAACAAGGCCTTATCAGAAATCCGAAAATTGGAGATAGAGAAAAAAACAGCGGAGATCCAGACAATGAGCAAAAATGGACTGCCGGCTTACTTGAATCATTCTTAGAGGAGAAGAATTAAAGAAAAAGAGCATAGAAAATATAACAAAATCCATGAAAATGATCAGTTCCATAAGAAAAGAAAATTCTTTACATTATTACAAATCATATAAAAATTAAATAGTAAATTCATTTCTATCGAGCGCTGCGAGGGGACTCCTAAATGTTCCTTGTGGGTGGAAGGAAGAGATCATTGAAAGCTGCAAAATAATTGGACAAGATCTTATTTAGCGGCAACAAACAAGTAACATAAAATGAAATGTATATTTGTCGAACCAAGAGCTATTAATCAGTTGACAAAATCCTACCAAGGCTTATGATTATAGAAAAGCAAAAAGGTTTAGTGATCTTAATTTAAATAATAAAATGAAATTACAAACCTGATTTGATTTATTGTAGATGACCAATTTCAAGGTCGGGGCACCCACAACCAAGAACAAGCACATAACAAGCCCCGGATGTAATCAACCCATCCGGCAGAACATCAAGCAAATCACAGTTTTCGATTTTCAACCTTTTAAGTAATGGACCTTTCTGCCGGTCAATAAGTTGTTTTACATGAGAAGAATCACTGAAGGACTCAGTAGATGCCACCAACTGCGGTTCATCCATCGTCAGTGATTTCAGGACTTGACAGAAAGAAATTTCCAGTACTGCCAACATATCTAGATCCCCTATTCCTGTAATCAACTCTAGGCGATCACAAGAGATAATTTGCAATTCTTCAAGCTGGGCAGACAGCTGCGCCAACTGCAGAACTCGGATACTAGAACATTCATCAATGGTGAGGTGCTTGAGAGAGTGAAGATTGTTAAATGGAAGAGATTTAATATTGGTACAACTTTGTAACCAGATTTCTTGAATTGACTGCAACGAAGATGGATCCCTCATCCATCCTGATAATGTAGCAGAAGGATAATAGCTTAGTAGAAGTTTCTTGAGGTTAGGATGTGGCTGGAGGCATTCTAACATGGAAAAATCTACATCATCTGCATCAACTAACCCACCCTCACAAGTTTCAGGTACGAGGCATTCTAATTTCAGCTCGGTTTTCTCATAATAAGGCAATATGTACGATACAGTATACCAGCATAATTCCAAACTTTCAAGTTTGCACTTATTTCTCAAGTTAGCACACTGGACATCTACCAAATTATTCATGTTCCCTAATCCCTCAACATAGAGTTTTCCTTCAATGTCCTTCATATCCTTTAACCAAGCCATTGTTCTAACTCTCAACCATGCTTTCATTGTCTTTATCGTCGGAAAATTAACAAGGCCATGAGGAACATAATCATGCTTGTGACTGGCTGAACCATGAAGAGTAAACAAGCTAAGCTCCTCTAAACTATTGAGATGGCCTATTGTATTCGGCAATGCTTGAATCTGATCAGAATGAATTGTTAATTCTTGAAGGTTACTGAGATTTCTGAGATGTAAATGAAATCCCTCTAAATAATCACTTCTAATAACTAATCTCATTAAGTTAGCAAGATCACCAATACTTTCAGGTAGATATTCAAGGAAAGGGCAATCAAGAATTAAGGTCTGCAAGTTGTACAGGAGGCCAATGGATGATGGCAACATTTCCAGACTTGAAGAATTAATATCAAGATAGGAAAGATGTTTCAACATTTCAAGGTTGTCAGGAATCTTTGTCAAACTATACCCTTTCAATTCCAATACCCTTAGTGCTTCAAATTTAGTGAGGTTACATATGGCTATGTCTTTGCAATGACTCATATCCGTAGAAAGAGTTCTTAACCCCTTCAGATTTTGCTGGAAAATTTGATTTCCATATCCCATGAAATTTCTTACGTATAAATGGTATGCTTTTCGCAGACTATTTTCCTGTTGAATATCAAGGGGCCGATCGATCTCTACCGAATAATGTTCCTTGTCAGATTGCTTTCGAGCAAGGTCATGAATTATATCATGCAACTTACAACATTCTGAAGATCGACCTGAAATATCATCAAGAAAAGACCTCTCTTTTAGCTCCTTATAATATTCAACACCAATTCTTGTAATTCTTTTTTTGCCCCTGGGCTCGATGTAGCCATGAGACATCCATAACTTTATCAAATTCGTTTTTTCTAATATGTAACCTTTTGGGTACATTGAACAAAACAGAAAACAAGGCTTGAGGTGGGCAGGTAGATGGGCATAGCTGATCTCAAGTGCTGGGAATATCCCTTCTTTTGATTCTTCTTTTTCCCAAAGATCACTTTCAAGAATCTCTTTCCAATCCTCATCTGTTTCATGTCTAAGGAGGCTTGCAATTGACTTCACAGCCAATGGCAGCCCACCACACTTTCTCATAATCTCCCTTCCCATGTCTACCAAGTATGGTGCCGTGTAATTTGTACCACCAAATGCAAAATGCTGAAACAACTGCCAGCACGAATCTTCAGGCAAGTAAGCTGGGTAAAAATAGTTCATTGTTTGCATGATATCTGCAACCTTTTTATTCCTTGTTGTCACCAGAATCCTGACCATCTTTGCTTCTGTAAAAGGAACCCGAAACAAATCCCAAAGACTTTGATCCTCATTCCACACGTCATCTAAAACAAGCAGTATTCTTTTTCTCTTCACAATTTCTGCAAGCTTCTCTTGTAATGAGCTCAACTCACTCACATCACAATTGATTTTGGCGACTGATTCAATGGTTGCTTTAGTGAGTCTCCTAACATCAAATTCGTCGGATACACTTACCCATCCAAATAAATCAAAGAACAAAGATATACTCTGATTTTTGTAGACAAGTTGGGCAATGGTGGTTTTTCCAATGCCACCTTTGCCAACAATGGAAACGACCGAAAAAGACTCTTTATTTTCGGATAGTAAGAATTTGATGACCTCCTTTTTTTCAGCCTCTCTTCCAAAAATGCTAGCCTCATCCACCATGTGACCCGTTTGAGGTCGCAAGTTTTTGTTGTTTGCACGCCTCACCCCATCACTCTCTCTTAATTGGAGTGCCTCACGATCCTTCGTTATTTCATCAAATCGATTTCTTATTTCGTGAAGCCGATCAACCATGCCATTCGGAATTTGAACAATCTACTGTCCAAAAAGAATTGTATTACATAAGTATGCCAAATTTCATAATGTTTTAACTAAAAATTATAATTAAGGGATGGACCACTCTCATGTTAGATTTACAAAGCTGGTAATATAACAATTAATTGACCAACCCAGTGGACACTATTCCTGCTAAAGAGAGAAAAAAAAGAAAATCAAGCATCATCGATTTGATTTTAGTACAGCACAACAGCAGATAAAGAAAATATTAAAAAAAAAAAACACTAGCACAAGTAAGATGCTTTTAGTTTCTACATGCACAAGGCACGAAGCCACTAACCTCTATCTGTTTTCTCTCGTGAGAACCGGAAGCCTGAGAAGCTTTTCTTGCCTCTACTTGGACACGTGTGACCTCATATCGGTACTCGCTGAGCACATTCTCAACATCATAAGCAACCTCCTTGAGCTCCTTGAGCCAGTGCTTGACGGAGCGGTCACTGATCTCCCTCTTGTCAGCATCATACAGTGTATCCTTGATCCGCTCCAAAGTTCGCATCATACTCTTCAGATCCTCCTCAAAAGCTCGAGCACGCCCCTTTTGTGAGTTATTAGAATTTGATGAAGAGGCTGTAATTGAGGGGAGCAAATTGTTGGCTAGAGAGAGCAGAGAGCTTATCAAATTCCCTGCCATTTTGTATATATGGATGCCTCTGAGTATGCTTTGTACCTTAGATCTGAGTTATGAAAATTAGAAATGAGTAAAGAGCAGTAGAGTCCTCAGATCTGAGGGGTAAGTTATAGTATAAGCAAATTTTTTTAATTTCAAGTGGTTTCTGATTTATGAATTAACACACCATTAATATTCGTAGGATAAGGGAAGCGCTCCTTTATTGATATCGCCACTTAATATATTTATCAAGCGCTCCTTTATCAGTGGGAAATACACGATAATTTCAAGCATATGATAATTATCTTTTTCAAATATTAATAGGCTTTCAAACAAAATAATTTCATTTAAAAGCATCCGAGGTGATTTTTTATAACTATGAGGTGACTGTTAATAGAAACTAATAATAATTTCAAGCATCTGAGGTGACTTTTTAGATGATTCCTATGAAATGATTAACATCTGAGGTGAACATTTTTGTTCATTTGTTGTTGCTATGCATGAATGTTAATAACTTCTATCTCTTCTTCAGTGAATCCAAGTCAACAGGAAATTATAACATTCATCCATAACAATCAATCTGTGCTGTTCAACATGAATTGGGGCAAGAAAGTTTATGAGGACTATTTTTGGATGATAATTAAACCCTTAATCCTTGACAGAAAATAACATTGAACTAATTTCACAAAATTACAAACTCTTAATTGAAACCCTTAATCCTAACCCTTAATTCAAATCTAATTTCACAAAATTTCAAATTCAATCGCTCAAACCTAACCGTTAATTCACAAATTTCACAATAAACCCTAAATTTCACCAAAAAAAAAAAGGTTGCAGCTCCAAATTGAAGAAAATGGGAAACCTGAGTTTCAATGGACAGATCTCAAATCCAAGCAATCAAAAACCCCAATAAACTCGCAAGAAAATGAATCCTCAAAGGAGATTTAAAATATGGAAGCAGCGAGCGTATATACCTAAAGAAGTCGCAGTGAGGTGCTAGTTACCACCTTTAGAGAAGTTATTTGCGTCGTCTCTTCGATTTTCGCTCTAGGGCTAGGGTTTTCGGTCCTCAGAGAGAGAGACAGCGGAGGAGCTCGGTGCTCCGGCTCAGAGAGAGAGAGAACGGGGGGAGCGTTTGTGCTCAGTGCTCGGGTAGGAGAGAGAGGGCAGAGGTTTTGGGTTCGGTGCTCTACCGAGAGAGGGTAAAGGAAATGGCGGAGGTTTTTTTTTTTTGTTACGTGCAGAGAGAAATGGAGGGTTTTTTCATCTTGCGTTTTTTTTTCACAAAACACTCTCCCAGCCATTTGAGAATGTGTGTGTGGCAGTGTGTGTAGTGCATACATTTCTAATTAAAATTAGACTTTTACACTTATAAAAAATATATATAATAAAAAAAACAGATTATGTAATTGGAAAACTGAGATTAAATCTGAAATTTCATCTTTTAATCATAACCGTTAACAAATAAGACACTCAACGTGCTTAATAATAAAATGGAGATAACTAATTTCTTGTTTTTCCTTTCATCTTTAGCCGAGCTTTCGAACACACGCATCCCAATGCAACACGAATCTTATTACCAGCTCTCAGTTCCAATTCCGTTTTCCCCCAAATTCAAAAGCTGGCAATCTAATTCCAATTCTAATTCCGCTTTCCCCTAAACAGTCCCTTCATTTCCCCCAAACTGTCCCTTCATTTTACTCAATAGTCAAATCCAAACAAAAGATTCTCTATCCCTCCTCAAATTTTTATTAATAACCTCAAACAAATGAAAAATGTCAAATCTAACCTCCATCTGAAAAAAATTTCAAAAGTAACCTAACCGCCCCATCACTGGGCGGTTCACCCTACCCACCAAACCGCCCAGTGATTGGGCGGTCTACACGGCCAAGAAAACCGCCCCATTGGGGGGCGGTTAGGCTTTTTTTTTTTTTTTTTTTTTTTTTTTTTTTTTTTTTTTTACAGATATGTTAGGATATTTATTTTAGTAAAATATATTTATAAGATATATATTTTTTTAAGATATATTAAGACATGTTTGTTTTTGTAAATATATTTTCATTAAGATATATTTATAAGATATATATATTTTTTATAGATATATTAAATATATATTTGTTTTGTAGATATATTTTTATTAAGATATATTTACAACATATATGAAGATATATTTTTTCTATTGTAATTTTTATATGAAAATGCTTTATTTTTATTATTGTAATTTTAAATAAGAATTGGTTGAAAGTGGATGAGTCGTTTGACGTTAGAACTGTCGATTCTTTTATAATAATTGTCGATTTGGATAACGTGATAAACAGTGAAAAATATGTAATATAAACGGTAAGTCCACAAAAAAAAAATCCAAACTACGTAATCTAAATGTCCGCAACATAAGATAAAACACTCCAAACTGAATATACAATAGTAGAAAAGCTATCAGACTACAAGAACAAAAAACCTAACGACGAGGACGAGGGCGACGACCGGAGAGATCCAACCTACGGGGTGGATGGCGGTCCCTATGCGGCTGTACACGCCTCACGTGAACCTCCTCCTCCTGTGCGGCTGTATCCGCCTCGGCCCACGGATCCTCCACCAGTGGGGGGATAGGCGGCATAGTAGGCACCTCCCATGGCTCCCAGGTCGATGGATACGTAGGCGGAGGAGGCGGTGTGCCAAATATAGCAGATGCATATGCATCTGCATGCTGTGCTCCACTCCCACTGGCCTCGTCATCGTGCTGTCTGGCCTCCGGATATCGTGGCATGTGGAGGCTCCGTCTCTCATCCCCGGCATAATCTCCGATAAAGTCATCCATAGTGAACTCCGGAGTGGAATGTCGTGGGGAAGCTCCACCCTTAATGGAAACAATGTTAGTTTTGCTACATACAAATAAGTAGTAAGTTGAATAAATAATAAATTTTTGCTACCTGTCCAACCTGCACCGGAACTCCATACTCATTGTAGTAAGCGCTCCACGCATTGTTATTCAACACCCATTCGTGGAAGCCCCAACCTGATTCATCCACTGCATAATTGAAGACAAATTAATTAGAATAGTTTTGTACCGAGAAATGACTGTGTACGACAAAATCAAATTACCTGGAGGAGGTGGCGGCATCTCATCACCGTATATAGCGACTCTAGGCTGATCCGGATCTAGTGGTGTGGGCTCTATCTCGCGCCAGTTTATGTTCTCCCCACTGTCATGCAACATGCCAATGAGGCGGCCGTAAAAACCGGAGTCCTCCACCATAGGAGCAGTGTGCTGGAGCATTGTACATCCCACTGCTCGCCAACCATCTCGTGCCATGCACACCAAGCTGTGTGCCACTCCTCTAATACCGGTAAGAATCTGCACAAAGTGTGACATCATCGGCCATAGGAGGCTGCCACATGTGAAACTGTGGAGACTGTGCTTGGAGGAAATGCTCTGCGTGGCGCGTGCTCCAGTCGACGTTGGGCTTATTGTGTTTAGTCCTGCAGTACATTTAAATTAAAAAAAAGAATGTTAATCAATTTCAGAACTGAACAAGTAACGGTAGGAGAGCAATTAAGTAACTTACTTGTGCAACTTGGTGGTCTCAGCCTCTCCAAGCTCTGGGAACTGCGGGACAAATGCGTCCAGACCAAACTGTCGGGTCACGCGATCTGGATACGTGTACTCAACAATCCAGTAACATACACACGGCCCCCGATAAAACCAGAGATGCCTCTGCTCCAATGTCAGTCGACAAAATGCGTTCCTTTCGTAGAACTCCCGGTAGGGGAACCAGTCGACGCTGCTCTCGTGAAGCATCTGGAGCTGACTCCGGACATATGAAATCCCCACAGTTCTCCCCCTGCCCGTGTTCTCGTACCTAAATCGGTCGCCCCATATGGCACCGTACGCGGGACACCTCTCGGCATCCTGCCTCCTCAAGTAAGGGACAAGAGACGGACGAACTGGCCGACATACCGGCAAATGAGACCACGACCATTGCTGGAGTAGAAGAAGCGGTCCGTGGATCTGCTTGTTCTTCACCTATATTTTGGACATGAGGTAAATGTGTTGGTGATTATTGAACCCTACTTATTATAATTTAAATTCCGAAATATTTGTGAAAACTTACCAAGCAAGCATGGCACAGGCTACGGTATAAGTAGGCGATCACAGCTCCGCTCCAGTTCCAGTTCGATGGCTTCTCAATTTCTGTCAGCAGAGAGAGGAACATAATCGGAACCGCGTCACCGCTGGAGTCCACGAACATGACGCTGCCACAGAGATCCAGCACAAAGGCCCTCACATACCTAAAAATATAAAATAGTAAAGATAAATTTAATGATTTTCACGGATGAGTTCGTAACATATTTAAATTTCAAGATTCTCAATTATTACCTCCTGACGGCCTCCAGATCAGTGGTCTCGGCTGTGATCCGATGCAGGAAAAAGTGATCACGGAGCGCCGCTAGGCTAATGCAGTACCCCGAATACCGGAACTCCTCATCATCCTTCTTCTTCTTCTTCTTCTTCTGTATCGTCTTTGGATCCTCTACCCCAAGAAGCCGCCGTATCATCCCCACATGAAGTGGACTGTCGGAGACACCGCTGATAGGATCCCCATCGATCCGTAGACCCCATAGAGCGCTCACATCTGCTAAGGTCACGGTCATCTCCCCAAAGGGTAAGTGGAACGAATGAGTCTCCGGTCGCCATCTCTCTGCGAGCCCGCTCATTAGAGCCTGGTCGATCTGACCCTGTGGCATGGTAGCAAGCTGGTACAATCCGAGATTCATAATGCACTGCTCCATCAGAGGATGACCGACGTACGGTATCCCGGAGGTGCGATGTCTCACGGTCAACATCGTCTCGTCCTGTATTTAACAATAATTTCATTCTGAGTGACTTACTATATGCCATATTAAAAATCTGTAATTTGAACTGAATTGCTTAAAAAACAACTTACCTCCGTAGATGCGAGCGCCACCCTGTGCTGAATGTGTGGAATCCACAGAAGAGGGCTGAATGTATCAGCTGCATGTGTAGCGTGGTCTGCACCGAGAGGCTCTGCACCGGATGCACTGGGAGCCTCTGTACTGGACGAACTACCGCCCCTCTCCATAGTATCTGCAGTGCATAATTTGCAAATAACTTAAATTTCACAATTTTAGATATAAAAATGTATAATGTAGGGATTTTAAATCGAAACACTAATTTTGTACCATAAATTCTAATTTAATTCGCTAAAACATAAACCCTAATTTAATTTTGTACCCTAATTTATAAACCCTAACACTAATTTATAAACCCCAATTTAATTTATAAATCCCAATTTAATTTATAAAACCTAAACCCTAATTTAATTTATAAACCCTACTTTATGAACTCTAATTTAATTTATAAAACCTAAACTCTAATTTAATTTATAAACCCTAATTTAATTTATAAAACATAAACCCTAATTTAATTTTGTACCCTAAATCCTAATTTAATTCGCTAAAACATAAACCCTAATTTAATTTGGTACCCAAAATCCTAATTTATTTCGCTAAACCCTAATTTAATTTTGTACCCTAATTTATAAACCCTAACTCCTAATTTTGTTCAATTCTATCTCGTCGGGAAAATCAACAACCCGCACAATTTAACAATTAAAATTTTAAACTAAAGTCTAAACCCTAATTAAACCCTAATTTAATTTCTAACCTAAACCGCACAATTTAATCGCGTCGGGAAAATCAACAACCCGCACACGATTAACACCTCAATTCCTACCAAAAATAAAATTATGAGTTACGATAACTTACCCGAAGACGATCGATCGAGAGGAAGAGATGGCCGAGAGAGAGAGAGAGAGGGCGAGAGAGAGGGTGGCCGAGAGAGAAAGTGCGGCCAAGAGAGAGAGAGGGGGGTGGTGGTGGTGGCCGGCCGGGTAGAGGGATGAGGTGGTGGCCGGCCAAGGGGAGGGGAGGGGGAAGGGAGAGGGAGGGGAGGGGAGGGGAGGGGAGGGGAGGGGAGGGGAGGGGGAGGGTCGGGGAGGGCGGGGCTGGGCGGCAGGGGGCGGGGCTGGGGGGAGGCAGGGGGGCTGGCTGGGCGGTTAGGGTAGGGGTGGGGGGGCTGGGCGGGTTTTATTAAAAAAAAAAAATTTCCTACTAAACCGCCCCATGGGGGGCGGTTAGGGGGGGAGGGTAGACCGCCCAATCATGGGGCGGTTAGGGGGGGGTGCGGACCGCCCAATCATGGGACGGTTGGGTTATTTTTGAAAATTTTTTGGAGCTGGAGTTAGATTTGATATTTTTCTTTTGTTTGGGGTTATTAATAAAAATTTCGGCTATCCCTCTCACACTCTCGCGTGCGTGCGTCTTCTTTAATTGGGTGCCTCTTCACGTTGTTCCTAACAACACAATAGTAGTTTCTAAAACATCATAGATCTCGTTAACTTCATATATAAGACTGACTTTGATGTATAATTAGACCTAAATGTAGTCACAAATTTCATATTTTCCTTCATACCAATTTATTTTTTATAAAGAGATAAAGAAACTGTGCTACATGTATAAAAGTATGTTTTATTATAGATTCAGAATAGATCGATGCAAGAAACAAGCACATCGAAGGCGTTTGATGTGTCAAATCATTTACCCTGTTACGCCACAACGTGCCAGTACTGTAAACTTGAAAGAAAATCAATAATTGGTGCAAAGAAAAAAAAAATCGTTTTGAAAATTGCATGCCATTACAGTCAATAGATTAAAATCTTCCATACAATTAGCTGAGTATGTCATAAAGACAATTAACATCAGAGATCTATCACGGAAACATAATTTTCGGAGCACATTACAAAGGCCTACAAAAAAAAAAGAAAAAAAAAGAAACAAACATATATAGTACCAAACCTACAAAGATAAGTCTCCCAGATTATGCCACGACTCCTGCGCTTGTTTGGTTGTAACAGCGGCAAATGTTGTATGCTTTGATATTCTTGAAACACCAACTTAGTCCTCAAATTCCGGATCCGTATCCTCTCAGGTATCTCACTTAACCTAACCAGAACGGACGGCCCAGATTTACTCTCATCCGGTGATTACTCAGGATGACTTAGGAACAGTATTATTTGTGCTTTGAGATTCGTGTCAATTTAAAAATCTGAGCTGAGAATAAATCTGGACCGTCCGTTCCGGTCAAGTTCAGTGAGTGAGGTACCTGGGAGGATGTGAATTCCCAAATTCCAACCCCAAAAATAAAATCCAGCTTAGTGCTGACCAACTAATAATTAGTGAGAATTCAAAAAGGAATCAAATATATGGAATAAAGAAAGAAAGACATCATAAAAAAAGCTGCAAATTAATTGGACGAGAGCTTATTTATATAGCAGCAACAACCAACTAATATAAAATTTAATGTTCATTTGTTAAACAAGGAGCAATTTAATCAGTCGACAAAATTGTAAATAACATGACATACGTCCATTGATAAAGAGACAGGACAAAATTGCTAGACTACTCATAAAATGATCTGCCTTCATTTGTTTTTTTTCATTCTTAGAATACTCACAAAATTTCTTATCAGGTGCCACTCTCTTTTAAGTAGTACATAATTTTTTTAGGAGAGTTTAAATGTTTTTATTTTTTGTGTCTTCATTATACCTAAATTTTTAGAACTAAAATAACTTAAAATTTAAAACTCAAATGTCAAAATAAAACCATTAGATATGATCATATCATTTTCTCTATGCACACATAAAATATTATAACATTTCGATTTTGTTTCATTAGTATCATGAACTTGCAAAAATACACCAATGTAGATAGCTTATGGATGTTGAAAGGTCGTAGTTTTTTTATGTGCATGTAAACAAAATAATATAGATTACATCTAATGGTTTTATATTGACATATAAATTTTATAACTTTTATTATTAGAAATTAAAAAAATAAGGCATTGAACTCTCCTTATTTTTTTTCCACCGCTAATAACTCAAGTTTAAGTTCCAAATAATATTACTAAAATATTAAATTTAATGCGAAGCGCTTGCTTTTTGCCTTTATAAGTATCATACAGTAGTGAGTAGAATTAGGGTGTTTTTGATCTCACGTTTTATTTTTCTTTTATTTTATTTTTTACGAAGTGTGGACTGTGGTCTGTGGATGTATTTATGTATACTTTAGAGAAGTGGGCCCCAGTGGGGTCACTAATTTTGACCTTATCGAAAGCTCTGTAGTTTTAAAAATGAGAAAAGATAAAATATTAGAAAGAGTAAAGATTACAATGAGAAGTGGGCCCCAGTGGGGTCAATGGTTTTTTTTTTTTACGAGAGTGCGTGGAGTACTTTCGGTGGAGTGGGGTCACTATGTCTTACAGTTTATAGAGAAATTTCACATGCGGACAAGGGAATCTTTTAGAATTAGTAGATCCGGACCGTTCTTTTAACTTTGCACGAATTTTAAAGGGACTCCTTCACAGAACAATCACTATTACTGAAGGTCACATGCATTGGTACTGTAGCCTGACACTACTATTCATTCATGTACGGGTACATAAATGAACTAGGATGATTGTAGGAAGTTGCAATAATTGGAGATTTTGTTAAGGAAATTACTTTTGCTGCAATAATACCCACTATAATTTGTTACCATTAGAGATAAATTTGGCTTGATGTACTAACAAGTGTACCCCAAAGTTTTCTCTTTCAGTTGAAGAGGGCGCATTCGCATTTCACAAGTCACAACCCTATAGATTATAAACCCTGACTTCACAAATTCTAACACATTAATTCAGATCAGAACCATTCAAAAGGACTGAAAAAAATAAAATAAAGAAAAAAGAGGACCAAGTAAGTAGAACAAAAGATAAAGGTCCCACCTACATAGAAGGTATTAAATGAAGCATATAATGAAGCATTTTTTTTCTTATATATGAGTTGAACTAATTAAGGTGCTCTTAAGCTCACCAAGCATTTTGTGAGCTTAATTTCAAACCTTATTGTAATGAATTTAAATGATGAATCTAAATTGTTGAAACTGATCTACTTCACTAGTATTGCGTTTACATATCAAAATTATAAATTTTGAAATTAAATTTAGCACAAAGTCAAGCGGTAAAAAAATGATAAAAAATAAAAGCATTTGTCAAGCCCCGGTCCCCGATCGGGCGTGCGTCAATAGAGCGACATCGTAGCATTCCTCCGACAGCCCGTCAACCTACGTTGCAAACAGAAATAAACAGAAAAAACCAAATTAGCTACAAAGCTCAGTAACCAGTTATTTAACGACGCGCTTCCCTATAACTGGTTTATTCATAACAACAATATAAACAGAACTGGATTAATCCACACAAATATATCAGATTGCGTACGCATATTTAACCAAGTTGGGTCTAGGTTTTCAGATTCCACAGTACTCACACAGTTAAATCTCATGAACAAATTCAGATTCCTAGACCCTCCATCCCGTTAAATATACCCTCATAATCCAATATCCAGATACGATACAGTTCATTATTCCAATAGACCAAAATGAAAACATAGATTATAGAGAGGTCCGGTTACCTGATAGTTATTCGAGAAATAAAATTAGACTGCAATTAATTAACTGTTCGACCCGCAACATAGGCTCGGAATTTCAATCGGACGGATTACAATATTTTCTTTAATTTTCTATTTTCGTTCTCTGTCCTTGTTATTTTTTTTCCCTTCGGTTTTCTTTTTTTTTTCCTCTCTGGAACATGTGATCAGCAATTTTCAAAGTGGCTTAATAAATAGTAAAAAAATTCCAAAAAATGTAAAATTTGGTCTGCAAGCACATTTCAATATGTAGATCAACTTGAACGGTCAGATCGAAGTTTTGGATTTTGAAAATCCAAAAAATAAGCCGAAGTAAAACGATGGCTTTACTTTGCAAAGCACAATAGCTCATCTCTATATATATATAGAGTAGAACTAGGGTGCTCCTAAGCTCACCAAGCCCTTTGTGAGCGCGACTCTAAAACCTATCGAATTGACTTCAAACGACATTTTCAAACCGTTAGATGTTCAATCTATATTAAAATGTGCTTGGAGACCAAATTTTACATTTTTTTACTATTTATTAAGATGGTTTGAAAATCGCTGTTTTTATTAAAATTCTGCACCATTGGAAAACAGCGATTTTCAAACCATCTTAATAAATAGTAAAAAAATTCCAAAAAATGTAAAATTTGGTCTCCAAGCACATTTTAATATAGATTGAACATCTAACGGTTTGAAAATGTCGTTTGAAGCCAATTCGATAGGTTTGAGAGTCGCGCTCACGGAAGGGCTTGGTGAGCTTAGGAGCACCCTAGTTCTACTCTATATATATATATATATATATATATATATATATATATATATATAGATGGACTTAGCTACTCCATGGAGTAAAACGACTTTGTACTCCACGTCATATCTTCATTTTCAAAGTTCAAATAGTCGATCCGAACCGCTCAAGTTGTTCTCCATATTGAAATGTACTTGGAGACCAAATTTTACATTTTTTGGAATTTTTTTACTATTTATTAAGCCACATTGAAAATCTGAAAATCCGGGTGAACAGTAAAAAACAGTAAAAATTTCTGGACCGCTGGATCAGTGATTTTCAAAGTCGCTTAATAAATAGTAAAAAAATTCCAAAAAATGTAAAATTTGGTCTCCAAGCACATATCAATATGGAGAACAACTTGAGCGGTTCGGATCGGTCGTTTGGATTTTCAAAATGAAAATAATGAGGCGTGGAGCACCAAGTTGTTTTACTCCATGGAGTAGCTAAGCCCAGCACTATATATATAGAGAGAGAGAGAGAGAGAGAGAGAGGGATCTAGTTACCATAATTTTGAGTTACAACAAAGTTACCACAACTATTTTTTACATTTTCAAAGTTCAAATCGTCGATCCAAACCATTCAGCATGATCTCCACAATAAAATGTGCTTGCAGATCAATTTTTTTTACTATTTATTAAGATGGTACAAAATTTAATGGTCTGAATTTGACTAGTTTTTGTAAAATACTTAATAAAAGCTATGACACTATTGGCGCTATAGCACGCTATAGAGTGCCATAGCGGTGCCATATGGCAATAGCATTGTTTTTTAGCTGATCTGTTATGACGCGATAAACGCTATTTTAACCTTTGAATGAAATTGAATAAAGAAACCGAGGATGTACTGCTAAACAAAATGAAATAACAAGTAAATAAAAATTCAGGATTTGTATTCGTAATTAGTATGAAAAATTCTTTGGGTTTTGGAAAACCAAGGATACTAACATAATGAACAATTCTTTGGGTAGCTGCGGATCTCGTCTGAGGGCAGGTTTGTGTACGAACAAAGATTATTGTTGTGTTTACTTGTTAATTTTTTTATGTTATTTAGCGTAAAGTTAAGTGAATTTAAAAGTTAATTAGCAGACACACAAATCTTTAAATTTTTTACTACTTGGCTTTGTGTTAAATGAATTTAAATTTTATAAATTTAAAATGTAACTTTCACTGCTACAGAACTATCGTCTTTTATTGGGTGAAAACTGGATCTGCTAACTGATTCCTACCACTCTAGAGTCTCTATTAAATATATTTTTCAAATAGATTTGTTTCAATTACTCATGAAATAGAGACCATAATGGATCACTCATGAAATAGAATTGTTTCAATTATGTAGATTTGTCATTTCAATCCTATTAAATATATTTTTGAAATGAACCTTATAATCAATCATTGTGATAAGCTTAAGTTTATACTGGCTTCATTCAAATTTTATTGCTAACAACAAATGATGGATTTTTTTCTCTACTAAGGAAGATATTTTATGTTGGTTGTGGGGCTAAGTTGAGCAATTATATATAATTTTCTCTCTCTAAAACTAGCAAGTCCATTTCCGTATGGAAAAAAATAGTGATCATGCAGTAATTAGACTAAGACCATTGACTAGGAACATTCAGTCAAGAGGAATTTTCACCTCTAATTCGTGGACAAAAAAATATCTCCCCTTGAAAAACAAAAAATAATTAATTAGTTCTCATATTGGAGATAATTTGTTTGTCCACCAATTACGGGTGAAAATTCCTCCTGATTGAATTCGCACCTAGTCAATTGTCTTATTCTAATCAACTATTTTTTCTACACGGCAATGGACTAGTATTAGAGAGAGAAAACTTTGATTGCTCAATTTAGCCCCACCAACAAACAAATGTATTTCTTAATAGATAATATAAAATTCCATCGATCATTTGTGGTTGGCAATAAAATTTGAGTTAAGCTTATAAATTTATCACAGGGATGGGTAAGATTAACTCTAAACTATATATAATGGGTTCAAACGACGGATCTAAACAGTTAAAATTGATCTATTAATTTATCAATTTAATGACAAGTGTTAAAAAAATGAAAGTTTATAAATTATTTTAATGCATTCATTTTGAGTATTTTAACAGTTTGGCTTTACACTAATTAATCTAGTCTAATGATATTAATGCAAAGCAGCCTTTGATGTTTCCGAGCTTTCCTGCGTAGCTATCTGCACATTGTCATCCTTGACCCCTTACCTATAAATTCCACTCAGTGATTAACCCCTTTGTAAACCTAAACTATCACCTGATCACCAGGTTATCGAACAATTTTATTTATTTTAAGCTGTTAATTAAGCAGTAGGGTAACATGTCTGTAGAAAAAATGTTTGCTTTGTTTGCATGTGTTGTGGTCCTTGGTCCTTACCATGCAAAGCACAACACTGGCCCAAAACACGCAACAAGACTATCTCGACGGCCATAATGCAGCACAGTCTGCTGTCAGTGTGGCCAACATATCTTGGGATGACACAGTGCAAGTGTATGCTGAGAACTATGCCAACCAGAGAAGAAGCGACTGTAGCCTTATCCACTCAGGCGGCCAATACAGCGAGAATCTATTCATGGGCTCTAGCACAAGCTACACTGGCGTCGATGTTGTTAACGCTTGGGCGAATGAGCAGCAATACTACAACTACAACACAAATGCATGCGCATCAGGTGAGATTTGTGGTCACTACACACAAGTGGTCTGACGTGACTCGACCAAGATTGGATGCGCCAGGGTAGAGTGTGACAACAATGCCGGTGTGTTTTTCATATGCAGTTATAACCCTCCTGGTAATGTGGTTGGACACCGGCCTTATTGAAAGGGTTTAATTACGTTTTCTTATCTAATAAGGATCGATGCTATCAGCCAGATATATTTGAATAAAGAAATGAAAAGGGTCCATTTGGTTTCTGCTTTACTAGCTTCCGAGGAATTGACAGATTCCATGGAATAAACATTGTTGTAAGAAATGTATTATTTTCATATTCGATATTGTATGGCCGTTCTGAACTAAAGGATTTGAAAGAAAAATGCTCATGTTTTGGGGTTTGATTAAATGATGTGTACTTTCAGTTTCCAAAAATTATGATATTGGTGCAGCCAATATCCGTTGTGTTTATCATTAAAAATAAATTATTTCTTAGTTTTATTGTGGCATTAGATATTCAGAAGTACTCTACAAATGACGGTTCTCTAATGTCTAACATAGATTAGTGTTAAGTAATTCATTTATTATATATGATGCACTTACTTTATTTTGTTAAGGTTATCATAATTTGCTTTTAATATATAATTGTAGAATTGTCAACTGTCACCAATGATTTTACAATAATTAAATCAATTTGAATTTAATAATGCCTAAGGTTTCTGCATGCAGTTGGCTTAATAATTTTTTTTAAGGTTAGTTGTCTTAATAAAATTAACTAGATCAGTACTGCATTTGTTTTAATTGCCCTGTTGTCTCGGCCGAGATGATTTCATTTCTCATATTAAAGAAAGGGATCACATGTTGTAGGAATTACATTTGAGACCAGTAGTCTCCTGCATCAATTTAATTTTCAAGTGTGAAAATAGAAAATTGGCTTAGGCCTTAAAACCGTGTCATCCTCTTTTCGTGTTGTGTGTGGTGCTCTGACCCTAACATAGCCAGCTTCCTCTTTTCGCGTTGTAAATTTCAAATGTGAGCAACTATCAAATTTAGATACAAAATTAACCAGAGAACATAAAGATGGGATTGCAACATGAAGACTGAACTGAAGTTTTAAACTTCCCAATAATATGTTCAAGAGCGCCTTCGCCAGGGCCCTGGAAACCAAATTTAAGGATGGACTCCTCACGAACTGGAAACCTAATTAATTCGCAGAACAAGCAGCCAAGAAGAATGAAAAATTAATGAACCTGCTGCCCGGCCCAAAGGTCTGAGTTCGTGACTGATTATAATGTTAAGATTTATAGTCTCCATTCAAAAACAGAAGGCACAACAACATTTCAATTAACTGATAAAGTCTAGAGGTACTACATGCAAAGGCACGTAGTTTAGAGGGTAAGGTACTGCTTGTCAAATGAAAAGTTAGAAAGGAGGAAATTATAATTACAGCTGCACACAAAGTTTAAAAGAGTTTAATACCAACATATATACTCCTGAGGTACGTGAGTAACTAGCTAGCATTACATTGCTGCTCAAATAATTAAGATTTTACATCCAAAGTAAAAGTCTAAAATTAATCATCATAGATTACAATGTCCAAGCTAAATCTTGGTACTTATGTATTGTAATTTTCATTCCAGAAATGTATAATATCTTAGCCATTATTATGAATCTCCCCGGCAGCAATTGGTGATCCTGGCGTAGAACTTCCTGCTGCTCCTGAATTACAAAACAAGGTAAAATGTTAAAACATAGATTAAAGGACAAATTTAATTTAGCCGGCACATCTAAAAAATTTCTTTAAAACTTAGTGTGGGAGCCTGCTGTTATTTTTTCTTTTATAAATTTATCCACTGTGTATATATGCATTCTTTTGAGAAACATAACATCAGCAAGTACCTACACTACACATACCAATACTATCAAATAAGGAACTAAAACCATGGTTCTGAAACTCGGAATCGGAATCGGAATCAGGTTCTTGACCGTGGAATCGGAATCGGGTGAATCGGCCGGAATCGGCCGAGTTGACTCGTAACTCGGATTTTTTTGCCAGAAGCTTGTTTTGTAGCCAAAAAATAGAAAAAAAAATTGGTAAAAAAAGTAAAAATTATTTTTATTGATGATGTATTAAAAGAACAAAGTATAGTGCATAAATTAAATCTTAGAATTATTGAAATAGATATAAATGATGATAAGAATAATATAAAATATTTCCGAGATACTAAATTATTTTACTTGTATAATCATAAAATCGATTGATATACTTTTCCTTTGCTAATTAAAAATTCGTTTGGGAAATGTTCTCAGTCAAACAAAGTAATATTATGTTCTCAGCACAGAACTCGTTTGGGAAATGTGCCACATGTCACTCTTGTCTACTTGATAACTTGTATGGACATAGTTCACAAAGAATCAAGTTATATTTTCAAAGCAAAATAATAAACCACTCCTCCACCATGTCTATTCGAAATTTTATAATGCTTTAAGCTTCTTCTCCTTTCTTTCTTTCTGAGTCGCTTGTCGCATCAATTTTTCTGCCCCAAATCCCTTCAATTAACTAAGCAAAATGCAAAATTGGTTCGATTGAACTATCAAAACGGTGTAATTTTGCTCTAAAAGCAAGATACTAAGTAGAAATTTAGTTGATTATTTCGATTCAGCTTCAATTGTAGCAGTTTTCTGTACAAAATTTGTCCAACTGGGAAAACTCGGGAAAACTCAGGAAAACTCGGCTGACTCGGGTGAAACTCGGCTGACTCGGCCTGAAAATAGGCTAACTCGGCCGAGTCAAGCACTGTTCATCCGAGTTTTGCTGAAAAACTCGCACGAGCGCGAAACTCAGGTGAAAATCGGATCGGACACGGCCAATACCGAGTTGACTCGGCCAAGTTGACTCGGAATCAGCCGATTTTCCAAACCATGACTAAAACTACACAAAAAAGTATAAAAACCTGTGTTTAATGTCAAATTAATTCACCGGACCGTGCAATTATGAGACTGAGTTCGTCAAAAAAGAAGAAAACAAAAAGGAAAAAAAAACTGATAACACAATATTAGGGAATTGGTAGAGCAATTAAGAGCTGTAAACTGTTGTCTGATTTTATGGAGAGAGCATGTGTTGCATTTGAGAAATATATATGTACCTATCTATATGAGTAAGAGGTGACATACCTACTCTGCCTGCTTGCACAAATCTACCTATTAATGTAAGGAACACAATTATTGAGGCAACGATCACATTTTGAAGGTGCTTCTTCATCAGTGCAGCTTTGACTTGATATAAAACTTTCCTGTTATATAGAGATTTTTTTTTTTTAAAAGAAAGGAATGATAGCCGGTTTTATAGAGAGCTAGGTTCTGCTGCATTTTACGCTCAAGCCCTCACAATTTTTCATTTTCTTATGGACATTTTTGGCAGAATTTTCCACGCAAGAAAAGACCGACTTTTGTTTAGTCTTGTACATATATTTTGGAGTTTTGCTGAAGTAAGCAGTTTTAATTAATGGACGGCATTAGTAAGTATGAACAAGTGTGAAACCTCAAGAAAAATGGTCTAGAGCCACACAGTAAATTAAAAAAAAAACATAACGTTTAGAAAATGCAATCTTTAGGTTGATTTGTCACGTGAACTGAACTTAAGGCTACTGTTTTCTTTAATTATAATTGACTTTACAAATCCAAATTTATTATCAAAGATGTTCCACGGATTCGTTCAAAGGTAACAGTCTACCATTTGAATTTTATATTTGATCCTGATCAAGTGCACACACACTCTGACATTCACATAAATGGTAATATTAAATGCACAGTTCGTGGTATAATTTCTGTATATGTACCAAATTTTACAAAATGAAATGCAACCGACTACGTACAAATTCAAGAAATTACACACATGCGAAAATAACACAAGATAGTGCAACAATACAATATATAGCCTGCCCAACAAAGTGCATGTGCATCAGTTCCAGAGCGTACATTAAGAACTTAATTAAAAAAAAAACTTGAAACGAAAACAAAGTACAAATAAAAGAAACAAATTAAGCTGATCTGAATTCAGAAAACCACTTCTCGTGTTTATTCAATATCACCCTAAGAAAAACTTTTTTGTACCTTTGCAAGTGCCTATAATTCGCACAGTGACACAGGATCCTTCAAAATTTTGTCCTTAAACATATACTTAATCCTTGTTTTCCGGAAATTTTTTGACACATGCCATTCATAGATACTTCACGGCAGACATTTGTGAGGTCATCTCCATTGTAGCCTTCTGTAGGATGGGCCATACCTCATCCACGCCGAAACATTTGTGAGGTCATTCAAATGTATACAATTAAACACTTCAAATAGTGCACAAAATAACATCAAGTTTCTATATTACTTCTCTCAAAATAAAATTCAAATAAGACGCAGGGGTGAAAAAAGGACTTAGTCTGCATTTCTCCTATTTTTCAAGATATTCACAACTGCGTGTTACAATTTATTTGTTTATTTTAAAGTACCATAAAAAAAAATTCAGAACCCTTGTTAATGTTTTTACTTTATGAGAGAAAAGGCTAAATTAGCAAATACAGATACAAGGCCGAAAAAGCATATAAAACTTTGATGTTAATGTTTTTACTTTGTTACAGATCTCTGCTTTAGTTTTATTTGTCAGAAATCAGTCGTTTACATAGATCAGAGGGGAATAAAGGTGGAAGATATGAGGTTTATGTTGGATCCAATGTGTGATATTCAACTGAATCCAGGGGCGGAACAAGAAAAATGTCTGATGCAGTTTTTCTGGATTTTCATTTCATGATGGCTGGCACAATGATCATGACCAGTTGTTATAGTACATCTTAGATTTTGATTCAGTTGAATGCAGAGATGTGTTTTACACCATTTTTTGTATTTAATTAGACATATCTGCGAATGATATCATTTGTGCTTGAAAATAAGGGTGACAATATTTTCCACTCCCTCGTGATCCCGGTAAGATTGATCCAATTTGCAATTTTGTATATTATATGGGATGTCTTTTTTTTGTCTACTTTTGGATAATATATGGTTGCCAACAGGCACCCAAGGCTTCCAAGGTAATTATTTATTCATTCAGTATTCATTTGTTAAAATTTTAATTCTTGTCTTTTTTTTGGGCGATTTCTAATTCACTGTTATATTTATTTATTTATTTGCTTGTGAAATACTACTTCAAGTGGTATTGCTTTTACAGAAAAGGCACTGTGTTTGGAGGACAACGGTTCTGAACTGACATATAAGGGAGTTTATTCTCGTCGATTAGAATGTGGTTTGACAAAATATGACAGGTAATTAAGTTATTTCTTTACTCTCCATTTTCCAATAATAAAGTTACCAAATGGAAGCATATATATATATATATATATATATATATATATATATATATATATATATATATATATATATATATATATATTTATTATTGTCTTTTTTTTTTTTTGAAGGTTAGTGGCTTTAAATGTCTACTAACAATTTCATTTATAAAAAAGGTCAAATGACCATAATTCCTAAATCTATTCTTTTATTCTCATAAAATCTTCTAAACTAATATAATATTTTAATCCTCTCGTAATAACTCTAATACATTAATCATCATCTCGCTCCACGACCGGATCCGCTTCTTCGACCGCCGCCACGCTTCGACGACAACCGGGTCTACTCACTGTCGCGCTCCAATCGAGATGTTGATCACCCTAGTACTTTAATCGCCATCTCGTTCTACGATCGGATCCGCTTCTTCAACCGCCGTCGCGCTCCGACGGCGACCGGATCTACTCACCGTCGCGCTCTAATCGAGATGAAAACTCTATGCTCCGAACTCCGACGATACCGCACTATTGACTCCGCTCGGCTCTGGTTCCTCCCCTCTCCCTCATTCTCCTCTCCGCTCGAGAAGGTAAAACCGAGAGAAGGGAGATGTTGCTTCGGAATGAGGACTACAAGAAGTGAAAATGGTGGAGTTAAGTGAAGGGAAAAGGAGGGGGATGGGGTTGGGGGGCGGCTGTTGAAAACCCTAGGTTTTCTTCTCTCTGGCTCCCTGCAACCCAATAACAGGCCATGTTAGAAAGCTGCAAGTCTTTATTATTGTCTTTCATGTGTTACAAAAAAAATTAGCCCTTTTTGTTTTTCTTGTATGGGGTTTATGGTTTTTTGCTTGAATTTGAGATATTGTAGTAAATTTTGTTGTATATTTTTTCAGAAAGATCAATGGTTATGTTCGTAGTTATTGTAACCAGGCAACAGGAGAGACGTATATGCATAAGATCAATGGTTTTGTTCGTAGTTTTAACCATGCAACAGGGTAGACGCCTGCATAAGATCAATGGTTTTGCTAATCTGTTGATATGAAAATTGTTTCCTTTTCATTTTGGTATATATGTTTAATATATTTGTGATACCACTTATAGTCAGATGTATCATTGAACAGATGAAAATATTGTAAATTTGTAATGGAATCAGGATTCTAAATAGCGCGCTATAGCATTTTTGGACCATAAAAGCTATGGCAATAGTATTGTTTTTTAGCCGATCCGCTATGACGCAATAAACGCTATTTAAACCTTTGAATGGAATTGAATAAAGAAACCGAGGATGTACTGTTAAACAAAATGAAATAAAAAGTAAATATAAATTCAGGCTTTGTATTCGTAATTAGTATGAAAAATTCTTTTGGTTTTGGAAAACCAAGGATACTAACATAATGAACAATTTTTTGGAAAACCAAGGCTTTGTATTCGTCTGAGGGCAGATTTGTGTACGAACAAAAATTATTGTTGTGTTTACATGTTAATTTATTTATGTTATTTAGTGTAAAGTTAAATGAATTTAAAAGTTAATTAGCAGACGCAGAAATCTTTAATTTTTTTTCTACTTGGCTTTGTGTTAAATGAATTTAAATTTTATAAATTTAAAATGTAACTTTCACTGATACAGAACTGTTGTCTTTTATCGGGTGAAAACTGGATCTGCTAACAAATTCCCTACCACTAGAGACCAACATGGATCACTCTTGAAATAGATTTGTTTAAATTATGTAGATTTGTCATTTCAATCCTATTAAATATATTTTTGAAATTAACCTTATAATCAATCATTGTGATAAGCTTAAGTTTATACTAGCTTCATTCAAATTTTATTGCTAACAACAAATGATGGATTTTATCAGTAATTAAGGAAGACATTTGTTGTTGGTTGTGGGGCTAAGTTGAGCAATTATAATTTTCTCTCTCTAAAACTTGCAAGTCCATTTCCGTACGGAGAAAAAATAATTTTCTCTCTCTAAAACTAGCAATTAGAAGACTTTGACTAAGTCAACTATATAGTAAACTTAAGAATATTCACAATTATTTTCCTTTCTGCCCAGTCTACAAGAAAAAATCTTTCAAGTCTTTCCAAAAGACTAAAGATGAATAATAATTAGTGGATCTTCTTTAGTCTTTTGGAAAAGGTCTTCCAAGTCTTTCCAAAAGGTCTTCTTTCAGTATGAGGTGATGTATGAGGAAAATTATTATCTTTAAGTGGGCAGATTATTATTATTACTTTGGAAAATTATTATCTTGGAAAATTATCGTAAAGTCTGCCCGCTTGGAAAATTATTATCTTACTTTGGAAAATTTTCCAAGACTAAAAAAGACCTTTAGAAGATAATAATTTTCCTTTCTTGTAGAAGACCTTTGGTATGAGGTGATGTAAAGAAGACTTGGAAGATTTGGAAGATTTGACAAGAGAAGAGCTTTTGCCCTCTTTTAAGTATGAGGTGATGTAAAGATAGAATAATAATTAGTGGTGAAGACTTGTACTTGACGACAAGAGAAGACCTTGATTAATTCAACTATCTTTTAATCCCAAAGATTAATTATGTTTACAATAACATGGAATTTTTCACCAGAATACCAGACTGAAGTCGTGGGAAAAATATTATAGATTACCTTATTCTAACATTTAATGCAAAGTTACCCAGTCTACAAGTTATTCTACCATCGGGAAATATTAATTCCGAAATTCTTTCTCAAAAAAAAGAGAAGGAAATATTCCGAAATTTACACACGGATAAAATTATTTTAAGATATCACTTTTCCATTCTGAAAAATAATCATGGGCCTTTTCCATTATATTTGACTTGCATCCATGAGAATTCTTCAAATTAATGTTGTGATTATTATCTTCTTCTTAATTCTACAGTAGTCAAGCTTTGGGTAGTGAAAGAGATGCATATAGTTTTGAAACTAAACTTTGACTTTCTTGGTGACATTTTTCAAAATTGTTGGGCCTAACTGCTTATCTTTCAATATCCCAGTCAAGGTCAGCTAATTCCCCAAATTGAAGGAAACTGTGCTATCGTCAATCCACAACAAGAATTCTGGGCTTCCGCGAGGCTAATAATATACATCTGCGAGGAAAATTGAATTAGCCTCGCGGATAAATTATTACCGAGGCTAATGAAATTGGGTCGGCAATAATGGGTTGAAACGCTCGGGGATAAAGAGGTATCTGCGAGGCTAATAAATTACCTGGCAGATAAGTTATACGTACATTAAATAAATTTTGTGCCTAAATTATGCACGGTAATAATACGCAACAGAAAATAATTACCATAGTTATTATATACACGGGAATAAAATAATTACCAAGGTGATAATATTTTCTTTTTTGTTTTTCTTAGAATATAATTAGCATCTTCTGTGAGCGCATATAGAACCTGAAAATGAATATATTTCTGCGCCAATGTATATTACCGACAAACAAATTTAACTAATTAATTTATAAATTATAAATACTTTGAATCCAAATGCTTAAGAGCCAAAAATATTAATAGAGCTAACTGACAAAATAAATGTACTAATTAGGCACATCATCTTCGCTTTCAGACCCATTGTCGCCAACATCTGATTCTGTGTTACTGCGAGATCTTCTGGGTGCTACTGTGAGATCTTCTGGATCCACCGGGTCTAGAACACCTTGTCGTACCAAAACAGAAGGTACATCTAGTTCGTCTCCGGCAGAAACCACGTAGTCGCAGCTCTGCATCTCCTCTTGAAAAATATTAAGGTCTTATGTTTCCCCTTCATGACTAAAATTTGGTTTGCGTCTAGTCTTGTAGGGTACCCACCAATCAGATCGATCAGGTGATGCATACGGTAGGTAGTAGACTTGAATTGCTTGGCAAGCCAGGCAATAGGGGTCATAATTTCGAAGTCTAGATCTATGGTTGACCTCAACAAGACCATGGTTCTTATCTACCTTGACTCCATTTATTGGGTCAAACCAAGTGCAATTGAATAGCACAACCTTGCTACCACATCCTGAGTAATGTAACTCGACTACCTCTTCTAGAAATCCGTAGTAGTCAATACCGCCCTCTCCTCGGATGCAAACCCCGCAGTTGTCCACTGATTTGTGCTGGCCGTATGACCTGGTGTGAAATCGGAAACCATTGATGTCATATGCGCCATAACATCTGACATGTTTATCAGGTCCATGACATATGTTTTTGACATGCGTGTCGGTAACACGATCAATCAGAAGCTTCTTCCTTACCCATTCAGGGAACTTTTCACCCCAGATTCGCTCCCGAACTGCTGGATTCCGACGGTTTCCTAAAAATTCTGCATCAAAGGCACTGAAAAATACGCAGCGAAATAAAATTAAAGATCAGTTCGAGAAGAAGTTTTCTATGGTATGGGGGTAGTACAGTCAGTAAAAAAGTAACTGTTGTTGATTGGAAGTTAGTATGTGCTTAATTTGGACACTACAAACATTGACCTTCATTCTAAATGGTGCTATAGGTAGGGGTGATCCTCACATATATTACTGGTATATACTTTAATGGTTGGTGATTATGAATTGGAAATATGGTTCTCAGATGGTACCAGCTTCCAGCATACTTTCAGCTTTTGTGCAGTATTGATAACATCGAGAGATCGATGTAGTAGAAGTTGTCAGGTACAATTCAGGACTGACAGGTGTATGGGGGCGTGTGCTTAATGCATAGTGTATACAAATTTATTTTAGTTAGTGATTCACTAGTAAGGGGTCAAATTAGGTTAGAATGCTCAGCAGCTGTCAGAACAATTAGTGAATTAAGCACAGTTCATTTAATTCCTGATCAATTATATATTTTGCATTGACTATGGGCTGGCTTCATCTGGTCATTTTTTTGTGCATTCCTTGCATAAGTGTGGTAGGAGTTTTGGGGAATAACAAATTGAATAGTTACATATGCATTTGGAAGGCTAATGTATTTTAAAAATTAGGATATTACTATGCTTAGTTAAAACGACCAGGGTGATAATTAACTCGAGTGAATCTAAGTAAGAGGGGATGGCAGGGAGAACTTACTCCATGTAATGTCGAATATCTTCGAAATTATACAACACATGGCGGTTTGTAGCACTGTACTCTCGGTCATCTAGAAGTCTTCGAACCCCCTGATGGTGAGCACGACCCGGGTAGTTTAAGATCGGAGGTTTCCCATCTAACGGGGTCTCCGGGCCAACGTCATGTCTTTCCTTGCGCAATCTTCGTATGCCTTGATCATGATCGAAATAATGAGCACAAGTGCTAGTTATCTCTTTTGCGACATATGCCTCAACAATGGATCCCTCTACCCGTGCCTTGTTGGTGATGCTGGCCCTTGCATCTTTGTTTCGCCTACAAATCATTCCACATAATTATGTTGAGACTATTACATTAAGTTGACGAGAATGAGTAAAACAAATGTATGTCCTTCAAGGGTTAAAAGGAGTACCGTTCAGACGAATACATCCAGCGAAATTGGACGGGTCCACCCATTCTGGCCTCATGTGCAACATGAACTACAAGGTGTTCCATAGAGTCAAAAAAGGAAGGTGGAAAGATCTTCTCTAGTTTACATATCGTAACAATAATGTCCTTCTCCAACTTGTCCACCATACCACAATCCAACTCCTTTGCACAAATCTCCCTAAAGAAAATTGAAATTTCATTCAGAGCCTCCCATACGCCATTCGGAACAAAGTCTCGAAATGCAAGGGGCATGAGGCGCTCGACAAAGACATGAACATCGTGGCTTTTCAACCCAGTGAGCGTACACTTCTCCAAGTTAATGCATCTTGCCCAATTCGAGGCGTATCCATCAGGAAACTTGATTTCCTCCTGGAGCCATTTCAACACTTTCCTCTTCTCGGCGAGGCCTAAAGCAAAAGTTGCTCTCGGTTTGCTCTTCCGTGCCTGCCCTTGAAGATGCAATTCTGGACGGTTGCAATAAAGAGCCAAGTCAAGACGGGCCTTGGGATTGTCTTTGGGTTTTTTTTTAAAGTCAAAAACCGTGTTCATGATGTTGTCTCCAAAGTTTTTCTCTATGTGCATCATATCTAAGTTATGGCGAATATTCAAAGTTGACCAATATGGTAAATCCCAGAATATACTTTTCTTTTGCCAATGGTGTGTGACTCCATATCCATCAAGTTGGTCGAGATCACCTGTCTTCCCCCATTTGATGGCTCGTAGACCACCAACGATCTCCTTGACCTCCTCCCCCGACAATCGCCTCGGGGCTGTACCGGTCTCTCTTCTGTTTTTTAAGAACTTGTTAGTTTGATACCGGAAATGGTGTCCTTCGGGTAAGAATTGACGGTGGCAATCGAACCAAACAGCCTTCCTTCCATGTTTTAGTCTGAATGCCTTTGTGTCCCCCATGCAATGTGGGCAAGCGAGTCTGCCCTTGGTACCCCACCCGCTTAACAGCTCATATGCCGGGAAGTCATTAATCGTCCAAATCAAGGCGGCATTCATTGTGAAATTTTGCTTACGTGAGATATCATACGTCTCCAGCCCACTGTTCCAAAGATCCTTCAATTCATCGATCAACGGTTGAAGGAAGATGTCAATGTCCCGTCCTGGATGTTTGGGTCCAGGAATAAGTAGAGCTAAGAACATGGTGTCCTCCTTTAATACCATATCTGGAGGCAAATTGTACGGGAAAAGGAACACAGGCCAACAAGTGTACGGGCCGACATTGCCAGTGTACGGGGCGAATCCATCGGCTGAGAAGCCGAGGACCACATTTCTAGGATCAGCAGAAAAATTTTTATGAGCGGCGACAAATTGTTTCCAATCTTCGCCATCAGCCGGGTGCACCATTACTCCCGGTTTTGCGCGAAACCCCTCCTTGTGCCACCGCATATGTGATGCAGTAGCTTCGGTCATGTACATCCTTTGCAGCCTGGGGCCTATTGGTAAGTATCTCAATTGTTTCTGCGCGGACAACTTTCCATCCTTGTTCGGATTAGGCTTGTATCTCGGCTCGCCACAGATATCGCATTTATCCTTGTTCTCATTAACTGGTTTGTAGTAAAGCATGCAATTATTGGGGCATACATCAATTTTCTTATAACCGAGCCCCAAACCTGCAACAACCTTTTTTGCTTGGTACAAATTGTCCGGTAATAATCTGCCCTGGTCGGGAAGCATGGTTTTGACTAGCGACAACCATCGACTGAAGCATTTCTCACTCATATGGTACTCTGATTTCAAAGCCAAACATTCTGTAATGGCGGAGAGGACAGAATGCTTTTCACAACTTATTGTATCTGTCCTCGCCGAACAATCTATTTCCCACAGGGGCTGCTCGCAAGCTTTCACCATGTCATAAAATTTCTTGGCCTCTGCATTTGGTGGTTCCTCCACATCATGGCGACGATCCCAATCATAGTCAGGACCTGCGAGATTTTGTAGCATTGCACTCATTCCAGTTGCAGCTCCATTCGAAGGAAAGGCAGTATGATGATCTTGCGCCCTAAGACGAGGTTCTCCATGGTGGAACCATCTACTATAACCGGGACAGAACCCGGCTGACAAGAGATGCTCAGTAACCGTCACCTCATCCTTAAGAACTGTGTTGTCGCATCGTCTACAAGGGCATTTAATAAATTTTATGCCTTGCCTTACAGAGAAGACACCAGGCTGGTTGAATGCGTGACCAATAAAATGTTCCACACCATTCACAAATGCTAGGTTGATAGCTCCATTCAAAATCCGTCCGTACATCCAGGAACGGTCGGTGGCCATTGATGTGTAGGTATGACAGATAGCCTACCTACGTACAGAAACGATCTGTTATGATTAATTTGTATACATCTCAATTTCACCCCTTGTACTTTCTTCTCTGATCAAGACAAATTAAACAAAAAAAGGATGTACATTGTTAGTCAATTTAGATGCTTACCAATTAGCAATATAAATCACTGTTGCCGGGAATGCCGGGAATATGTGAGATAGATCAACACTTCCATCGAAGAAACGGTGCATGCATGGGCATTCTGTTGTCATCTAGCCTAAATCAGGCGGGGTAACTGTGATCAGAAGATGTACGTACATTATTTATAGTGTGTGTGTGTGTGTGGAATCAATTGCTCTAGATTTCCTAAGATAACTGAGGAATTTAGCGAAGTAACCCAATCAATAAATGCTGAACTGGGTATGGGTAGGAAATTAATGTGATGTGCTCGATGTGGTGTATATATATTGCAATGTGTTAGGACTGCTCCATGCCACCAGATCAGTATACTGCTATATGTACATTGTCTACATTGGTGAGGAGATTACTGATCACAGTACAACAGAAAAAATATTTATGTTAAAACATTTCATCAAACAGTGGAAGTGCATTTGATCCATTTTATAACATTAACCCAAATTTTTAGATTTGAAATGGTCCATCAATTTGATTTCAATGATTACACAAGAAATTACACTTACTGTACAAGAAGCTCATGATCGACAGCTATTTCTGTCCCATCTTTTCACCCTAAGCGTTGAAAAATGAAGAGCAGACGCCTGTGGGGTACGTAGATCAAGCCGTGCAATGTTACTGTGCAGTGCCGCTTAGATAAAATTAGCTAGAAATGACACTGAGCAACCCAATGTAACAATTACCACTGCTAATTAGAAAATTGAAACAAAAAGAATACAAACAGAAGGAGATCATAATATGGTTTAAAATGGGCCTAATGGTTATTAGTTTGGACTGAATGCTGATTATTCTATATGGCATTAGTATAAGGTTTTGCAATTAAAAATTATAAGGCATATTGAATATAATATTAGCCACAAAAATGATGATTTAGAGTAAGAACAGACACAGAGAAGGCACGGTTGAAGCCTTGAAGGTCAAGGAGCAATTTTTTGTGTCATACGTTAAATAAAAATTGAGCCCGGTAAAAGTTTGCCTAAAATTTGTGATATAGATTCTTGAAACCAGTGGCATGGCATGTTGTACATCAGTACTATCTAAACTCTAAACCCTAAATTATGAATTCTGAATTCCAAATCCCTAAACCCAGTTCCTACAGCCAACAAAAGAAGAAGAAACAACAAGAACAAAAGAATAATAACTGCTGCAAAGGCACTGTACCGGTATCAGTTTATCTTACAGCACAAATAAAATCACATATCTAGGCAATTTAAATTAATCTCAACTCAGAACTGGTACCAATACCAAAATCGTACCAGTTCCAGTTTTAGGTTCTGCACCAGTACCGATTGAACAAGAAATTGGTATTGAATCGTACAAATGGCAAGATTCAGCATGGCTGTTACCTATTTGCAGATTAGTCCTTCTTCCCTCACTATTTGCATACATATCCTTTAATTTCTCAATTTTCATGTAAGCATGTACATGAATATTGATTAATTAACCTTTATATTTGCAAAATAGGCTCTTTTAAAGAGGATTTCATAGGGAGCTGTCAAGCTCTATATTTCATGTTTATTAATTTCCATTTATTACTCTTAATTCTTTAAATAAAATGATTTAAATAGGTTAGATACAAGTGGAGCTGTCAAGCTTCTACTCTCATATCCTTGCTACTTAGTCATTTTACAAAAGAATTAAAGAGAGCACTTAAAGAGAAAAGACAAGAAAGAGGCAGCAAAGGCCAATTATTCTGTTTTATTTGCAAACTCAAACCAGATCAGGGATAAAAGCTTCCTCAAAGCTGCAATAGCAAATTCATGGAATAAAAGGGAAAAGGGCAAAGAGAAGGACACCAACGAAAAGGGCAAAGAGATGCACATAATTTTCACAAATGCAATAAACACTTTCCAATGAAAAAGAAAGTCAACCGGGATAGGTAGGATCTCAATTCATATGTGGTAGATTTTCATCAAAGGAAACATGGCAGCTTTGGGACCTAGGGTTCTCAATGAGGTCAATTTTATCTCACCCCAAATCGCTGAAACTCCAAATCACTACTATAATTAATTAATTTCCTACTATATTTAATTAATTTCCTACTATAATTAATAAAATCTCATCCCAAATTGCTGAAACCTTCTTCAAAATTCAGAATTCTAAAACCAGTTCACCCTAATTCTGAATTCTGAATTCTAAAACCCTAAACCCTAATTTACTGATCTCTAAATGGTTTATCCGTGATTCAACCTTGGTACCTCACCTTTGTCAAATTCTAAGGTCCTTCCTTCCTAATTACAAAATGATTTGTTATTATACAGTGGTGTATTGTTAATTTCTCTCAAAACTGGAATTGAGCCTGTTATTTTTCCAGCTTAGAAAAATAGGTGAAGTCCAAGAGTTGAAACACTTTTTTGCAAAGAGGGAAAAGTTAGAGAGAGAGAATTAGAAAAGGAAAAATTACCTTATTGAAGAGAGAAATGCAGACCTTGGAATAAAGAGAGAAAATGGAGCTGATGAAGAGGTGATTTTTCTCGAGCTGGAAGAGCGTAGAATGTTCAGGAGGAGACAGAAATCAAAGGGACTGTAGGATGTTCAAAAGAGAGGAATCAGAAGATTACTGTTATATGATTGTGAGTGGAGGGTAACAGAGAACAAATTCTGTCGAATTGGTTCAGGGACTGCCACTAAATTTCTCTGAAGCAACCATGTTCATCACAGTTAAGCCGAACGCCGCTGCTAAGACCAAATGGAATGCAACAACCACAGTCAATACTGGTACCAGACAGGGCAAGGCTCATTTTGGTGAATGAATCATGGGATGCCACGCATGGGGCGGGTACTGGTATGACCGTCTTTAACAGGAGATGAGACTTAGTTTATATGCAGTATGGTAAGATAGAAGCTAGGGATCCTTTTCATGCAGGAAGGCCTTGTTTCAAGCAATACAGTATGTGCTAGAAGGGGAAAACAATGGAAACTTTGTTATTTTCTCTGACAGAAAGATACTGGTACAGGCCGTATTGGCAAAAAGGATGGAGGAGTTACCGTCCTGGAGGGCTGCAGAATCAGTCATGAAGTCTATACAGCCGGAATATAGTACGAACTGGCACAAGATAACCATACGATATGTACAAGAAAGGCAGTAAGCACTCCACACCGATTGGCGAACTGGGCTAGAAGAAAAGGAAAAATGCAACTGGTACCCCACTACAAGCAGTGTCTCACATCTGGAGATTGAGCAAACACTTAACAAATTGCATTTCTCGTTTGCACCAGACTAGAACATACAGAGAGGTGGCTATGGGGGATTCTGAAATGAGGCAATGAAAAAAGATTTCAGTCGGCATCATTTAAGATTATCTTCGTCAAAAGGATTTTTCGGAGGTGCTAGCTTGTAAATGGGAAAGGGGATGTTAGAAGAAGGGAGGAGGAAACTTACAGACCGACCCCCCATCTTTTTTATTTTGCCGGTTGAAAGAAGTTAAAGAGGTTGTGGAGCGGAGTTAAGTTTTTTATTTGAGAGATGCTTCTATGGACACAAGGACCTATTTGTAAAATTAACATATTTTCATTTTCAAAGTTCAAACAGTCAATCCGACCGTTCAACATTATCTCCATATTAAAATGTACTTGGAAGTCAAATTTTACATTTTTTTGAACTTTTTTACTATTTATTAAGTATTTTACAAAAACTAGTCAAATTCAGACCATTGAATTTTGTAAAATACTTAATAAATAGTAAACAAATTCAAAAAAATGTAAAATTTGACCTCCAAGTACATTTTAATATGGAGATAATGTTGAACGGTCGGATCGACTGCTTGAACTTTGAAAATGAAAATATGTTCATTTTACAAATAAGTCCTTGTGTCCATAGAAGAATTTGCCTTTTTATTTTATGAGTTTTTTATATTTTAGTTTGTCGCTATCTCATACTCTAGTAGATTTAATTTGTAATTTTATTTGGAAATGATGTAATCGGATATGACTATTTTCAATATATTCAATATCAAAAACTTTATGATCTAGAAGATGGCGGAAACCCTAATGGCGATCGAAAGGCGATTCTCAACGGCGGAAGGACAAGTGACAGACGACGAACAAGACACTTCTACATCGTAATGCTGAGTCAGGACATTGCGACAAGGAGGTCAATAAGACCATCGATGAAGAGATCCCTGCAATGATCGATTGTGCCAAATCTGGAGAATCTTCACAAAGAGGGAAGTTTATTTCGGATAGGAGATCTCCCGATTCTTAGGCTAGTTCCTCCAACAAATTATGAGGGTCAAGACTCTTTCAAGAGCTTTCAAAATCAAGCTCGTGGTCCTAATAATACTCTACAAAATACAATTGACGTAATATTTCTCAGAAGGGATTATTACTTCACAAAGCTGAAACCATCCAATTTGGTGCGCGGACTGGGTACGCGTGGGTGGTACCTTTTGAAATAGCCCTACAGGGGTGGTAATCATTTAATTTTTATTTTATTTTGTGGTAACTATTGTTCATGCACCCCCCTCAAAAACTTCAATATTACGTATATCCCCCTCAAAATTTTGTAATATCATATTAACCCTTCAAAATAGTTGAAACTCACATATTTACCCAAAAGCAATAAAACAACAAAATTAAATACTTAAAATTTAATAACAATATTACTTAAAAAAAAAATCATTATACCCTCCATCTTTTCTCTCTTCTCTCTCTCCGTCACTTCTCTAGTTCCTGCCGCCAAAACAAATTGCTCTAGAGACTGTTCTCCTTCCATCGTTTCTACTTCCCTTCCTCCATCGTCTAATATTACATGTTACCACTTACCAGCCAACAAGCTAAAGAGATACAAAACAATAAAAGACCAAAACAACAACTAAAAACAAAAGAAAGGATGGAGTGACCTGGTATATATGGTACCAGTACCGGTTCTCATTTCCTAAAAATAAACAACAACTACACTGAGAATAAAGACTGAAAACTAAAAGAGATAATTAACTAAAAAAAGGCAACACATTCTTGGATGACTGTGTGGACCTGGTATAGTACCGGTACCAACCTCAATCCTTAAGAAGAAATATGAACTATCTTAGCAGGAAAAAGTCTGGATTTAATTAATGCTCAAGCTCTAATTGTGTTACAGGAACCTGCAACTGTGTCCCTCGTGTTGACTGCCCAGTCCTTCTCGCCCAATTGGCCATTTGATGTGGTGTCTGTACCACTCTCCTTGTGACATATTGGACCAGGATTTTTGAGCTGTTGCTATTGTAGTATTGTATATATACACATATGTTTTAATTAAAATTGTATCACAAATTGATTTTAAATTATATCGCTTTCTTAAACACCACTACATTTTGGTCACATTAAAATTCTTATTAATGTGACTTGCTCCATGAATAAATCAAATTAACAATTTTGACTTAATACAAATGTAGTTCTATGGTATTTTAAAGAAAAAATAGTGAGGCCCAGAGAGTACTGATTTGGTACATACTTCTCAATTGTCACAAAAGGGGAAAACTATCATATACATTTCAAAAATCAGAAAAAAAAAAAGAAAAAAAGTTTGAATGACCCCTCAGAGAAAGAGACACCATGGTAGCCAATAATTGTATAATGGTGGAAGAGGAGTAGAGACGATGGAAGGAGAACAATCTCTAAATCAATTTGTTTCGATGCCAGGAACTAGAGAAGTCACAGAGAGAGAAGAGAGAAAGGATGGAGGGTATAATGGTCTTATTTTTTTTATTAATATTGTTTTATTAAATTTTGAGTGTTAAATTTTATTGTTTTATTAGTTTTGGGTAAATATGTCAGTTTCAACTATTTTGAAGGGTAAATATGATATTACAAAATTTTGAGGGGGCAATACGTAACATTTAAGTTTTTGAGGGGATACATGAAATTCCCCAAAAAAAAAACGGCCCAAGCGTCTGTACAAAGAAGAAACCAGCAGGTTCATGCTTCCAAACTAAGACAACAACGGAAATGCTTCAAATGCCTGATGAAAGGTCACATCCAAGCGGTGTGTGCGAATCCAAGGCGCTGCCTTCACTGCAATACGACTGGGCACATTGTTCGGAACTGTCCATCAGCCTAAAGACGCAAGCTTTCCTGCTATTCCTAATCAATTAACAGTCGCACAGGATGGAAAGGTTTTCTATAAAAGGGGAGCATCTCTGCCTAAAGACGCAAGCTTTCCTGCTATTCCTAATCAGAAACCTCCCGGAAAATCCTCTGGCAAGCCTTTTGTCCAAAAACAAGACCTTTCAAGAAATTAAAAGTATATATGGAGGTACCAACGAATTGGTTAACTATGAACATGAATGAACCAGGAGATCTTTGGCAACAGCGACCTCACCACCTTAATGTCTATTTAGCACCGAGGGATGAACTCAGCCCAGCCAACCTCTTCTTGGAAAGATCAGCTTTCATTTTTGCTGGTCCGGGTCGTACTGACCCATATCTTAGGCAAAGGATTGCCAATTGCATGTGTCGGCAATTCCACTGTGACGCAACTGAGTTTGGAGTGTATGTCATTGATGAAGATTTTGGAGATGTCCTCGTCATTTTTCCTAATGCTGATATGGCAGAAGCAGCCATTGGTCGTGGGTCTTTCTATGCCGGCAACAACATTGAGATTACCCTCCACCCTTACTCTCCAGACATTCAGTTGGCTTTTGACCCTCTTGGAGGAAGAGCCCGTATCAGGCTGTTCGGAGTGCCTTTAAACCACTGGAACAAAATCGACATGGCAACACTAGTGGCTGGTTTTGGCTACCCTCTGTGGGTGGCTCCTTACTTCAATGATGGGAATTATCAATACCTAACGATGCTGGTTGCGTGTAAGAAGGCTGAGGAGATACCTTTCTATCTCAAACTCAAAGTCAATCCACATAAGAAAGACATCAGGGTTAATTTAGACGGCTGGCTCAGTCACCAGAGACCCCAACCGCCACATCATGGTGATGACAATCAGGACAGACGGGACAGGGGACGAAGGAGTCACAGGGGTCGTAGCAGCGGGGCAAGGTACAATTCACCACGAAGGTCTCCAGTGGGAAGAAGAAGCAGGGATCAAGAAGGAAACAGGGGTTCAAGGAATGATGGCAATTGCTCCAGCACTGGATCAAACCGATCTGGAGCAGTGTTAGGATGGGTTGATGATTTGAGAGAGAAACTGGTAGCAGCAGGTCTCCTACCGGGTGTGGGACAGGTGCAGCAGGGAGGCATTCAGATTCTCACTGCCCCAGGCTACTGTAATGATGAGGTTACAAATACAGAGCAAGGGAGCAAGGACAAAGGAAAAGCTGTCACCCTTTACAAGCCAGGTACTGTTATGCCTACAACTGACAAGATGGGCACTAAATTTCTATTTTCACAACCAACTGTGCATGATGATGGTCAAGCTTATACTGGTACGTTGGTTGTTGCCACCCATGATCAAATGTCAAAAGGGGGAGTTAAGTTTGTCTGTTTTAAAAAGGGAATGCTCAATGAGAGAGCGAACTCAGTTGAGTATATCCAAGAAACTGAACTGGGATATAACATGGTTTTTGGGAATGGAAATAGAAATACTGGCCCAAAAGGGGCTTCCCTACAATTGATTGAAGAAAGTAACACCTCTGGACTGGTTTTAGAGCAAGGGCAAAGCAGTACCGCACCAAATTCTGGTATTGATCAGCAGGTGATACAAGACTTGAGAAAGCGGGTAAATGATACAAACCAGGGCCCTCCCCCGGGCTTTGGGTCTCTAGATTCTACAGCAAAGGAGGGTACTCATGTGAATAAGGGAAGCAACATCATCCCAGTTGTACAAGAAGAAATTGTTCAGCAGGACAGAAATGCGGTTACTCAGCAAGTCAGAAAGAGTAGGAGGCTGACTGAAAAGTACTCGGAGGGCAGGCTCAGGTATGATTATGGGAAGAGGAAGTATAATAGGAGCACTGTGAAGGTCAAGCCAGTGAGATTGGAATATCAGGACACTTTGGACCCACTAGCCAAGGAGCAGGCAGAAATGGTAGTCAAAATGGCAGGGGTGTAGAACTGTAGATGCTGGGAAGGATCGAAGAAGAGGTGGAGAAGACGTTTTTAAGTAAAGAGGAAGCAGCTATCAAGTTCTAAGAAGTTTTTTTTTTTTTTAGTTTTTACATTGTTATCAGTGTTTTGTTTTTTATGTTTTAGTATGAAGGTCTTTTTTATAAGTATGTTAGTAATGAGTTCAATTTGCCTATAATTGCTTAGCAGTTCAATTTGCCTATTCGATCAAGCTAAATAACATCCATTGTATCAGCAACAAACTAAGGAATCCACGACATACAAGTCTGCAAAGTCCAATCGTACATCCACAAAATTAGCAGAAATTATTACAAACAAAGTTGTTACAACAACCTAAATCAAATTTACTTCCCTATTTATAACCATTTATAAACCAATAACTCGTCCTACTAGAAAAATTTTCTGGTAACTTCGCACTCCCAATCGCCACTACAGATTTTTATTTCCGGCTTGTGCATCTTGCCTTGTACCAGATGTACCCTGCGCGCGTAAATTATGAAGGCATTTAAATTAAGCCACTTGCACGAAGTTACTGAATATGTTACCGTAGGAAAAGTAATAGGAGATAATTCATCCGGTAGTGGTACTTACAGGAATCACAGGATCAGGAGTTAACACGCCCCGATCATACAGTGTCTTGATGAGTGATTTATATTGAGACGTTGTCTTATTCATCTTGTCCAACTCCGCACGGTGAATGGCCTCTTGCTTGGCCAGCACCTCCTGCATCATTAAAGCAGTCTGTTCTGCGGTGAAGTATGCAGGGTCCTCTGCAGAGGTTGCGGTGCTCTTCGTTGGTCCAGTCTCCGAAACGCATGTGGGAGCAATTTGAATTGACCGACCACCAAGCCCAAAAATTCTTCCATTGATTGGCCCCACCGACAATTTCTGTCCACACATCGATATCTTTCATGCCTTCTGCTTGCGGATGCCGTCTGCACCAATCAAACATTACCTACAATAGTACAATTTAATCAAGTGTCATCCTTCATATTAATAAAATAGGGCCATCACACATTTGATTCTATCGAGTTTGATTTACCCACCGAAACTGTCTTTGCTCGTTTATTGACATACACAGGACCCTCCGGTCCCTTTCTTATGTGGGTCTTGTCAAACACATCTTTCAGTGAAACATCACCTCCTTTCTGATCACGCTACAATGCATGGTTGCAACAGAGTTAAAACTTGGAAAAAAAATTAATCAGAAAAAACAAATTTTCTCAATAATGCAAATACAATTTCTTAAGATCTTACCAGGGCCTCCATGTGGGTTAAAGTGCTCCTCGAGCCAGCGACGTGGTGTACTACAGCTTTGTTGTGTTTGCATTTCTCGCTCCACTCTTGCCAGCCCTTTGGTCTTCCAAATGTCGCAAAGTTCTCGCCAATAGTTCGGCACCGGGCACCAATGAGGAGGCATCAATTTCCACTCCTCTATGTTTTTACCAAATTTTTTTGTGAGCTCTTGTCGCCTCTCAGTAAGTTCCCGACAGTACCCATCGGAAGCAATGTTCTCGAACACATCTATGCAAGCTGCGACATCTTCATCTTTACCCCAAGAGTAGATCGTCAAGAACCTGTCTAAGATCTCCTTCCGAGTATTTTCGGAAAATTGGTGGTAGCTGCGGCAAGGTCCCGGCATTGCCCGGCAAGTGAGTATCCGGATTGTAGTGACAATCTTCGTGCACTTGGGGACTGCCCGGAATTCTTTCTGACCAACAACATAAAGAAGTGGTCTTTTCCCAAGGGTTGCTGGTTCACGGGGTTTGCTCGGGCCACGTTCCCCCCTTTTTTTTCTTCTGTCGTGGTTGTTCCGAAAAAACACCATCAGGACTACGAGGTTGCCCCCCACACTCAAATCTGGTTGGGCTGTCTCGTCATCACCATTTCTGGCATGATCAGGATTCACAACACGTGCCTTTCTTTTCTTGCTCTGTGAAGGTTTGCTCGAACTCCCAACATCAAAACACTGAGCTTGGCTCTCCACACAGAAATCTAGTTGGTGTGACTCACCACATATATTATTTGTCTGATGAGGATCCGCGCAACGTGGCCTATTTTTCTGGCTCATAACAGGTTGCTCAGAACTACCACTCTCAGATTGCTGATCATGGCTCTCCACACTCAAAGCCGATTGGGACGGCTCGCGTTGAACATTTGAGGTGCGATCAGTAGTTGCAGCTTCATTGTTGATATCCTTGAAGACGGTACCTCATACGACCATCATCTGCCGTTGATGGAGGGGAATTTTGTATTTCTAGCCCGAAGAACAAGTCCCTAAGGCTTTTTTTCTTCAAAACACGGGGGACGACCTGCACAATTCTTGTGCACCCGCAGTGGGTTTCCTCGAACAGCATCTTTGTCTCGCTTGTTGTTGCTGTGACTGATTTGGCTCAACATTGAGGTCATCGTCACCGGGCACCAACCTCCTGCTGGTGACAAGTTTTCTGCTTTTTGGGCTGCCTCATTCTGGTCCTCGGAAACTTGCTGATCGCCAGCCTGATGTTGTTCTGGCCTGTCTTCCTGATGTGGCTGTTCGGACTCATCAGCCTGATATGGTGGACATGTCTCATTAACGGTCATATGCTCCACATGAGTTTGCTGATGTTGGGCTGCCTCATACTGGTCCTGAAAAACTTGCTGATCGCCGGCTTGATGTGGCTTCTGGCCGGTCTTCCTGATATGGCTGTTCGGGCTCGTATGCCTGGTCTCGCTGGCATGTCTCCTCAACGGTCGTATGCTCCACATGAGTTTTGCTGCTGTTGGGCTGCCTCATGCTGGTCCTCAAAACTGTTGATCACTGGCCTGATGTTGTTCTGCCTGGTCTTCCTGATATGGCTGTTCAGGCTCGTCTGCCTGGTCTCGCTGGTATGTCTCATCAACGGTCATATGCTCCACATGATCCGGCTGCTGTTGGTGTGCCTCATGCTGGTCAACATTCCCCTGTTAAGAACAGTTTTACATTAGTGCGCATCATAGTAAACCAATCCTGTAGTTGACAAAACAAAGTAAGATTGTCATACATTCGAATAACTTGTCTCGCGCGTATTACCCTACAATTCCAGATATTGATGTATATATATATCTGCGACAAAGCTAGGGTGTGAAGTGCTCACCAAGAGGGTTTGGTGAGCACAACTCCAAAAGTATATCGGATCGGCTTCAAATGGCGAATCCAAACCATTAAAATCCATGTACTTCATGAGTTATGCACCTACATGCAAAATTTTGAAAGTTTCGAATTTATTTGCTACAAGGTCAAGCGGTCAAACAAATGAACATTGTATAAGTTATTTTATAAATTGTTTTATATGTTCATTTTTCATCATTTCTTTGACCGCTTGACCTAGTAGCAAATAAATTCAAAAATTTCAATGGTTTGGGTTCGTCGTTTGAAACCCATCCGATATACTGTTGGAGTTGTGCTCACCAAACCCTCTTGGTGAGCACTTCACACCCTAGCTTTGTCGCAGATATATATATCTGAAAATTACTAGATAAACGTTGCCATATATAACAATAACCTACATTAATTCGAGATAATTGCACATTGTCAGAAAACCACTAACCCCTAATACTTTCTTTTTCTCTCCTGTATGCCTTCTCGTGTAAGTGTTACGGAATTTTCTGACTTCAGACCGGGCACCAATGTGGTCTGGCTGGTCCGGCTGCTTTTGCTCCTGCTCTAATGGCTTTGAATATGCCTTCTGTAGGGGCTCCTGCAGCTTAGGATGTAAAGTAGTCCAACTTATAATAGAGCATTGTTTAGCTAGGTAACATCACAACAAATTCAGCTTCACAAATGCCGGAGAAGTACCCTACTCATATAGAAACATGGTTTTTTTTTAAGACAGCAAGCAACTAATTAGCAGAATCAACAACACATTTACATATGTAGCTTGCTGTAAGGAGTTAAAGCTGTTATTCCCTCAGTGGGTGTGTATGAAAATTGGAATTTTCAAAATGTTCTACTACCTTTTGTGGTCAGTGTATTACCTTATTTAAAATTTAAAATACATCTTCAGATGTTCATGTATTGCTACATTGCTACACATTGCTAGAAATTTCGCTAAAAATATTAGGTCTAAAAAGTAATAATTGGACATTTTGAAAAGGTCTTATGTATCCCTCTTACTTTTTTTCCCTCTGCTGCAAGCCTTCTCGTATACACCTCACCATTGTTGCCGACTTCATTCCCAGTGCCGTTGTTAATTGGCGAGTCCAGCTGCTGTTGCTCCTGCTCCAGTGGTTGTGGAAACGCCTCTTGTTGGGCCTCCTGCAACTCAGGAGGTACAGTAGTACAACTTACTGGATCAGTATCGACCTGTGAGTTTAAAAATAGGGGTATGAAAAAAGCTTCAGCTGTACCACACTCACATAGCATGTTATTTTGATGACAACAAGTACACCCTACATTACCTGACTATGTACCTCTGCCATTGACGCAAGAATTGTCAGCGCCGGATTGTTCTGCCCACCCTCCTTTTTACCGATACAATTCGGCCAAAGTTGTTTCTCAAGTAATAAACCAGCATTCGAGTGCACCAGAAATGGAGTGGGAGTACTCTCGGGGAAAACCACACTCCTGGTCTGCACCTCGACTTCGTTTGCTTGATGATTGCCAGCATGCTGCTCGCGCAACGCATCAGCAATCTGCCGGCGCAGCGCTTCTCCTCGTGTTGCTGGACCTCTCATACACACATTGCTTTCATTGGTCCGCATTGTTGCTGCCTCACTACCGGGTTTAACCCCAATTTGTTTCTGCTGTTCGGTAACAGCAGCGTGCTGACGAGAATGAGGCCTCCGCTGTTCGGTAACAGCAGCGTGCTGACGAGTATGAGGCCTCGCTGTTCAGTAACAGCAGCATGCTGACGAGTATGAGGCCTCCGCTGTTCGGTAACAGCAGTGTGCTGACGAGTATGAGGCCTCCGCTGTTCGGTAACAGCAGCATGCTGGACGAGTATGAGGCCTCCGCTGTTCGGTAACAGCAGTGTGCTGACGAGTATGAGGCCTCCGCTGTTCGGTAACAGCAGCATGCTGACGAGTATGAGGCCTCCGGCTCTTTCCATCTCCCGTACCCACCATTAGTCACTACCATAAACCACAAAACCATTTAATTAAGAAATTGTACTACAAGTTAATATTCATCAACAAGTACAACTAATGCAGTATATTCGTGCCTAGTAGTTGCCTGCAGGATGCAACTATCTGGGAAATAAAATTTGCATCAGATTAGGTTTTTTTTCCCGTTGAGATTTACATTGAAGATTGTAGTAATGGTTGCATATTAGGGATTAGAGAAATTTATTGGAATTCTAAAAATGGAGTCCTGACATGTACACAAGAAATCGAGACATGTGAACACACACACATAATATATATATATATATATATATATATATATATAGAGAGAGAGAGAGAGAGAGAGAGATAGATAGACAACGGTGAGTTGTGACGCTCATATTCCCATTTTGAAAATCCAAACCATCAATCCGAACCGTTCTACTTGATCTCCATATTGAAATGTGCTTGGAGACCAAATTTTATATTTTTTGGCATTTTTTTCACTACTTGTTAAGCCAGTTTGAAAAGATTTGAATGAACAGTAAAAAACAGTAAGAACTTCTGGACAGCTGAATCAGTTAAAAACAGTAATAACCTCTTACTACACAACTCACCATAGCCAAGCTCTAAATATTTATATATATATATATCTATATATATAATGTTAATACCAGATCGGGACGATTTTAATGGCGTTGGAGGGTACAAACTTCTGGGTGTCGGACTAATCCTCTGCTTTGCGATCCAGTGATTCTCTTTGCAAATGGTTCCCTTGAGGTCGCTCTTCCGGACTGTACTAATTGAACGTCGGATCCGCCTCGATCGGAATGTGCCGTGATAGTGGGCCGGGAGGTAGCTAGGGTTTTGGGTAAATTCCTCTGAACGGAACCTTGGAGATGTGAGGTGCGCCTCCAAACTTACTTTCTGGCGAAGAACCATGTGGATTGCTCCAACTTTCGTTTTCCTAGCGCACATTAATTACGCCTTGAGCTCTCCATTTGCTCGAAACGGCCGCCTAATCCGTTCCCTCAAATTGCTACATAGACGATTTAGATTTCCGTACCAACTTAAAGTTCTATGTGAAAATGGACACATTACAACCGGACTGTAACGTTGTTTACTTTCAGTGCTCTTGGTTCTTGGAAGCTTACTAACACCAAGAGATTGCATTCGCCTGTCCCAGCGACCGTTTATTTCTGTCATTAAATTTGGGCACATGTGCTCTTAGTGCATGCATAGTATATTTCAGGTGCTTATTATCAGAAACCATCCGCGAGGGTACCTATATCCGCGAGGTGTGCCTTCATTATATTCGCGAGGTGTGCCTTTGGACAAACCGGTCCCACCAATTTTCAACGAGTCCAATTTTCATCAAGTCCCGCCAAGGCGCCAAGTATTAAATTCATTATCGAGGAGGACAAACCCTCGGGAATAATCTGGACAGAGAGATCCACTATAACCCCAATTGATATTTAATCTAAAATTGTATTTAAAATTAATATAATTTGATATTTTATTTAAAGTAATATTATATAATATTTAATCTAACATTTTATTAAAAACTAATCTAATTTGATATTTTGTTTATTTAATACTAATCTAATAGTTAACGTAATTTTATATTACATTTAACATTTAACTAATATTATATTACATTTAATATTTAAACTAATATTATATTATATTTAATATAATATTTTATTTACCGTGATTTTTATTTTTACCCAAAAACAAAATTATTTTAATATAAATAACCAAGTTTGTGGAAAAAATTTATTTCTGCCCAAGCCGTACAGATTATTTACGGTTTGAATTCTCTTAATTCAAACCGTAAATATTCTGTACGGTTTGAATTCTGAACACAATTCCAAATCTCTCTCTCTCTCTCTCGAATTCATCCATGCTACCTGTCTCTGTCCATTTCTCTTCTTTTGAGAATAATAGAGGCTGGATGGTTTCGTACTAACAAAAAGCTGTTTCTCTCTCTTATCACTTGTCACCATTTCCCTCCTCTCTCTTTCTTTCTCTCCCCAGCCCATATTCTTTTTTTCTTCTTTGTAACAGGAGGTATATGCTTCAATGGTTTTTATCTACCAGTAATAACATTCTAAACTTTATGACGAAGAAAACATAGGTGTGACTAAAAATATGAACATGAATTTTATACATAATCTCATAAATCTAGTGGACTTAATTGAATATACACAATATTTTTTTGACACAATTCAAAACTGAAAGTGAGTATCAAATATCAATGCTTGCATTAGTCATAAATCGAGCACTAAACCTTATACTTTTCATAATGTAAAAACAAATATGTAATTGATCAAAATAAATTAATTAATTTGGAAACACTGGGAAATTTAATGAAATAACTACAAACTATTGACTACACTGTGGATCATTAATAATGCGTTGTTTTATTGTCATTTGTGCAGTGCTGCATTCTTTTGAATAAGAGATGCATCGTTTGTTGTTTTATTTGAAGGGGAATGCATCATTTATTGTTGGTTGCAGTCTGACAATATTGGAACTCATCAAGTTTTAACTTTATTTCTGGAGAGGTAAAATCTGTCGCTTTATATATAGGAACACTCCAGCTTCTATGACCTCCTAAATTTGAATTTTATATTTAAGCCTCCACTTAAATTTTAGGGACCGACTATTTACGGCTATTAATTCAAACCGTACATAATATGTATGGTTTGAATTAAGAATTCAAACCGTAAATAATATTTACGGCTTGGGTAGAAATAAATTTTTTACAAAATCTTGGTTATTTATATTAAAATAATTTTGTTTTTGGGTAAAAATAAAAATCACGGTTTTATTTAATACTATATAATATGATATTATAATTATTTAATACTAATCTAATATGACTACAATATGATATTTAATCTAACATTTTATTTAATATTAATCTTTTTGTAGTACGTAGCCATTTATTTAATACTAGCTAGTCTATATTTTAAATTAATATTATATTACATTTAATATCCAAACTAAAATTTTATTTAATACTAATCTAATCTAATAATGTATTTGTTTAATACAAATCAAATATTTTACTCAATACTAATTTGATATTTAAACAAATTATAATTGAGAGGAATCAATATTTTATTAATATTAATAACTCACTCCCTTATTTTTGTTAACCCATCATTTCTATGGGTTAGTATAGAATTATAGAATTATTAATTATTTAAGCTAACTCAATTAGCTAATTTGAGTTTGAATTACCAAGCTTTGAAAATAGGGAAGTTAACTCAAGATACGCTCTAGATGATCCAAAATGCACACAAATTAAGTTGGCTTTTCATGAAAACATTTACCCTTTAATTTGTTATATATATATTAATATAATATGTGAGGGATGCTTCGGTAGTTCTAAATCCTACTTAAATTTCGAACCAATTTGGTTCAAAACTAGTTCGAATCGATTCAAATCAAACCAGTTCAGTTCGAAATTGGTTCGAAATCGAACTCGAAACTGAGATAAGTTCAATTCGGTTTAATTCGTTTGCATCCCTACAGCAAAAGTATGTAATTTACTTCAATTAATATAATTCCGACTAATTAATGGGCCACCTAACAGGGCGCCAACTTCCAGGGCCTCGTTTAAAAATGTGGTTTCGTAGTCCGGATCAGATAAAACCACTTCCTGTGCCAGAATGCACACGATCGCCCATTCCCGAGTTTCGAGCGACTAGATCAAACTAAAACTAGAGGATTTCCGCAAAAGATCAACTGCAGCAAATCCGATCTGCTACAGATGCAGTTCTCGAGGCCATATTGCTATCGATTGTCGCAATTCACCGTTGTGCCTGGTGTGTAATAAAAATGGACACCGATCACGAGATCGTGTTGTTTAACAGAGGGAGGCACGCAGCGTTTCACCTTCTTCCCAAATCGATCACCCTACCCCGGCCTCCTCTGTCGTTTCCACTTCTTCTTTGATCTCCATGGCGGGAAGCCGACATCCGATCCTACTCTTCAACTCTACTCCCGAATCGGAAGCTCAGCTTAGTGAATTTCAACAAAGTTTCATACTCTCTGATGTGGCCAAATGGGGACCCGATAGGGTGGAACGTACGCTCCTCCGGTTGTGGGATCAACCTACTTGGAAGGTGACGATCTTTGATGACTACAAGTATCTGATTAGAGCCCCGTCTCTCGACTGGCAACGGTCTTCTACAACAACAGGCATGCTCCGCCTTGACGGGATTAAGTTCCCGGTGGTGCCTTGGGAACCCCGCTATATCGAAGGTAAAAAACTTACATCTCTCTGGGTAAAGATCAAGGGTTATCCACACATGCTCTGGCAATGGGTAGAGATAGATCGGATGCTCAATTCGTTGGGGGCGGTTCTCCTCGAAATGGACCCAGGAGCTGGCCAACGATGTAACTGGAAGATTGTTAGGGTTCGTATTGGGATCTGTGATAAAGATCTGCTCCCCAAAAAACACTGGATGATGCATCGCAATGCGTCTGGTTATGTCTCGGGTTTTGATCTCCAGTTTGAGATCGAATCTGAGAAGGTGGATCATCCTCCAGGTAGAAAAGAAGGGGTTCAGGACCTAATCGGCAATCCCCAAGAACCTGAGGGCCCTCAAGGCACCTCCAAACCAAGGGGTCCAATACTTAACCATTCTGGTACGGTTTCTGGTACTGGACTCAATGGTACAGCCGTGCACAGCAAAGACCAGATCATGCAAGAGGTTAGAAAAGGTAAAGCACCCAATACCACTTCAGGTTGTCATCTTGATACCTCTGGATACGATGGTAATGATTATGATTCATCTGATGATGAAAGTTTGCTGGCTCACTTCAAGAAATTAAACTATGGTACTGAGGGCCCTCATTGTGCTGGTCCATGCAAAAAAACATCCACGGTGGAGGATCCACCCCCACCTGTCAATGACCCACCAGTTGACAGTGCAGACGAACCCATTTGCAGTAGTGATGAACCTATGCGGCCCAGGGCAGAGGACATGGGGCTATATGATGATCCCACCGTTGCTAGTGATACTGATGAAGAACCAATTTTACAGATGGCTGCTCGACTGGGCCTGACAACTAACACTCAGACTCCTCAAAGTCCATGCAAAAAATCATCCACAGCGGAGGCTCCACCCCCACATGTCAATGATCCACCAGCTGACAGTCCAGACAAACCCATTCACAGTGATGAACCTATGCTGCCCAGGGCTGAGGACATGGGGCTACATGATCACCCAACCATTACTAGTGATAGTGATGAAGAACCAATTTTACAGATGGCTGCTCGACTGGGCCTGACAACAGACACTCAGACTCCTCGAATGAAGGCTAAGACTACAGGGAAGCGTTGTCGCAGTGCTAGCCCCAAGTGTACTAGTGCTCCAGTTGCACAAGGCAATATATCTCATATCCAGAAAATGTGGGCAGACAAACTGAAACAATTTCCCTCTATTCCCAAAAAGAAGTACACTTGGGGCAGACAGAAACCTAACCCACACCATGTATCAGTGAAGAAAAAATGCACCAGTGCCCCCAAATTCTCTGGTCCAGGATCTGCCACTGGTGGTGGTATGAGCAGGCAGCTTAGAAGTTCCACCAAAGCCCGAAGGGAGGGCCCTGGATCCACACCATCCAAAGCCATTCCACTCTCTGATTCCGATACTGAACTCCCTACTCCTAAAACTGCTGAAGCTCCTACCAAACCACCTCCCCCTCCTGGACCCAGAAGAAGCCCTCGGTTCACAGCTCAAGGTGACCCTACCTCTACCACGAGTAAGGCCCAGAAGAGAAGAAGCCCTCGGTTCACAGCTCAAGGTGACCCTACCTCTACCACGAGTAAGGCCCAGAAGAGAAAGCACAACTCAGGTAATTAACTCACTAATCAATAGTTAATTTTCCTTAATCTAGATTGACTATAGATCAAATAGGAAAAACCAATTGCC